>CALNVZ010003432.1:12805601-12816771 GCA_940671915.1 Paracentrotus lividus | reverse complement strand
AGTGCCCCTTTACAGTCGGGCGCTTCGGGTTCAGAGCGACTTCGTTCGTTGCCGAACCCGGATCCGGTTTTCGTTAGGAACCCTGTCCCCGCAAGGTTGGACACTTCCTTTTCGGGTAGACATCAACTCCCGGATGCCGATCCGGGTAGTTTGGGTGTACCTCCGGAGGTTCACGAGTGGGTTGAACGTTACGAGACAGCGGTACGTCACCACTCCCGACTCACCTCTATGGGTGGTTCCCACCCTCCTTGTGAGGAGCTGGATGCTTCTTCGTCAGACGATGAGATCGTTTCGGTGGCTGATTCTCACGAGTCATTGTTTGAATCTCATCCGACTCCCTTGTACCGCCATTCGGTTATGGTTGATACGCGGGATCCCTCCCAGGTTAATGCTTCGGGTGGATTATTCATCGACGAAAGATGTACCTGAAGTCGTTTAGACTCTTTGGGAAGCGAGTCACAGGGCTTATTTCATATACGTTCCACGAGGTTTCGGAGTGCCCCAGAAATTTGGAGGGGTCGTAAAGGTTTTTTTCGGGGTCGAAAGCTATACGTACTTTTTTCAGCTTCGAGTACAGGACATTCATAAGAGAAATTCGTCGTACTCACACAAACCTAGGAAAGCCTCACAAATATCCTGAAGCAGTTCGGGTATTTGTGGAGGGGACGATGTCCTTTAACACCAAAAGCCCAATCCCGGAGAGTCCTGAAGTTGCTGATGTTCGCATAAGGACCGGAGACTACTTATGAAATCGAACAAATCTGATTTTGACTTTTCTTCCAGAGTGGCATTTCGCCAGACCGGCGAGATTCTCCTGGCCCTTAGGGAGGTTTCTTCTCTTGTTCTCAATTCGGCTACACCACTTGCGATAATGCGTAGAGATTATGTGCGTTAGGATCTCATACAAGCATCCCTCATCCCGGATTGTAAGGAGTGACGTGACCTCCCCTTCCTTTGCGGAGAACTGGCAACATTTGCAAAAAGAAGTTGACTCACTAGAAAGAGAGACTGTCAACATTATTAGAGAAATTGTCAGCCCTCGATCTCCCTAGGTCTGCGTAAACTGGCTTCTCCAAAGCTCTCTTTCAAGAAGGCAAGAAGAAGAAGACAAGAGGGCTCCCGTTCCTGCCAGTTCGCCCCGGGCCTCCTCCTAGATGTCAGGTAGCGAACTTTCTCTATGATTCTTATGATCATACAGGTGTCTTTCAAGACCGAGACTCTGTCGAGGACGGAGGGGTAGCGGCTCTTCCCAAAGCTTCAGCGAAGAACAGCCGTTTCGTCAGGGCGGAACATATTCACGATGACTTCCCGAGTTCGCTTGGAGACCGTGGGTGGTCGACTTCGGAGTTTCTTCCGGCTGGAGTCGATCAGCGGACGACGTCTATCGTCCTCTCCGTGATCAAAACGCTTCGGATTAATCTGAGAAGAGCCTCTTCCAAAGGGTGTATACCGATCGCATCACCGCCGCAATCGCATCCTTTTTCGGAAACATTTTGTTTCGGAAGTTACCATCGCTCCTGATAAAGGCGTGTCGAACGGTGGGGGATCACGACTTCTTGCTCTCTCCCCCGTTTTGTATCCCAAGGTATAGGCTCGCATGATCCTCACATGAAGAATCAACAGGCACATCGCAAAGTCACCCTTCAGGATGGACCATCTAGCCTCCATTTCCGGCTCTGTCGGCAGGACGACTTTGCGGTTCCCTCGACCTGAGCGATGCCTATTTCCACATCCAATAGACCCTTCGTCGGGGATCTTTTTGGGATTTGCTGTAGGAAAGGAGACTTTTCGCTCGGTGGAGATCAAGAAGCTTCTCTCTCCTTGGACGCCGTACTTCCTTCTTCAGGGAAGAGATTACAAAGACCCTCTTCCTGGTTACAGTGACACAGACGCGTCACTTCAAGGTGGGGGGGGCATTGTCAAGGTCGGATGGTTTTCCGGATCTTGGGTCTTCCGAGGCCGCTGCTTCACATCAACGTCTGGACCTTTATCACTTCTGTGTCCTGCAACGTTTTCGCGACCTGTTGGTGGGCCGGCTGCGTGTTGATTCTCACGGACAACCCTCTGTGAAGGCCTACATCAACAAACAAGGAGGGACACACTCTTTGAGTTGAACGGGGTAGCGTTCCTCCTTTGGAATGGTGCAATCGGGAGAAGATCGTCCGGTTGCCTCCACATTCCGGGGAGGACAATCTGATAGCAGACTTTCTATCCCTCAACAACAGGCTTCCTCGGTTTTGCTCCCTAGTCAGGGAGACTTCTGCTTTCGTCTGGACGCGTTCTCTCTTCATTGGAAGGGGTGGAAGGCGTACCGCCTTTCCACCATTCAAGTTGATCCTCTGTTCTCAGGAAGATCAGGGAGGTCAGCAACAGTGGTCTTGATTGGCTCCTACTGGCCGGGTCGGGCTGTTTCAGGATCTGTTGCTCTTTTAGCAGGGAGCCGCTGCCCTTCCGGCCGTACCGGACTTAGTTTCTAACCGTTGTCGGGGTTCTACATGCGAATCCATCGACCTTCACTAACTGCATGGCCTCTACGGCCAGCGGGCTAGGTATGAAGGCTTTTCGACCGAGCAGCTGAGCTGCTAGTTGAAAGTAGGCGGAAGTCGACTAGGATTGTATACAATTCGCGCCTTAGGCTTTCTTGCTGGTGCGAACCTCTTGGAGTGTCCCCCAGAGAGGCTCCTTTGCCTCTTATTGCGATTTCCTTATTTCTCTGTTCGATAAGGGTAGGTCTCTCTCGACGATTCGAGGGTATCGTTCGGGCTGTTTCGGCCATCTACTGGTTTTGCTTATGGGGATCGGTCTCGCCGCCCCAGCCCTGGCGTTGCTTAGGGCTTTTTCTTAAAACCCCTTCTAAGCCCTTGACTCCAGCCTGGAGTCTTCCCAAAGTCTTGGAGGCTTTGTCCAAGCCACCGTTCGAGCCTTTGAACGTTGATTTCCCTGTTAAATCTGTCCATTAAAACAAGCTTTCTCCTAGCAATAGCCTCCGGGCAAAGGAGGAGTTCGCTACATGCTCTCTCAATATCACCTGGTCATATTCGTTGGGAGAGATATGGGGTTCGTCTGATTCCTATCCCATCCTTCATTGCTAAGAACCAAACAGCCTCGTCGGGCTCTATCGAGATCTTCATTCGGCCTCTGACGGGGTTCTCATCTATCAGAGAAGACAAATTCTGGTGCCCCGTCAGGGCCCTCAAATGGTACATCAAGAAGACTGAGAATCTTCGCAAATCTTCACAGTTATTTGTTACTTCCCGTGAACCCCATAAAGGGGTTTCTAGAGATACGTTATCCCGGTGGATAGTCTCCGCAATCAAGGCTGCGGGAGTGAAGGCCCTTGAAGAGGGAACTACTCCCAAGGCCCATCAGACCAGGAGCATCAGCTCCTCTTTGGCCCTATTTACAGGGGTCGGGGTAGAAGATTTTTGCAAGGCGGCCTTTTGGCGTTCTGCAAATTTTTTCACCTCCTTTTACCTGAGAGACGTCGCCGCTAGTGAGGGTGTTTTCTCCACCGCACCTCTGAAAGCGGCGGCATCCTCCTTAGTTTCATAACCGTTATGGTTGCCCTCCCGACTTTTGTCGGTGCTGGTCGTAGCAATGGTAGGCAAATGTATAGTTCTATTGATGTAAATCATAAAAATTACAATCTAATTTTATTATTTACGATATAGAAATATACATTTGCCTACATTCCCTCCCTCCGTCCCCCTATCCGTTGCAACATACGGAAGTTTTTTTGGGCGAGAGAGTTAGAGGAAGAGTATCAGATTGCGCGCGGCCGCATCCTTATCAATGGAGGGCGCCATTCAAGGGGGGTGGGGGTAAATAGGCAAATGATAAGGCCAAAATTTTTCGGTGAAAATTTCGAATTAGTGGCGATTTGAGGTCAAATAGCAATGGTAGGCAAATGTATATTTCTATATCGTAAATAATAAAATTAGATTGTAATTTTCATGTTTATGAATAGAACCATTAGTAATAAATCGATGCATTAATTGTAAACTTGAGTTTTTGATAATCTTTTCTTGTTCGAAATCATAATACTCATTTATTAGTAAATTGTCAAATGAAATCTATTCGAAAGGACGATATAACCGCATTATAGTTGCATATTTTCTGATATCTTTTTAACCTTTATAAATTGATCGATTCTTATCTTTTGAATACTTCGATGTGTGTCCTTTAATTGGTTTCTATATCATATAATATTGTGTACTTGAAGTAACAAAAAGAGAGCTTAGCTTTTGTTGACCATTGTATTTTAATAGTTATTATCACAATTCTTATAGTTTCAATAATATCGCATTTATGATATCATTTCGTTTGTTATATCGATCGTAAATGGTATTTTAAGAAGTTGTTTTATTTGTTCTTTTGTATTACAGCATTTTATCTACTCATCTACCCATCGACCTATCTTGACAACAAATGTGAATTGAATTGAATAAACTGTTTTGCAAAAGGAATAAATTATATTGGAGTGTCTTTGTACTTCTCGACTCGAACTGAAACTCCTCACTTAACAACTTCGCGTTAAGTGGGGCAGCCACAGCCTCTAAATTTATACACAAATTCAACAGATTTTCGGTTTAATGATACAGTCACACAGACACTTATGTTTAGTTACGTTTTTTGTTGTTTTGTCCTTACTTCATCTTCTATTCTATCATTTCATAAGTATTTCTTTGTTTTATTGGATGAACGAAATTATCACCATTTCCACTGCTGACTATGACGGGAATGCATCCGTGGAGATCCGCAGAAAAGAAAATAATTTTTGGACGCAAAGTGTCTGTGTAAATGCAGCATAAAAGGTACTTGTGTGGAGTTTGGTTTTCTTGAAGAAGGTTTACAATCGTACGTTTTTGGAGTTTGGGTTCGTGCAGAAGGTTTAGAAATCGCAATGTATTTGTGCGGTGCTATTGTGCAATCCTGTTGTTCTACTTTATACAAGCTCAATCTTCAGTTCAAAATATGGGCCCGTGAGTTTGAAAATGTAAGTAAGACAGATAGACCATATGTGATACGTCTTGTCGAAATGAGAGAGAAGTCGCAGATCAAAGATCCGAGTAAATCGACAAACTAATAAAAAACTCAAATTGCGCCTTAGTCCAATCAGAAACACGTTTAGACGCAGGAATCGAATATGCGTTAATGGTTCCTGGGTGAGAAACCCTTTATAGTACTTGCAAAGCGTATATATTTTCAACGTGTAGCATGCAATTGCCAATTGTCCAGATCCAGAAAACATAAATTTGCGAAGTCACAGAGAAATGCCCCGATTTTAGGTCAAACACAACAGACACACTACGGAATACTTTATTACCTTCAAAATACAATTAGTAGTACATAATAGCTATCCCCATCCAATCAGAAAAACAGTGTTGGATGACGTCAGAAACAAGCAAATATGCGAGATGTGTTTGGTGAAGATAACCTTATAAGCCATTCACAGTGAATATAATTTTCAACGTTAACCGCAGTTGCATTGTCCAATCAGAAAACAGATTTGCTGACTTCATATGGATTGAAAATAGCCATCGATTCACGGGTCCAGAACCAATATGTACCAGTTATAGTAATTTTATAACCCGTTCAATGGTAAATATTTGGATGTTGTGGGCATTCGCACGTGCGGTGGTGAGGCGTGAACGGTGTTTGGATCGCTGCGGTTCTGGAGCCAGGTCGTTACGGCGGGCGTTTTTTGTAAGCCACAACGCGTTCAATCAGGTTTCTTCGTAACCGGTATCGGGCCACCTGCATCTGAGCGGGCCTCGAGTGAACGCGTAGACTGCGTGTCGAATCCGATCGGATCAGTGCCCTTAACAGTCGGGCGCTCGGGTTCAGACAGACTTCGTTCGTTGCCGACCGGATCCGGTTTTCGTGGAACCTGTCCCGCAGTTGGACACTCCTTTTGGTAGACAGCAACCCGAGTGCCGCGAGGTGTTTGGGTGTACCTCCGGAGTTTCAGAAAGTGGGGTAACGTTACGAAACAGCGGTACGGCACTGCCCGACTCACCTCTATGGTGGTCTCCCCGTCCTTGTGAGGAGTCTGGATGCTTCTTCTGTCAGGAACCGATGAGATCGGTGGTGGTGATCCAGAGCATGTTGATCTCATCCGCTCCTTGTCGCTTCGTGTAGTGATACGCGGGATCCTCCAGGTTATCTTCGGTGGATTCATTCATCGACAAAGAGTACTGAAGTCGTAGACTCCTTGCGGAAGCGAGTCACAGGCTTATTTCATAATACGTTCCAGAGGTCGGAGTGCCCAGAAATTCTGAGGGCGAAAAGTCGTTTTCGGGTAGTCGAAAGCTATCTACTCTTCACTTCGAGTACAGGACATCATAAAGAGATCGTCTGACTCAACAAAACCTAGGAAAGCCAACAAGAATCGAAATGTGGGTACTTTGGGAGGGAGAAGGTTTAACACCAAAGCCCTCCCGAGAGCCTGAAGTTGGCTGATTTTCGATAAGCGGAAACTACTTATGAAACTGACAAATCTGATTTGACTTTTCGTCCAGAAGGGGCATCCGCCAGACCGGCCGAGATTCTCCTGGCCCTAGGGAGTCTTCTCTCTTGTTCTCAATTCGCTACACCACTTGCGATAATGCCGTAGAGTAATGTGCTTAGATCATATCAAAATCCCACCCGAGATCAAGGATATGACGTGACCCCTTCCTTGCGGACAACTGCAGACATTTGCAAAAGAAGTTGACTCACAAGAGAGCCAGGACTGTCAACACTATTAGAAAGTTCGCGGCCCACGTCTCCTAGGTCTGTTAACTGCTTCTCCAAACCTCTTTCAGAAGGCAGAGAGAAGGACAAGATCCCGTCCTGCCAGTTCGGCCCGCGCTCCTCCCAGGATCGTAGGGTAGCCGACTCTCATGATTCTTATGATCGACAGGTGTCTTTCAAACCAGACCTGTCGAGACGTGAGGTGGTAGCGCTCCAAGCTCGCGAAGACACCCTTTCGTCAGGGGAAGCATCACAGATGACTTCCCGAGTTCGCTCGGGACCGTGGGTGGTCGACTTCGGAAGTTCTTCCGCCTGGAAGTCGATCACGGACGACGTCTCGTCCTCTCCGTGATCAAAACGACTTCGGATAGACTAGAAGAGCCTCTTCCAAGGGTGTATCCGAGTCGATCACGCCGCAATCGATCCTTTTCAGGAACATTTTTTTCGGAAGTTACCTCGCTCCTGATAAAGGACGTCGACGGTGGGGATCACGACCTGCTACTCTCCCCGTTTTGTGATCCCAACGTTCAGGCTCGCCAGGATGATCCTCACATGAAGAATCAACAGGCACATGCAAAGTCACCCTTCAGATGGACCATCTGCCTCCATCTCCCTCTCTCAGGACGACTGCGGTTCCTCGACCTGAGCGATGCCTATTTCCACATCCTAGACCCTTCGCGAGGGATCTTTTTGGGATGCGTAGGAAGGAGACTTTCGCTCGGTGAGATCAACGAAGCTCTCTCTCCTTGGACACGTACCTCCTTCTTCAGGGAAGAGATTCAAAGACCCTCGCGTTACAGGAACAAGACGCGTCATTCAAGGTGGGGGGGCATAGCAGGCATGGCCCGATCTTGCCTTCCGACGCGCTGCACATCAACGTGCTGGAACCTTATCACTCGTCTGTCCTGCAACGTTTCGCGACCTGTTGGTGCCGGCGGTGTGATTCTCACGGACAACCCTCGTGAAGGCCTACATCAAACAAACAAGGAGGACACACTCTTGAGTGAACGGGTAGGTCTCCTTTTGGAATGGAATCGGAGAAGATCGTCCGTTGCCTCCCACATCCGGGGAGGAACAATCTGATACAGACTTTCTATCCCGAATCACAGCTTCCTCGGTTTTGCTCCTAGTCAGGGAGACTTCTGCTGTTTCGTGGACGGTCTCTCTCATTGAAGGGTGAAGCGTACCGTTTCCACACATCAAGTTGACCCTGTTCAGAATCAGGGAGATCAGGCAACAGGGTCTTGGATTGCTCCTACTGCCGTCGGCGCGTCAGGCATCTGGCCCTTAGCAGAGCCGCGCCCCTTCCGCCGTACCCGGACTTATTTCTCAACCGTGCGGTCCATCGAACCATGACCATCAACTGAAAAAAACAGGCCCACGCCACGCAGTAGAACCAACCGGAGCACTACGACTAGTAAAGTAGGCGAAGCGCTAAGGATGGTATACAAGCCCCTGAGCTCCTGCCTGGGCGAACCCTGGAGTCCAGAAGGCCCTTGCCTTATGCGAGTTCCTATTCCTTTAAGAGGCCCTCTCGAACGAACGAGGTCGTCGCTGGTCGCCATCTACGTTGCTATGCGGAGGCCGACCGCCCCCCCCGCTTCAGGTCAAAACCCCATTCAAACCACCCACCTGACTCCCAAACTGGAGGCTCGTCCAACCACCGTCGACCTGAACGCTTTCCCTGAATCGTCCATAAAACAGCTCCCACAACCCCGGCAAAGGAGGCGCACAGCCCTCAATACACTTGCAATTCGGAGAGAATGGGTCGTCGATCCACCCACCTCATGGGAAACCACACCGCGCTCACGAATCATTCGCCTCACGGTTCTCAACTACAAAAACAATCCGGGCCGTCAGGGCCCCAAAGGAACATCAAAAGACTGAGAACACGCAAAAAATCCACATATTACCAGGAACCCAAAAAGGGTCAGAGATACGACCGGAAGCTCCGCAACAAAGGCGCGAGAGCCCTTGAAGAACACCAAGCCACAGAACAGCCCGGCCATAACCGGGTGAAGCAACCTCGTTCGCACACCCACGCACCGGCAGAGCCACGCACCCAAACCCACCTCAGCAAACGAGGCCCCGACTCGCACAATACAAAGCAGAAACAAAAAACAACACAAAAACACACACCCCACGCAACAACAGGGGCGAAATGAGAAAATCAAGCGCCCGGCCTGGGCACCTATCAACGGCCCACAAGGGGGGAAACAAAGAAAGCAAACGGGAAAATAATCGATTAGTCAGCAATGGTAGCAAGATACATACGTAAAAATTGATTGAACATTAAAGAACAGAGAATGATTGCATAATAAACTAGTTGATCTTCTTCGAAACAAAACCAAAAAATGCAAATGAAATCATCGAAGGACGATAAATCCGCCGGCAACTGAACTTAACACTAAAGAACACTATTGGAATTACCGATGTCCAGTCTAATACATAAAAACGGAATAACAAACAAGAGCAGCGACAGAATAATAAAACAATCAAGCAAAAACGATTAAAACGGTAACGATAAAAAATAATGAAACAGCCATTTAACCCCCACGACAGAACACAAGAAGAAAAAACCAAAAGAAATAATGAGTCGGTACTCTCCGAACCGAAACGAACCTCACAAACCGAGGCCCACAGCCAAATTAACAAACACAGATTCGGTTTAAGAAGCACGACACTAGTTACTGTGCCACGTCACTCACACATCAATATCGTAGGAAACAACCACGCGCACTAGAGGAATCATCGTGGAGATCCCAAAGAAAATAATGGACCAAAGGAGCAGCAAAGCTGGAGTCTAAGAGACAATCGGACGTGTCGTCAGAAGTAAACGCAATAAGGCGCACACTCACAAACCAACTCAGTCAAAAGCCGCAGAAAATTAAAGACAATAGACCAAACCGTCCTGCGAAATGAGAAAAGTCCCCAGATCAAAGACGGAACGCAAACAAAAAAACCCAAAATGAGGATTGTTTATTCTGGTTCACCACTCAACTCTCTGAAAAAAATGAAAAAAGAAACGAAAGTGGAAAAAAGCAGTTTCGCGAGGTTTCGGGGTCAAATTTTCTTTCCGGGACAACGCGAACGCCACGCTCATCCCTCCCTTAGTCGCCCTAAACGCATACTGTTATGACGTCACGGTCAGTGATTGATCAATGCTTTTGTTCGTTGAGCGAATAGCCAACTACGCCTTACACAAAATTGCGTGCGATCCAAAACCTGCGTGAAAAAGCGTTCATCAACGGGAGCGCACGCAAACGAGCATATCAAACAATCGTGGGAGAGGGGGGGGTTATTGGAAAAGCTAACTATGCTACAAGCATCTGATCCAATAATGTAATTTCAGGCATTATTATTACTGGGGCCGCAGAATAAATCTTGTCCCGTATGGGAAATAAAACCCCTATACAAATTGGGTTCCATCGCGTCGAAACAAATAAGAGCATCAAAAGAGGTGACGAAACTACTCGATACAATTATTAGGATAAGTCTTCCGCAGTTAACTAATTATCAAATTAACTGTTTAAGAAAGTAGCGTGTCTACAACACGACAAACAAAAATGACGATTAGCTCAATTAAAATTCATAATAAATTATTATATCTTCATATGGTAACATAGATCAATAAAAGAAATCGAGCAAATCATGTTACTGTTTTTATTTGACTTGTCTTAAGCTAACCTAGCCACTCATAAAACGTGATCAGAGAAATCTAAATACATGTCGTGAGGCGCGAATATATTTATTAAAACATTTTTGGAGCTTATCTCTATCATATACTTATTCAAAGAATATAAACAAAATGCAGTAAGCCCTGTACAAGATTAGTCTATAGACCATTATGTATCAAACTCCAACAGAGTTCAGATCAAAATGACTCGCTTATATGAGTAAGAATATACCGATTGACATCAAAAACGCACGCAAACATCTGAAATAAAACACCCAAAAAGGTTTTTAAATAGTTTTGTTTCTAACCAATTTAGCGCCAGGATTGGGTAAACACTTCTTAAAAAGAGCGAGACTTTTCTTAAACAAATCAAAAGAAGATGAACGTTTTAATATTGACGAAGAAAAACAACTAACCAAACCAGCTTCTTTTTTTTAAGAAGATGAATGTCATTTTAGACAACATCGCCGTTGTTTCCGCTTGCTGCGCTTGCCTCGATCATGCGTGACGGACGAGTATGTTCTCTGTATACTGAATGCAGCCTCCTCATTGGTCAATCGTTTCACCTTTGTAACAAGTGGTTGCTTGGCATTTCGGGATACAACGTGACAAAATGTTCTTATTTTTCTGCGGAGTCAAACGGAAGTCAAACTTCGCAGACGTTTTCTCTGATTTTGATTTCAAGAGCACAATTCTCCTCGCGTTCAGAGCTAATACCCACTCATGTACCTTACAGACGGTTATAATCAAATGCAAGGC
>CALNVZ010003432.1:12794632-12805576 GCA_940671915.1 Paracentrotus lividus | reverse complement strand
GAGAGAGATTGTTGAGATTTTTTTTTTTATTTTCTGTTCTACCATGCTCACTTTGCTCTGTTAAAAAAAATGAGTGAAAATGATAACGGGAAAGTGGTAAAAAAAAGCAGTTTTTCGGCGAGTGTTTTTTTCGGTCATAATTTTCTCTCCGGACATACAAGCGAACGTCCACGCTCATTTCCCCTCTCCGTTTAGCTCGCCTTAGCAACGCATGGCTTGTTTATTGGACGTTCACGGTCATGTGATGTGTGATTTCAACTGGCTTTTGTTTCGTTTTTGTGAGCGAATAGCGAACTAAACTCTCTTACTTACTATCTAGTCACTCAGAAATTTTGCGTGCGATGCCACAACCTGCTGTGAATAAGCTGTTTCATCCGGGATAGCGGAGCACGCAAACGAATGTCAATCTAACAATCGGTGGGAGAGGGGGGGGTTATTGTGGAAAGCTACTTATTGCTTGACATAGCTATCTGGATCCAAATAATGGTTAATTTCAGCATTTTTTATGGGCCGCGATATCACTGTTGTCCTGATGGGAAATTAAAAACCTCCTATAAACAAATTTGGTGTTCCATCAGGGAACAACATAGAGCATACAAAAGAGGTGACGTATAACTACTCTGAATACAAGTTTTAGGTTAAAGTCTTCCGCAGTTTATTTTACAAATAACGTGTTTAAGAAAGTAGCGTTTTACTAAACACGACGAAACAAAATACGATTTACTCATTAAATAATTCATATTCTAAAAAATCATTAAATATCTTTTTCTTGTCTGTACAAACATAGTTGAAATTCAATATAAAGGACGACATTCCTCAGCAAATCATTTATCTTTTTTATTTCCTGTGTCTTAAGCTAACCTATGCGCACTCATAAAACGTGAATCAGAGAAATTCTATAATACGATTCGTGGAGGCGTCTATAAATATTTATTAAAACATTTTTGGAGGCTTATCTCTATCATATACTTATTCAAAAGAATATAAACAAATGCATAAGCCCTCTACAAGATAATTTAGTCTATTAGACCTTCTTATTATGTTCAACAATCCAACAGAGTTCAGATCAAAATGACTCGCTTATTATGCGTAAAATATACGCCGATTTGACATTCCAAAGAACGCCGACGCAAACATCGTAATAACGATACACCAAAAAGAGTTTTAAATAGTTTTTGTTTCTAACCAATTTAGCGCCAGGGATTGGCAAACTACTTTCTAATAGAAACTAAGAAGCGGACTATTTATCTTAAACAATAAATTAGCAAAGAAGCCGTATGACCGGTCTTTTATTTATTTGACCGAAGATACAAACAACCTAACCAACTTCAGCTTCTTTTTTTTAGAAGATGATGAATGTCATTTTGACAACATCGCCGTTGTTTCCGCTTGCTGCGCTTGCCTCGATCATGCGTGACGGACGAGTATTGTTCTACTGTATACTGAATGCAGCCTCCTCATTGGTCAATCGTTTCACCTTTGTAACAAGTGGTTGCTTGGCATTTCGGTGAGTACAACGGTGACAAAATGTTTCTTATTTTTCTAGCCGGAGTCAAACGGAAGTCAAACTTCGCAGACGTTTTCTCTGATTTTGATTTCAAGAGCACAATTCTCCTCGCGTTCAGAGGCTAATATCTCCACTTCTATTGTACTCTTTACAGTCGGGTTATATCAAATTCAAGGCAATGAATCAGGATCAATAATATCAAAATAAAATGATTTCAAAAATATCGCGACTAGTCTCTCATTTCGACGTGACGCATCACATATTGAGTTGGATGTTATTTAAAAATCTCAGTAACTTTGATGCCATGAATTATTATTACTAATATATTTACTTGAGGTACATATGTGTTACACTAACAAGTTTATTGATATGTATAAAGGAAGTATATGTGATGATAGGATTAAACAGTTTTATAGGAACAAGAAGATATAAGGTCTAAATTGGAACGTTTTTCTATCTTATCATAATTATGTGCGAAAAAGTATCATGTGTATGGGGCAAGTCGCACGCTAATTTGGCATGTAACAACGGGACAGTGTCAGAGACAAAATATAGGCTTTTTTGATAAATCTTAGAATTGAATATCCCAATCCTTACGGTACATTTTTGAAGGTACTAAGAACCCTTCAACAATATCGAATAACAAATACTGGAAATAACTCAATTCATTTTATTGTATTATAATTTATTTCGGCAACACATCAGTATGTTCACGCTATGAAATAAATTATTAGCTGATTTTCTTTATATTATGAATTGCTGTCACAGGTATAGCTAGAATGTATTAGAACAGAAAAATACTTTGCATGGTCACATCCTCTTAACCATGCTAATAACTTTTAAATGACATATCAGCCTCACGATTTCTGGCAAGGTCAACGTTTTATAAATATGACGTGTAAACACATGGACACGTAACACATGCGGACAATTATTCCATGAAATATTTTCTAAGTATTTAGCATAATTCGTGAGTGAGCAATGGTACCGTTAGCAAACAACTGTTGTGTGTAACAAAACATTCTCCTGTCAGATAAAACAAATAACCATAATTACAACACATTTACTGTATAAAAAAAAAGTAAAATATATTTGGTTTCCAGTGTGCTTTCAGCGTTGGTGATGGGTCAGAGTTTCAATAAAACTTAGATATTTATATCATCTGAGGCTCTATAGTGCTTTTGGTACACTTCTGAAGCTACAATTAAGTATAATGTATCCTTGTTAAAGGAAATAAAAAATATGGAAATTTCTACTCCTGACTTAAGTGCTAGGATGTTTGTGTAAATAGTTTTACACTGCACCACCAGAGTGATATCATCCAGCAACTACAAGCACTGACCTGGACTTCGTTGCACCGAACACAACACATAAGTAAGATACATTACTTAATATTGTAATCTACCATAACAAATAGCGCTAGAAATGTGAGTTGGTGTGTCGAAAAATATGACTATATCATTAATGCGTGGGGGAGGTCATAAAGAATATTTTGCGGCCTAGATATACTATGGATAAGCCTGGAATTAATTTATGCCTCGGAGTGTGGTTTTAGCTCCCGAAGTCTCACGTATGATACTTTGAATGATATATGTTGTTCGAAGACCTACTTGTATTGGCATGTTATATGTTTTCATTCTTATTATGGTTTAACTTTGGATTGGTCGATGTAATTGGTGGTATTGTGTATATCCTATAATAATCTATTCATTCTACACCTAATACTGCGCTGGGGATGAGCATGTAATTTATTTCTGAACTAATATACCATAGCATTTCATTACACTGCTATCTATCCAATCATGGGTGGATATGTGTAACTATTCAGCTTTTGATAGCTATAAAGTAGATTGAGTTTCATAAAGCATATTGAATAGATAGGTAATAAAATGAGAACATAGCGTCAAGCTGAACCTTTCAATGTCTATCTGGTGAGAGTGTGATGTGCGTGTGAATATTATATTTGATATTCATTTTCTATGACACTTTTTTATACATGTCGTAACTACAAGGGTCGTCTTCCGAATCCAAATAAAAATATTTTTCCAAAAAGATTTCTACATCCCGGAATTAGCTTAGTTGTGACATGTAAAAGGGTATGGTTACACACCCATGTCATCCAAAGGCTTCTAAAAGCTCTTGATACGGATGTATTCAGCATGCGTATTCCTTGGCACTTTGTGCGAGTAGTTTCTGTGATTCCTGTTTGTATATATAAGTGTCGCGGAGAGCTGGTCTTGTATGAAGAACCTATAGAGTAAATGGTAGAATAAAATGTACGTTATGTGTTGATTTAGAATTTTATTTATTGTTTCTTTAAAAATTGCATAGTATGAGATATAATATGCGCCTTCTCCTAAGATTAGTCACGAGATGTGATGCCAAATTCTACCATAACTCAGATTGTCTGACTGTGTTACCATTGATAGCTTGATTGTGTTGTCGAAATAGTAGAATCAGTATTATATTATTCCAGTAATCTGCATCGTCATATAGGTATATGATCAGCTGATCTGCGATTGTGTGTTTCTTGGTTCTATAGAACGTGTTGGCGGGGCAAATTCTGGATTGTTGAGTTTTGGTTGTAAGTTGAGCGGTCGTTTTTTTATGGACTAGTAGGATTAGTTTGAGATTTATTTAATGTTGTGCCTTGTTTACCTTAAAGTAGGTCATTGTGTACTTCAATTTTTGTGGCATGGTTATTGACTCTGTCGTACTATTGTGTGACGCTGATAGAATAGACGACCAGTGTGAAATTGAGATACTGACTAAGTGAAATTGCCTGATAATAAAGACAGAGTATTAAACTACTTGATTCTATTGTGTTGTTAATCATAAAACTTATCATCAATTTTGAGGATTACGCGATTAAAGTTAAGATGCTACAGTGGTGTTTATATGAAATTGTTTCTCTGAATGAGGGCTGAGAAGTCGAAATATCCTGCACCTCGATCTCGCTCTCGGCGACTCACAGTTGTTTCTTGTTGGGATAATCCTACGTGTAGCTATGGGTTATCTGTTGTGGATCGATAATTATGTAGTGTTTTTAACAGACAAAAAGTTGCTCATTCACGCGATGGGGCCCTCACTATTTCGAGTTCTTGACTCAATGCGGTTCCTACATTTTGTCCATCAACTGAAAATTGGACTTATTATTAAGGGTACCCGTACGCTTACAGTGAAATAAGCCTGTCCTTATAAACATTTTCTGAGTGTCTGAATTTATTTTTTCCTGAGAGACGCCTCAGGGATTGTGACCGCGCTCAAAATGTTGTTTGGGTCAAATAATAGTGTGAGGAGTACAAGATGATATAAAGACATTGAATGCCAATTTTAAAGTAACTAAATGTCACGAGAGAATTCAAAAGGTCACCAGAAATTGACTCTCGCCGAACGCTTCTAATAATTTAGTAATATATCTAATAACACCTATAGTCCTTCGAATTACTTCGTTCAACTAAATTTATTTCGTATTAACAACATATAGCCAAAGTTAATGTAATATGAGCTCAAGATAGAAATTAGTGGCCTTTTTATTACGTATAACACATCTCATAATTATTCACGCATGACCGCGCAGTTGTTCATTGTGTTACAAAACCGTTACATGACCATTTTTACCAAAAAAGTACGCCAAACTTTTAACACTGCTGTTTTATGATGCTTCCGTCCTTACTGTCACGACGCTATGCTTGGGCAGTATGTGAAAGCTACACAAACAAACCTAAAGTATTATTGATTTTAGAAATATCAATGTAAGAACAAAAATAAACAGAGGTGCAAGATTCGTCAGGTCACTCTAGATGCACACACACATATGACCGCAATATGCTAACACAGCAATTATAGTTCTTAGCAACGGTTGCTATGCCTAAATTATTCTCCTAGCAACAGGTCCCCTATTTAGATCTTGTTATTTCGGAATAATCATGGATTTTATTTAACAGTTTATCTGAGAGGCAGTGCATCATACCCAGATTCCATTGGGCAGTCACTTCCACTTGCACGGTATAGCGTTTAGCTATATCCAGAATTAAACGGTTGCTAAGCAACACATCAATGTTAATATCAATTGAAGACAGTAGCAGATCTGCTGTAAACATATTTAGCAACTGACATACAATTAAAAAAATTGAATCAAAAAATCTATACATAACTGTGTTAATTTGAACCTCCATGACTTTTGAAATATTATATCCATGTAAACCAGGTCTTGTGAATAAACACAAGGCAACAAAATTCACACGCAGGCACACCCAACACACACGACTCATCATGTACCACTCACTACCCTTCTACAACACTTGGCACACAAACCTCCCTTAAAAATAACATCACCCAACATACCACACTTTGCATATTTCCTTTACGGTCCCCCATGACTTTTCCCGAAATCATGTTCATGCAACCATTGGTCACTGAATGACTTGCAAAAAATGAAAGGAATTCAACAGACATATCTTACTTAAAACAACTACATTTCAACCCCTTCCTCACACAATCTAACATTTTACCAAACAATCCCCCCTCTCCTACAGCACACAGCTCACAAGACATCGATACTATATATGTGTATGAAGTCACGCACTCTACACCTCCATCCAAGTCTCACCCCGTTGTCTGTGGAGGCACGGAATACACCACCCGCGGTTAGACTCGTTACCCGCCTTAGTTCCATTGGGTAATATGCCCAACTAACACAAATTTTGACTTGTTGAAGTCCGGTTAGTTGTCGACTTATTCCCCATCAAACGACAGTTAACACCTCAAATCCTCGGATTAAGCTCCCTAGCTTTCATGAAACTTACAAATGATATACCCGCGGCCTGTAAAATGTTGTGAGCATTCTCTTATCTAAGTGCTACTTTTGTCTTCGAATATGAACTACGTATGCACGCGATTAAAAATCTACACGTTAATTTAATTGACTAATTAGTTTCCGCACCCATGAAGTATCGTTTAGATTGAATGAATTCGAAATGACATGCATCTATTTTAAACCAATCTGATTGTGAGAGAAAAGAACTGTTTAAAAGTTGTGGACCCCTGTCCCGAAAAATCTATGTGATTATTAAAATTCCTTTAATTGCCTATACCTATTTTTTAGTGATGGGCCCAAGTCACAATGTTCCCCGTCAGATCATTTGAATTCATACCTCTTTCTCAAAAAGAGGAAGCAATTTACTGCCTGGTTTTGTAATACAATCGCCTACTTGATGCATCATGTTGATGCAATTCTTCAAACTTGTGCAATGAATCAGGGATCAATAATATCAAATAAAATGGATTTCAAAAATCGCGACTAGTCTCTCATTTCGACGTGACGCATCACATATTGAGTTGGATGTTATTTAAAAATCTTCATGTAACTTTGATGCCATGAATTATTATTACTATTATTATTTTACTTGAGGTACAAATGTGGACACGAAACAAGTTTATTGTATTTAAAATAGGAAGTATAGAGAGATTAAAGGAAATGGAACAGTTTAAACAAAATCGGGAAAAAAGTTCTGGTATAGGGCAAGTCCACGCTAATTTGCAATGTAACAAACGGGACATTCAGAGACAAAAATAGGCTTTTTTGATAAATCTTAAATTGAAATCCCAATCCTTAGGTACATTTTTGAAGGTACTAAGAACCTTCAACAAAATCATAAACAATAACTGAAATAACTCAATTCATTTTTAATTTATTATAATTTATTTGTCGGCAACACATGGCACCAGAAAAAAATGGTGTTTTTTTAATTTTGAATTTGTTCACAGGATACTAGGAAATTATAGAGCAGATAAAAACTTGCATGGTCACATCCTCTTAACCATGTAATAAACTTTTTAAATACATATAGCCTCACGATTTCTGGCAAGGTCAAGTTTTTATAAAATATGACGTGTAACACATGGGACACGTAACACATGGGACAATTATTCCATGAAATATTTTCCATTAAATATTTGGTGTAGCCAAGGCGTAGCAACATGTTGTGTACAAAAATCCCGCAGATAAAACAAAATAACCATAATACAACACATTACTGTATAAAAAAAAAGTAAATATTTTGTTTCATTACTTCAGGTGGGAGGGCGAGTAATAAAACTTTAGTATTTTACATCAGCTCAGGAGCTTTTGTGAGACTACTTCTGAGACATGAATACTTTAAGAATAAAAATATGGAAAGTTATGTGCTAGGTTTGTGATATTTTCACCAGAGGAAGCCAAGATGATCTTGAAACACAACATGTGTACTTATTAGTTGTATTCCTATAACAAACCTTTAGAAATATTGGTTGAAAATAGCATTTTTAATGCGTTTTATCATTTTCTTCATAAATATTAATGAGCCTTGTGACGTCATATGATCTTGAAATGACTTTTTGACCTCCTTTGCATTAAGTTTATTTCATAAACTTTGTGGTGATATATTATACATTATTACAGTCCTGCATTATTATGTACCTTTAAAACCTCACTGACACACTTGATACAAAAATGGTTGAAAAGCTGAAAAATCGCCACCTCGGGAAGATGGCTTGGACTTGCCCTATACAATCCAGAGGTTGAAATTATCTCACCCGGATAGCTTGTGATTTTGTTTACAGCAGCCTGGCTCCTTATTCACTCTGCTCTTGCGTGTTTTGTACCGGATGAAGAAAAGTGAATTTAAAAACTATTTAATGTCTTTAAAAATGCTATTACTTTAGGATGTATTAATAACCAGATAGTCGGTAGCATGGTCATAAATGATAGTAATTTCCTATATCACTCAAATATTCCCACCTTTTTTCCAAGGAACTGTTTTCGCATGACTATGAAGTTAATATGGCCTTAATAGATTATTCATTGCATACACATCACTTTTACAGTGCGACCCAGAAAAAAAAAACGAAACCAAGATTGATCGATGTTTTATCATAAAATTCATAAATGAACCATTAATTTAAAGCTTATAGTACATGGGCTAGGGTCGAAAACCTGCACCCCCCCCCTGCGACTCATGTTCATGGGTATCCTCGTGTAGCTATGGGTCTGGTGAATCGGAAAATTGAGTTTAACAGAAAAAAAACTCATTCCCGAGGGACCCCCCATGGCGTTTTTTGACCACGCCCATTTTCCTCACTGAAATGGGTTATATTAAGGGTATGTACAAGAAAACCATGTATAACTTTTCGAGATATCATTTTTATGGAGCAAGTGACCCCTCAAAATGTTGGTCTTGAATAGGGGTACAAGATGATATAAAGATTTTGCAATTTAATGTAACGTAAATGTCACGAGAGGTCAAAAGGTCACAGAAATTGACCTCTCGCCGAACGCTTTTTCGGTTAAAATACGAATAACAAAGTTTCAATTACTGTCAACTAAATTTGATAAACATATAGCCAAAGTTAATGTAATAGAGCTCAAGAGAATTTATTCCTTTTTTATTTGACGTATAACACATCTCATAATTATCACGCATGACCGCGCAGTGTTCATTTTTACAAAAACGTTACATGACCATTTTTACCAAAAAGTAGCCATTTTCTGTATATGTCCGCCTACTGTACGACGTGTGCTTTGGCATATGTGAAAGCTACAAACAAATAAAGTTATTTTGATTTAGAAATATGTAAGAACAAAATAAACAAGGTGCAATGATTCGTCAGGTCACTCTGATGGCACACATGACCGGCAATATGTAACACACATATATCTTAGCAACGGTTGCTATGTAAATTATTCTCCCTAGCAACAGGCTATTTAGATCTTGTTATTTCGGAATAGATTTTATTTAACAGTTTCTGAGCATCAGAACAGTATTCCATTGGGCAGTTCACTCCACTGCACTATAGTTTAGCTAGTAACGGTTGCTAAGCAACACATTTTTAATATCAATTGGGCATAGCAACTCGATATTTTCTAACTGACTACAAAAAAAAATTGAATCAAAGTTATACATAACTGTGTTAATTTGACCTCCATGACTTTTGAAAATTATATCCATGTAACCATAGGTCTTGTGAATAAACACAAGCACAAGATCACACACACACCCACACACACCCATGCCCTCACACCCTCTCACACTTGCACACACCCTAAATAACACACCCACATACACACACTCATATTTTATACGGTCCCCCATGACTTTTGAAAATCATGTTCATGCAACCATTGGTCAGGTGAATGAACTTGCAAAAGAACAAGCACATACACACTCACACCCTCTCACACTCAACTTTTACAAACAATCCCCCCTCCCACACACACACACACAAACACACATATGTTATGAAGTCACCCATATCCCCTTCCCCCTGTCTTGGCACGGAAAAACGTTTAGATTATTTTGTTCTGCTCGTGAGTTAGTGGTATTCAAACTAAGTTAACCCAACTTTCGGTGCTTCTATGAACTACAATATTAAGCGCCTTGTAAATGTTGACATTTCTTACAAGCACTTTTGTCCGAAATGTGATCGCGATTAAAAATCTACACGTTAATTTAATTGACTAATAGTTCCGCCCCATGAAGTATCGTTTAGATTGAATGGACATTAACAAATTCGATTGGAAAGAGTTTAAAATTGACCGGGAAAATCTATATTAAAATTCCTACCATTTTTAGTGATGGCATCACTTTGTCATCATTGAATTCATACCTCTTTTCAAAGGAATGTCCTGGTTTGAATACAATCAGGGTTCTTTCACATTTGAGCGATCTGTCACTGTGCTATCTGCTAATGGTGATTATTTTTTTTTTTTTTTTTTTTAAATATTATTTTTTTATATTTTTATTTGGTGAGCTCTCATAAATTGATGAAACCCGCCTTGAAATGCTCCCTATTGGCTAATGACAAATGTCACAGTGACTGCGCTATATATAAAAAAATGTGAACATGCCTCAAACTGAATTTTCAAATTCATCCACCTCATCAATGGGTGATCAAGATATTGGAAAAATCATTTACATTTAAGTTATTAATTGGTCTGTAATTTGCATGGGATATAGTTTAGGTTCATATCTTCGATGTGATATCTTTCTTTAGGTAATTGTTCCAAACCGGTCGGTAGATTGATCATAGGCACATGGAAAAGGGGAGTGCATGCTTTTGCAGTGCTCTGCTGTCTATGTTAAACTTTTTAAAGTCATTCTGATTTTCACAGTCACTTTCTAAGCCAGTCCTTTCACTTAGATCACTTTCATTAAGTTTACTATCAGGGTCGGACTCTGCATCATGTGTATTGACAATTTCTGAAAGTATGTCCACAAATTTCTCAAGCATTACACTCTTATCCCCCATTTTGGCTTTACGATCTTGTTTCTATTGCCCAGTTACGTCCATCTATTTGTCTACAGAGTTCTGATGTAGGTACATTTGTGCAAGCTTCCATATTCTTGCCTGAAAGTTAACAGTGACGCACATGCTTTTCTGGGACCCTTCTGCATGAA
>CALNVZ010003432.1:12764517-12793592 GCA_940671915.1 Paracentrotus lividus | reverse complement strand
ACTTGTGTCGAACTAGATGTGTTGCATTCTACATGAAGAAACTTACTCCCGTGTAGTGCTGTACATCTTGTACGCTAAGAAGCGCAGATTGAAGTTTGTTAGGGTGAGGATCCCCGATCCTGACATATTCTTTATCCTCCTTCATTATGCTATGTCGTTAGAAGAGTCTTAGAAGGGATCTACCAGACCACTAAAGGCAACAGAAGGTGTTGTATTGATTTTACCACCCTAGCCATGTCCCTTGTACATCTTGTTACAGGTGTACCTTATTAGTCTTGAATGCATTTACAGGCTGTAAATAGCACAAGAGCATTAAAGGCAAATTTGAATGCCCGAGGAATCAAGATCATACAGGGTAATTCAAGGTGTATATCAACATGATGGAGGAGCTTGGGCAGTTGACTATGAAACGACAGATGTAATAGACATATTGTATGGGAACAAGAATATCGTGAAGCTGAATAATGTAGTGGTGGACCAGTATTACAGAAGAAAGAAAATACTTTGCTTTGGGAACATGGCCTTCATGCAGAAGGGTCCCAGAACAGCATGTGTGTCACTGTTAACTTTCAGGCAAAATTCTGGAAGCTTGTACAAATGTACCTACATCAGAACTTTCTAGACAAATAGATGAACGTGGCTGGGCAATAGAAACAAGATCTTAAAGCCAAAATGGGGGATAAGAGTGTAATGCTTGAGAAATTTGTGGACATACTTTCAGAAATTGTCAATACACATGATGCAGAGTCCGACCCTGATAGTAAACTTAATGAAAGTGATCTAAGTGAAAGGACTGTGAAAATCAGAATGACTTTAAAAAGTTTAACATAGACAGCAGAGCACTGCAAAAGCATGCACTCCCCTTTTCCATGTGCCTATGATCAATCTACCGACCGGTTTGGAACAATTACCTAAAGAAAGATATGAACCTTTAATAACTATACCTGATGCAAATTACGGACCAATTAATAATTTAAATGTAAATAATTTTTCCAATATCTCGATCACCCATTGCAAGATCTTGGGTTAACACATTAAAAATATGCATTGTCATTTTGTTGTCTCAAAATAATTCGTTTGTTGTGACTGCTTTCTTTTTCCTTTTCTAAGAGGTTTGGGAAAGGGAAGGAGGCAGAGATGTGAAAAGGAGTAACTGAATTATGACCGAGAATATTTGGGAAACAGGAGAAACGATTAAAGATCAGAATGTGCAGTGGAGCCCTGGGTCGATTTCAAAAAGCCCCATAGATTGACCATGGGGACATGGAAAAGGGTAGTGTCACAAAGCAATGAACTTGAAAATTCAGTATAAGGCATGTTCACAGTTTTGTTATATAGTAAAGTCGATATGACATTTGTCATTAGCCAATAGGAAGCAAGCGGGTTTCATCAATTTATGAGAGCTCGCCAAATAGAAATTAAAAAAAAAAAAATTATCAATTAATTGATTCAACGTGTAGATTTTTAATCGCGATCACATTTCGGACGAAAGTGCTTGTAAGAAATGTCAACATTTACAAGGCGCTTAATGTTGAGTTCACAAGAGCATGATGGTTGGCTAACTTCAGTTTGAATACAATAATGTCACAAGCAGAACAAAATATAATTAAACAATTTTTTCCGTGCCAAGACAGGGGAGGGGATAAGGGTGACCTCAAAAACATGTGTGTGTGTATTGTGGGGGGGGGGGGGATGTTTGTAAGTTTGAGTGTGAGGAGGGTGTGAGTTGTATGTGCTCTGTTCTTGATTGAAGTTTCAATATCACCTGGACCATGGTTGCATGAACATATTTTCAAAAGTCTTGGGGGAGCGTATAAAATATGGATGCATGTGTGTATGTGCGGTGTGTTATTTTGGGAGTGTGAGAGGGTGTGAGGGCGTGGGTGTGTGTGGGTGTGTGGTTGATCTTGGTGCTTTGTGTTTATTCCAACGAAGACCTATGGTTACATGGATTATAATTTTCAAAAGTATGGAGGTCAAATTAACACAGTTATGTATAACTTTGATTCAATTCTTTCTTGAAGTCAGTGAGAAGATGATCGAGTTGCTATGCCAATTGATAATTAAAAATGTGTTGCTTAGCAACCGTTACTAGCTAACTATAGTGCAGTGGAGGTGAAACTGCCCAATGGAATACTATTCTCTGATGCTCAGAAACTGTTACTTAAAATCTTATTCCGAAATAACAAGATCTAAATAGCCTGTTGCTAGGGAGAATAATTTACATAGCAACCGTTGCTAAGATATATGTGTGTTACATTATTGCGGTTCATGTGTGCCATCAGAGTGACCTGACGAATCATTGCACCTTGTTTATTTTGTTCTACATATTTCTAAATCAAAATAACTTTATTTGTTTTAGCTTTCACATATGCCATAGCACACGTCGTACAGTAGGCAGACATATACAGAAAATGGCTACTTTGGTTTTAAAAATGGTCACTTTAACGTTTTTTTGTAAAAAATGACACTGCGCGGATATTGCGTGATAATTATGAATTGTTATATGTCAAATGAAAGAAGAATAAATTCTCTTGAGCTCTATTACAATTAACTTTGGCTATATGTTTATCAAATTTAGTTGACATTAATTGAAACTTTTTATTCGTATTTTAAACCGAAAAAGCGTTCGGCCAGAGGTCAATTTCTGTGACCTTTTGACCTCTCGTGCACATTTACGTTACATTAAATTGCAAAATCTTTTATTTCATCTTTGTACCCCTATCCAAAACCAACATATTTGAGGGGATCACTTGCTCCATAAAAAATGATATCTTCGAAAAAGTTAATACATGGTTTTCTTGTACATACCCTTAATATAAACCATTTCAGTGAGGAAAATGGGGGTGGTCAAAAAACGTCCATGGGAGGTCCCTTCGGGAATCGAGTTTTTTTTTCTGTTAAACTCCATTTTCCGATTCACCAGACAGACCAATAGCTTAACGAGATACCATCGGAACAATGAGTCGGCAGGGGGGGGGGGGGGTGCAGGGTTTCGACCCTAGCCCATGTACTATTAGGGTCTTTTCTTTCACTTGATTAAATCAATGTGACCCAAATGTTACGCATAAGTGGGTAAAACAATTTGAAGGGAGAAAACTGAAAAAATTGATTCACTGTTGCCCATCCTAGCACTATAGGCAAAAATTACAAAAGAATTTATGCAAGGACGATTGGCAATGAAACGGAAATGTCCGAAAAGATATTCATTAAGTTCATTTACTGAATTTGTTGACTGAAATAATTACTGAAATGCAAGCTCTATTTCAAATGAAGATAATTTTCTGATTTCTGAAACATTTTTATTGGTTGTGGTGTCATATGAAAGGGCAGAAAAAGGACTTTACAAATGAATATGAATATTATATGCATTAGATTAATACTCTTCTGGTTATAAAGAGATACATAGGCATCAAGAGAAAGAGATAATTACATCCATGAATTAACAAAAGAGATTTACCTTGTATGTATATGGTCGATTCCAGCGAAAAGTGTACAGGGTGTTTTTGATCATGTTCAGGCCAATAAAAAAATCCAAAAAAATGTAGGAACCTCAATTTTGCGTTTTATGTATCCGCACCGGTGAACTTATTCGTGCCGCATTTGTTCCAACTTCATTTGAAGTGAACTTTTTTTTTAACGATTTAAAAACATGCCATTTTTGGTCATTTTTGGAAAAAAAAACTTAAAGTTTTTTCGCGACCAAACTTTTTAAAGAAAATCATCAAATAATTTAGATTCAAGTTGTATTTGAGGATGGCACACATCTCAGGAGAAATTGTACCAAATTTGAATAATATAGGGCAATCCAAACAATCTCTGGATTTTTTTTTCGAGTGGTAAATTTGGATGTTACCTACGAATACAGCTTTTTAAAAGCTTATTAAACCATACTAGATAATAACGAAGTACGGCTCCTAATTGCCGTACAGAAGCGCCTCACCATTCCCTATCGACATGCATTGTTCCCCGCTGACATTGCTTTCTTTGTTAAAACTGCAGAAGAGGTCCCAAAGGTCCGAAATTTTCGTTGTGTGTCAAAAAATTCAGGTTACCTACGGCAAAATACCACCTATAAACCACTGCCATTTTCTATACCTTTAAGAGATTAGTTGACAAATATTGTAGGGAAAGTTGACAAACGATGTTCTTGCTGACGTGCTTAAACTTTTATCATCCGTTGAACAATAGGGTTTTTTGAGATATTGCCTATAAGTGCTGTATTCGTAGTAACATTGTGACATTCGAATGTTACCTACGGAATACAAGTGCATGAGCGTGTTTCTTGGCATATATTTTAGTAATTTGTCTTGGAGACTTAATAGTTACAAACTTTTGTAGTTTTATTTGTCATATTAAATAGGGATATTTGTGTGACAATTTTCATTGTTTAGGAATCTTATGTTTCATTATGTTTCGACATTTTCCTTATTAATGTAAAAAATTTATATTTTTTAATATATTGTTGAGAAGTATTTCATCTGAAACAAGTTATCATCAAGTTTTAATTTTTTCGTTAGCGCTTATCAAGTGGAGAAACTCTTTCAATTTAATTACCAAAAAATTATAGCTTTTTCAGGAATAAATAAAAAACATGTGGATAGCATTTCCTGAAGTGGTGTCACGTGTTATTCGTAGGTTAACAATGTGTATTCGTAGGTAAAAATGCTAACGTAAACTGTCATTTTCGGCCTTTACAATTAACCTTCACCATTGCTTTTCTTTATTAGAAAGGGAGAATTAGTGCCCAATAAATTATTGGGGACATCGTTTGACCCAATTAATATAAGTTATTCTATTGTATTGGATTATCAGATTTGAAGTAAAGTGCCCAAAATTATAGCTTATTGGCATTATTCGGGATTAACAAATCCTTTTTCCCTATTTCATTTCAAGGCACGTTGCCGATGACACAATCTGTACATAACAGATGTGAATTAAACCTCTCTAATTTTATTTTCCCAAAATTAACATTTAACCGGGGGGGGGGGAAATGAATAATAGTTAATCAGATGATTTTCAATTTACTTATACAAAAATATAAACAACTTAAATGTTGATTTTTTTTCCCGAACCTATCCTTTTTTTAGATTTCATTTATCAGGTGTTTCATGTTTTCTTATTACATGAATTGCCAATCTGGGTTCAATACAAAGCAAACTTGCCCCATTCTTAAGTTATCTTTAATTTTCCAAATTGGGATTTTCAATGGCGTATTTTACTCAGACCTCATAATTTCATTAAGTTATCGAAACCATGTTGATTAATAGTTAAAAGTTGAACTTCATTTCATTTTTTATTTTTGATGAAAATGAAAATGATAAAGTGACAGATGCAGACGTATATCGCTCTCTTTAATCATACCAGTGCAGCAGAAATTCAATTTTGGTTGGGATAATTCAGCCTGGATGTGTGTCATTGACGTATTAATTTCTCTTCAAAATACTTATTTTGGTACGTTCGAGCAAGAGGTCTTTAATTCTTATCCAATATTCATATCAAGAAACAGTCAGTTATGAATATTTTAACTCATAAGCAGTTCAAGACAGTCACTGTTACCCACAAATAGTATCATTGGATTAAGATAACAGAATGGGATAATCACATGTGCATGTAAGTGCCTAGATATATACGACGATACAATACAACATTTTTTTTTTATTAGTTAAAGGAAGGGTATAATGGATATTTAGATTTTAAAATGATATATAGCTAATATTTTGTTCGTTTATGGTTTCACGCTTATGTAAATATGATTTCAGAATAAACGTGAGGAAAGAATGCCTATACCAGTTGGTGAATCATTTAAAAAAAAAGTGCTCTACATCTATAATGTAATGTTCGTTAAAAGACATTTGATTAACTTTTTTTTTCTCCGAATTATGTTAAAGTATTTATGTTAGACAGAAGATATCGTATTCATTTTTTATTGTTGGCTAGGGGCTGATGCTATTAATAAATATTCGCAATAGATTATTCTCATGTGTGAATCTTTTAGTTTAGACGTTTATCATTTTAATCGGTATTTATGCTTGTTATCAAGCACAATGTTGAGAAAAATACCTTACACTTATTAGTACCAATAATCTTGATTAAAAGATATAAACATACGATAAACAGGACAAATATTGACGTTTTTGGTTAAAAGTTAGTGTTTCCCCAATACTTGGTAGTATGTTCCCATATATTGGCTGAGAAAGATATTTTTCACAAGAAACAATTAGTCTGATACCCCTACACGATTATTATATCAATTGGATCCAAACAAATAGTTCAAAATATACATGTAAGCCAGTTATACCTATGTTACCTACGAATACATTAGCTGTTACCTACGAATACATCTGTTTCTACCTCTTCTATAAACAAAAGTAATGGGCGGATTCCAATTTTTTTTAGGGTTTTAATGAGGAGTCATTCTCTTTTCTTTCAGTAAGATATGACATATCTTAATTAGCGTCGTGAAGATTAAACAATGCAAACTGACACAACCCCATGTTTTTCAAACAGATTGTCTTAAAACTATAACTTTGATGAGATATGGCAAATACAAGGAAATTAGGAGCACAAGCCCTGCTCTTACCGATTTTAACTATTATTAGAATCTTATTGATGGAATGGAATGACATATTTGGAAGGAAAATGTATATTAGGAGGCAAAATTCTGACTGTATCACATTAGGGTACGTGTATTCGTAGGTAACATGCAAAAAATATGCTTTATTTTACCCCTCTGCCACAAAGTCAATTTGGGAGATTCGCTGGAATCGACCATATGTATTAGGGTAGATGTAGGGAATACTGGCCTCTTAAGCTCATTTGCTTAATTAGCACATGAAAACAATAAAATCACAAAAAGAAAAAGATTCTCATTGCTTAGCAACATCATTCAACTTTATTTTCCAAAAAAAATTGAGGTAATCAAATATTTGGTGAGGCAGTTATATGCAAATAATGACGTCATCGTAAATTGTCCGGTATTTCCTACAGTGTAGGAAATACCGGACAGTATGTTTTTACCCTTTTTTGGTATAAAGATCTATCTGGAAGCACTGATTTGAATGTAAACCATCAACTTAACATATTTGTATTGATTCTTTATAACATTATTCATTTTTAAAAGATTATACACATGTATGCATTTTACTACAACATTTCAAAACACTCAGAATAGCTTCATATCTCATGTAGATCATGACATTTCACAATAATAATAAAGAGAAATAGACATTTAAAATTGTCAAACACTTTAATAAATAAATATAATACATTATATATGCAACTTACTATTTGATCTACATGCTTAGCAACTCAACCCGGAAGTAAAACAAACAACCGTCCATGTGGTGTCTGGTATTCCCTACACAAAAAATGACTGACTAGCTCTTTTCAACACACTACAACCCCAATACACAGGCTTTGTACAGTGCATACACTCCATACACGTTTGGCCCACCCTCCACACATGTCCATAATGCATGAAATAGAGGTCATGCCCCAATTCTATTCTTATACCATCACATTCTCTAAAATGTCAATTTTTACATCAGGCCATTTTCAGGCTGCAAATTTACGGGTACCCTACATGATTCATGAAGAGTAAATTTCCCATTTTTTCCTTCTTGTGAAAATACATTTTAAAAAACAAATTACTGTCATGTTGATAACATTCACATTGCCATTTTCCGTTACGCTACGTTTTGTGATCTGATAAAAATATTTATTTCGGGAGTTATATTTAGAATGAGATCTTAACTTCAATTTGAAGTTTCAATTGTTCAATATTCATAACCTAGTGACATTTAGCCGTCTTAAGATATTTGTTTAAAAACGAAGGGGTAATGGAGTGCGCGTATGAAGGTGTATGTGTGTGTGTTGGTGGGAGGGAGGGAGTGAGTGTGTGTGTGTGTGTGTGTGTGTGTGTGAGTGTGTGCGTGTTTGTGCGTGTGTGTGTGTGTGTTTGTGTTTGAAGGTGTGTATGTGTGGGTGTGTGTGTGTGTGAGAGAGAGAGAAAAAAAAAAGGAAGAGAGAGCGAGAGAGAGATTCTGTAGAAAGGAAAGAACATAATAGAGGATGAAAAAATAGATAGAGAAAGATATTTGACAGGAAAGAATTGTTTCCAGAACGATTTTGCTCCAATTTGTTTTGATTCAATAGGTGAATAATACAATTTCTCTGATTTTTGGTGGTATTTTTTTTCTTATAATTTATTAACTTTCAGTTTTGGGCCATTGACTGGCTGTTGCCAAAACATATTTTTTTTTAAAATGGAATTTTCCTTTTGCAGAAAAGTGTCCATAGATACAAAAATAAGCTTAATAAATTATCAAGCTTATCACAAGCTATTTACCACTTATATTGATAAACAAGTGCATATTGTTTTATTAAAATAAATTCCCCCAAATCCAGAGACAGTGAATTGAAGATTTATTAAAACCAGTACGAGGATATCAAAGCGGGTCGTTATTTCACAAAGTTTAAATCTAAATTTAATTACGAAAGGATTCCTAATGAGCCATTAATGCTGTGGCGTAATATCGGCAATTCGAGTGAAGGCAAAACAAATTAAAATTTGAAATGATATAACACGTTTCGCGATGTCATAATGCTATCTATCATTCAATGCGGTTCAATTTTAAAGTTTAGTTCATGTAATTAGATTCATATACCCCATATACTGCCTTTACAGTGTGTCCCAGAAAGAACTATACACTTTTGAAGTGGCTACAATATAAGAACTATATGGTTCTTGGGGGGGGGAGAGATTCATATAGAGAAAGCTCATATCCTCAACTATCATTTGACGGCAAAAAGTCCGAAAATGATGCATGCTTCAATGAGCAATGCCCACTTTTGTGAAGGACACAAAAACGAGGCTGGGCAGGAATTCGCTATGCATTTACCACCCGCCTTTGGCACGCCAAGGGGGGGGGGAGGGGTCAAAATGGCATGAATCGGTTAACAAAGACAAAATAAATCAAAAGAAAAAAAACATTAATTATTTGAAAACAGAAAGGTTGTCAATTACATTTTTATATAATATTGATGTTTATTTCTGACTTTGGATTTATTTTGTCTTTGTTAGCCGATTCACGCCATTATTGCTTTTGAAAAAAATTATCACGTCATCACATTAAGGAACATGAACAGGAATTATTATTTTTTTTTGTTATAAACGTGTTGTTGTGCAGTGCCTTCTCCAGATTCATATAACTCTGAGATTGGTTCAATGTCAAAAGGCTAATGTGGTGTAACGCACCGGTTGTGTAATGCACGAAAGTCATGTGTTTCGTGTATTTTTGAAGAGCATTTTCAGTCGTTCGGCAACCTGCTACAATAACAGAGCAGTTAAATAGTATCTGTTCTCAAACCGAAAAATGAACAGTTCACTGTCCACAGCAGGTACTTCGTATTTTCTAGTACACTTGGGTCAAAGTCAGACATCTAAAAATATCAAAACCAGCAATGAATTTTTCGCGGATTTTCGTTATTTTTGCAACGGTGATTATTTTCTTTTTCCATGTGGCAAAAACGACCAAGTTGAAAGGTGAGTTACTTTAAATAGAAATCTCATATATTTCTTTGACTTAGAGAAAAATGGTTTGTTATTGATTGATTGTAGGTATTTGATTTCACTCTTCAAATGTGTGAGAAAACAAAATGATTAGATGTTTGAAATTTGTTGAAATTATATCACTGGTTCATTACGTGCATTATCAAAAGGCATTTTCGTGTTATATCGAGGCAATTAATTATCTCAGGACATAACTAGCTTATCAGTGATGTGGTGTATCCAACATTTGGCAAAGAAATTCACGCATTTGTTTTTAATATAGGCCCAGTTGACATTGTAGTGAATGTTTAAACTATTCTTTTTATGTTTATATAAGTAACACAATTTTCTAGTCAAAATTTAAAAATTCTATGTAGAAGTTTCGTGAACCTCGTGTAGCCAGATGGAATAATCGGTCAACAAATAAAGAAAAGCATTTTTGTGAATTTGAATAAATTTCGCATTAATTAGCATAGATAACTTTATATTAAAAATGTCAAATTTCTGTGTTGAAGTTTATTTAACCTCATCTATCTAAACCCGATGGGGGGGGGGACTCAGAATTAGTTAACAAACAAATAATAAGAAGAAGAATTTTTGTGAATTTAAAAAAAAAAAAAAAAAAAAAAAAGCCATTAATTAGCCTGTCTAATGAATTTCGAAATTCTGTGTGAAAGGTTTGAATCACCAGCCAAGTCATCATATCGTATAAAGCAAACAGAATTAAAATCTGGCATTTAAAACAGTCATTTTTTTACACAGGAGTTAAAAATGCGATTCATTCATTTTTTTTTAGAGCGTAAGAATTTCTGTCTCGCCTTGTTTTAATAAATTGTTGTCACCATCATCATTATTAGAACCTTACCCTGTTCTTTCTTTATTCAGAGTCTAATACTGGAGTTTGTGACAAACCTTCGTTGGAATTTCTGTTTCAAGGACTGAGTAGACAGGTATTACAACAACAAAAAAAATTTTAACAACGAAGGAAACTGACCAGAAATATATAATATGAAAAAGAAAATGAGCAAAGACAATGAGATTCCATGGGTATTCTAACCTGAGATCTCCTGAATACTAGACAGGCGCTCTTCCGACTGAGGTATGGCAAACCCATGTCGATATTCGTCCCTGAAACTGGTTAATCCGTTTCAATGGCCGATGGGATACCATTTTCTTTGCTCATTTCTTCATTTAAACTATGTGTTTACTTTATTATAATATACCTTTCGAGAAGTATACTGAGCATTACTAACGAAAAGGTTGTTTGCAAAATATTTATAGATGCTTTATATTTGTGGAGGTTGCACGAAATGCTTCTTGTGTTGCTAAAAATCTGTTCCTCGTGATATAGGTTAAATTTATGCAACCATTATGTGAGAGTGATGATGATGAATATCCACGCTTATATCCTTCTTTTTTTTTCTTCTTTTTTTAAATTCAGGATATGTATTTAACTCATATGGAATGTCCGTTTCAAATTGTTTAGTTAATAGGCTTTAGAATTGTTGGTAATAGGCTTTGGAATAACACCGAATATGAATGAAAATAATTGGTCGAAATACTTATAACATGTATAAGGTAACATTTTCGGTATATTTTGATATGATAAGTGGATGGTCGGTGGTATCAAATGACACCAAATATTGCCGGGGTCAAGCAATGACATATTAGATAAAGAGATACAGGAAACATAATCTAATAATTAACAATGTTCAACTGATTTTTATAATCTGCTTTTATTCTCCTCATAAAACACACATAACATTAAAGATCTGAAGATACAATGGGCCTTATAGATAAAAACAAAGCCATTGGTTTTACTCCGATTTTACTTATACATTTACTTTTGAATTAATTTCAATTCAATTCAATCATGATTTGTTTTGAATAATGTAATGAATAATTCCATTCGCTTATCAATAACGTGATATAACAATACGATAATAATAACAAAATGTATAAAGAGCAATTCCATGATTAGTTTCGTTACACTTCATGGTACACTGTTGCCTAAGGTTAGCTCAAACATGAAGACGATTTGATATTATTTTTCATTTTTTTTAGTGTCAAAACCTATAGACCTCAAATATAATCATGAGGCATGTCGATAACAGGAACTTAAATTTTGGTTACGTTACCAAAAGTGGACATGGTCTTTGGAGGACAGACTTTGTTTCTAAATTTTCCGCAAACTAACTTAAACTTAAACTCAAATTGTGACATTCATGTTAATGGTGATGAGTTGGTAAATTATTTGATTTATAATATTTTATGAATAACTTGATATTTTTGTATAGAAACAACAAAAACATGACTACTTACGTTACATTATGTCCAGTGAAATTACAGGGGCCATTTCACCCCCTTGTATCTGATCAAATATCTCATGGTCTCTGAAATATGGAAATGTGTTCATCTTTCCCTTTTAGAAGAAATAAACAAATATTGAATGAGTCTTGTGTGATGTGCATTTTAGTATAAAAATATATATATATTGTCCCCAATCCCACATGTACGATATAGTGGTTTGACATCTCGAAGAAGTCAGCGAAATAATTTTTTTTAAATTGAATTTGAAAGACCTTTGTCATTTATGAACATCAGTGGCATTAAAGTGATAAATCAAATAATTTACTTAGGAGACAGACTTCCTTTTTTGACATACACTGCCCTCCAAAAAATATTGATCAGTTTGAGGCATTTTATGTCCAGTATTTCAGTCCGAATGATGTTTAAGTACAAAAAAATACAATATGCAACCAATGTACTTCACGATTTCCATGCCAAGTCTCCTTGGAATTTAGAAATTACTGAAACATATGCAAAAAAGTGCAAAAATGTGATTTTGCACTAATTCATTCAATTATTGAAAAAAGAAGATATCTCGGCTAATAATGGTCTGATCAATGTAAAATGTTACATGGATGTTGAGGCACATGTAAAATATAACCCTGTACTCTTTGTCTTTATTTTGAGACAACACTTTATTAATTATGCAATTTTTTTGCAAATTAAAGGTTTTATTTTAGAAATTTATCAATACTTTGTTTAAAAAATTGCTATGAAGCCCAATTTTTTGTAAAAAGTTGCTGAGTATAATACTCAACAAAATTATTATTAAAAAGTTGGACTTTCTCATGAATTCCTTTGTATTCTTTTGTTTTATTACTTTCTATTGTTTTTTATTGTTTTTATTTATTATGTATTTCGCAATGTTTTTGGCTCTTTTATGTTTCTGAAATGTACCTTGATTGATTTCAAGATATCCAAGATGATGCTTAAAGCCTTTTAGATGCAATTGAGAGTGTTGCAGATCAATTCAGGTGAATGGTGCAATCAGTACCCAAATGGGCAATAATGGAATTTTTCGATATTTTAAAACTTTCCTAATTACACGTCAAAACAATGGTTCCTTACTTAATAATTTTTGATATAAAGACTGAATTATGACTGTTCTGAATGGGGGAGGGGTCTCGGCCAATTTAACCAACTATAAAACATCCATGACTGCTGCGCAACCGCTGCCAACCCCAAATATGCCTTTTGGTGACTTTTTCCTTTAAAGCGTAGTTGTTCTAAGAACATTGCCCATTGTGTTATTAGGTGATACAACATTGCATTATTGCATGTCAGACCTTTATAGAATGTAAGATAATATTTTGCTTTCAGTTCAGAAACAGAAAAGAGCCCAAAACAATAAGAAATACATAAAAATAAAAATAATCGAAGACAATAGTTAGTGATAAAACAAAAGAATACAAATGAATTCAAGAGAAAGTCCAACTTTTTAATCGAAAAGTTGTTGACTATTATACTCAGCAACTTTTAACAAATAATTGGGCTTCATAGCAATCTTTTCAACAAAATATAAATAAATTTCTAAAAATAGACCTTTAATTTGCATAAATTTGCATGATCAATAAAGTGTTGTCTCAAGATACAAACAAACAGTACAGGGCAATACTTTGCATATTGCTCAACATCCATACAAAATTTTACATTGATCGGACCATTCTTAGCCGAGATATCTTCTTTTTTTCAATAATTGAATAAATTAGTGCAAAATCACGTTTTTGCACTTTTTGCATATTTTTGAGTAATTTCTAAATTCCAAGGAGACTTGGCGTGGTAATCGTGAAGTATATTGGTTGCATGATATATTTTTTGCACTTAAACATCATTTGGACTGAAATGCTGGACATAAAATGCCTCAAAATGATACAAAACAAAGCTGACATCAGGTGTACCCAAACTTTTGGAGGGCAGTGTATGTGCTAATAATTCATTATGAGCAAACAATACGCAAACAGAATGATTCAGCTTGTAAAATCTACATAGTAATATCATTAATAAGGATAGATAATCATAGCCATAACTTCTCGTATATTCTTCTTGAGCTAATTTTAACCCAATGCTTACCCCATGAAATATTTTGAGACTTTTTGGTGTTTTACGCTGAAGACAATTTCATTCATACACGTATTATGTAATGTTCCTATTTAACCCACTCCCATTAATGTTATAATTGTTGTTTTTTTTTTTATGCAGAAAAGAAGTAGTCCAATTCAGCCAATTCACATAGTTGAGCCAATTGAGCCCATTCAGGGTAAGTTAAATCGAATCTCTTAACTGGAAAAACGCTATATAAATACCAAATGTTATTATTATCATTACTATATAATTATTATTATTTGCAATATTCATTATTTTTCATTATATTTTTTTATTATTTTTTTTTATAGTGAAACAAGATACGTTATTGCCGGAAAAAAAATTATAGAGATCTACTTTTGAATCAAGTATAGGTGCGCAAGGATATTTTATACACATTAAAACGAGAGCGAGTTGATCAAACCTCTCATTGACTGTGTGTTATAATTACCAAGTCTTAACACATTTTGGGATCACTATTAATAATAAAGTATCATGCTACCAAATTTTCATACTTTAAAATGTAAAATTCATTACCTTGCATGGCAAGCTGAAAAATGATTTAAAACTTTTAAAAAAGTAGTTCTCATCATTTTTTTTGTAATTATTGTTTTCGTTTTTACCATTCTTCTCACATAGTTTTCCCTGTTGAAGAAGTGGTAAGTACCATTATGTGACACAATGCATGCATGCATCGATGGAAGGTATTATAGACCTTATGCATTGACGTCTTCGCCGCCTACAGTTAGAGGCTGGGGCTTTTGCCTTGCACGTGCTCGTGATCTGACAATGACAATGACAATTTATTCATCCCATTTCACCATATTAGGTATTGGGGGATTCATATACATATTTTGACAAGGAAACGGATTAACACTATTTACAGTATATACACAAAATAAACATAAATAAGTAATAAAATCTTAAATTGAAATTAACTACATAAATTAAGTACATAAATAAATAATAAATAAATAAGTAAATGAGTAAATAAATAAAATATGATAGTAATAAAAGATGAGTCAGTATATTAGACTGGACAAAGTGCGACCCCCCCCCCCCATACCTGTGCTATGACAATGGCGATGACAATGCAAACAAGTTGGGTATTTAAAGTATAATACAATTATCCAATAACGATTGTAATAATGAGTATATGAAAAAGGAACGGAAGAGGAGAATGAGAAGAAAGAGAAGAATGAAGACAATAATAAAACAACAACAATAATAATTATAATGATAATAATAATAATAATAATAATAATAACATTAATGATATGATAATGATAATAATAATAATAATAATAATAATAATAATAATAATAATAATAATAATAATAATATATAATAACAATAATCACAATAATAATAATGATAATGATAATGAATATAATATGATAATGGAAGTGATAATGACAAAGATAATAAATATGATTACAAAAAAAAATAATATTCATTATAATAATAATGCTTGAATGAACAGATTAAAAACTAAATATGGATTAGAGTAAATAAATAATAATGATCATATTGCAATACAAAGGCACCTTTGTACTGAAATAAAATGTGACTTAATTTGGATCACAACAAATAACAAAGACAAAGAGAAAGAGAAATGGAAAGCAAAATAACAACTAAACTCAAACCATCTTCCCTGTATCTAATGGCTATTTACATATTTACACGAGGGCGATGTACAGAGTGTTAAACACAAATATTCATCTACTGCTTGAACGTATTCATTATGATGCTGCAAAATTTCGAAAGTCTTATCAATGTCGACGTTTTTGAAGAATTGAATAGTTTTTTCATTTTGAATGTATTCGGGCGGCTAGTAAAGCAATTATCAATGTAAATTGCCCTATCTTCATGAAAAGCTGGGCACTCAAACAAGTAATGAAATTCGTCACCTAACTGATCAGTGTTACATATATTGCATATTCTCTGGGTTCGTTCAATACCAGCATACCTCCCAGATGCTATCGGTAGACGGTGGTTTCCACACCGGAATCCTGTTAATGAAATTCTATGTTTGAATGGTAACTTTAAGACTAGTGATTCACATTGACACTTTTCTTTGAATATGCGATAATTTAAGCATAACGAATTTGTAAACATTTCAGCATGCCAATTTTGAGAATATATATCATCAAGACGTGTTTTTGTTGTTGCCTTAAACCACCATGGGTCTAATGCCTGGTTATCTAACCAGAGATTAGAAAGACCTAGTTTATCTAACGTGTTCTTAATATTTAATAACCATGGGTTTTGATAAATATCCATATCAAACATCAGTTTCAAAATATCATAAATTGTGTGAGACAACTTTGTAGTTTTGCTCATGATTATTTTGATCCAGAAGTTCAACATTCTACATTCAATAAGCTTCCTGATACTGTGCTTCCCAACTTCACCATAAGTCATGCAGTTAGCAGTAGATTTACTTACATGAAGTAATCTTTTGTAATAACGAGTTTGAAACTTTTCAACGTCTTGAAGGTTACTTTCAAGACCCCACAACTCACTTCCATACAGCAAAATCGGGAGTACTAATTTTTCAAACAATTCTAATTCAATATCAACAGGTAAACTCAGCTTTATTGATTTCGATCGCAAACTAAACAGTGCCTTTTGTGCCTGAACTATTTGATTGTTCCGTGCTTTCGAGAATCTGTTATTATAATTCAAAACTGTACCAAGATATGTGTAATCGTCTACAACCTCTAGCTGTTGGTTATTGAAAGTAATGATGGGCATATTACGAATTTTACCACGAGAGAAAACAACAATTTTAGTCTTTTGTGTATTTATTTTCAAAGACCATTCATCACGGTATTTATGAACAACATTTGGCGCTTCTTGGAGGTCCTTTTCGGATTCTGCTAAAACAATGGTGTCATCAGCGTACAATAAAGTAAATAATTTAAGATATACCTAAACATCATTCTGAAGGAGTTTGTCCTTTAAATCACGTGGCAGAAAATTAACACCACTGGAACTTTCTCTCAGAGTAGTATCAAAGTCATTGATAAAGATAGCAAATAATAACGGAGAGAGATTATCTCCTTGTCTTACTCCTATATTACATTAAAAAAGCTCAGACATTTGTCCATTACTCATGACATAAGATTTTGCATTTTCATACCTATTTTGGATAACTTTGAGGATTTTGCCATTTATGTAATTTTTTAGTAATTTTGACCACAATAAATGTCTTTTCACAGAATCAAAAGCTTTCTTATAGTCAATAAATGCGCAATAGATCTTTTTCTTCTGAGATAAATATAAATCTACAAGACAATAAAGTACAAATGTATGATCGAGAGAGCAATAATCCTCTCTAAATCCTGCCTGCTCTTCATCCATCAAGTTACAAACATCAAAATAATATGCAATACGGTTATTTATGATAGACGTGAATAGTTTACCTAAACAGCTCAATAAAGTTTTTGGACGATAGTTATCCGGTTCTTTAACAGAACCTTTCTTTTTATATATCGGACAAATTATGCCAACGGACCAGTCCGTAGGTACTTTACCACAGTCTAATATTAGGTTAAACAGCTTTGTGAGCAATTCAATCATTGGTTTGCTGCTGTACTTTATCATCTCATTTAATACCAAATCACTACCTGAGGATTTGTTATTTTTCATTTTTTTAATTTGTTTTTCTATTTCTTCTTCCACAATGGGAGAATTCAGACCATGGTTGAACCAGTTAAACTCACGAGATCGTGAAATATCTTCTTCATTGTCTTTATTCTCAGAACCATCCCCTTTATTTAATAGTTCAAAAAAGTTCTTGAAGGATTCAATTGATACACTAGCAGAATGATTTGGTTTAGGATTCGCTTTGTTGAGGTATTTCCAAAATTCAGAGGTATTATTGTTTTTTACTTTTCTCAAATTATCCTGAAGATCTAAAACATATTTTGCCTTTTTTTTCCCTTAAAACTGCTTTGTATTTTTTGCGTGATTTGTTTAATGTCAATTCCAATTCCGTTTTAATGGTTGCATCGTTACATTTCTTTTTCTTGGTTTTCAAAAGAAAAAAGTTCTTTCTCAAATCCTTACATTCTTTATCAAACCAAGGTTTCGTGTTTGGAGAAGCAGTTTTGTTCGTTGCATGAGTTTTCCTTTGACGTGACATATATGATCTGCATGTAGCGCATCTCTGACAACTCCTTTTACGCGTATTCCTATATCCCAGATTATGACGTCATTATGCATAAGATCTATAGATATGAATAACAATGAATAGACCGCTTACAATAAATGACTCATCGATAAACTTCAGAGGCACGCACATATACGCATATGTTCACATTTTATAAATACTTAGTTTAATAAGAACACTCACTCTGCTATTCTATCGTCATCCAATCACGCAGTAATAATAAATTTTCTTGCATATTATAATTTATGCAAAGGTTATGAATGCTGGGCCGAATGTTTGGCCCATGTTTGCCCTACATAACAACAAGTAATTTATGACTATTTGATTCCAAATAGTCCACTTCATTCTTTACTAACAGACTGTTTGAATCCATTGTTACTATGTCCCAAAGATAATAATATCTATAAATTATAATAACTAAGTAAACCAGTCTACTATATATATTTGAAAGGAAATAAAGTGTATTTCGAGTCTCCGGATTTTGAATGTTTCGAAAGCAAAAATCCTGGTCGGTCTTATTAATGAAAATGCATAAAATTTTTAATGTTCTATTTTGTAGCGTATAGGCTTTTCATTAATTTGCAATCAAGCTTATTTTATGTTTCGGTTTGTTGGGAGTCTTTATAATCTAAATTTGTATAAGCCTACTTAAAACAAACTCTTCTAATGGGATAGCCTATGTTCATCTCGTGTAATTGCTATGCAACTTCTTTCAGTGGATTCTGATTGGTCATATGCCGCCGTTGTTTTTTGTTGATATTTAGTTATTTTAAATGAACTTCACATGCCATTACTTTTACCATGATTATCTTTATTCAAATTAGGTATCAAAATGTAGGTAATTAATTTTACGCCATATACTGTAGTGATTAGTTAATTTAACGTACATTGTGTATAAATTTTGAAAACGTTCATATATTTATATCCCTTTATATTTAAATAAACATTATTAATTGTATCTCATTAACAATACAATTTTGAAGCTATAACCTAAGGTACAAATTCAAAGGGTATTAATTTATTGGCTGAAACATTTCTCTTCCTATATTATTAGCAAAATTGGGGGTTTTCCCTGTTAATTTGATCAGATTTGCAGTCAAATTAAAGGACATTCACTCGTAGCAGACATCAAGCGATTGTGTACATTGATAATCATATAATTTTACAGGCAAATGATCACCTACTTTTAGCACACGGATTATAAATACATGTAGTGATCCTTCTATTTTACCAAAACCATGTGTGACCGGCTTTTAGTCATGTAAACAATGAATTTGAGAAATCTTATTTTTTTCTCAGCAACATGCATAATATTAGGATTATACTCATTAAGAACAATGAGAATTATTTGCTTTTTCCCCATGAAAATATTCTCAATATATCAAAATGTATTTTCCTGTTATAACGAAATAGATTAAACAAGAAGATGGAAATCCCCCATCCCTAAATGGAAAGAAAAAATATGATGATGAGGATTATAGAGTAAAGACCAAGGTAAACTAAAGATGGCGATGAAAATAATGAATTCGCCCCCACTCCCCCCCCCCCCCCCCCCAAAAAAAAAAAAAAACTCAATAAATAAAATAAAAATAAATAAATATTGAGTATTAAAGAGTAATGACCAAGGCAAATCTTCTTCTTCTCGAGTCCTTTCTCCTATTCTTCTGTTTGATTTGTAATTATACTTGATTACATATTAAAGATCATAGTATTCATTGCATACATGTATATACTTGTATTGGTTCTTAGGGGAATCTTAATTAGACTCTACCCATTAGGTATTGAACGCAGGCGATCCCATTAGGCGAAAGAGTAGTAAGGTCAGCTTGGGAGCAGGGAAGGGGAGAAGAGGGCATTGTAGAAGGTGACTCATGGTCTCCTCCTCTCCGCATTCGCATACTGGCCTTCCTTCAGTGTCGATGCCCCATTTGGCCATTAACACCTTGCAACGGCCGACTCCAGCCCGAAGGCGGTTCAAGCAGAGCCAGAACGGCCAGGGTTCACGGAATCCTGGTGGGAGGGATTCCTTAGGGCGGATGATGACATTGTGAGGCGCAGACTCAAGACGGGTTGACCAAAGGTCTAACCTACAGTTGTGGGGCTCTGGTTGAGGGACACGGTACTGTGAAGAAAACTATGCCTGGATCTCAAACGCTTTGTTGTTGGCAAGGCATTGAAGAGAGGGTGTAGTGGATCATTTTCTTGTTTGAGTTTCTCCTTTTGAGAGAGTGCAGACCTCCTGATGTGAGGAGGGGCGATGCCACTCAGGATGTATAAGTCGTTATCTTGTCGGTTTAAGGCAGCCGTTATTGCCCTATACACGCGCTGTTGAGAGATGGGTCAATCTTCGGAGCATGGGCTGACCTGCCCCATACAGGGCATGCATATTCTGCAGCTGAGTAGCAGAGGGCAAGGGCTGTTGTGCGGATGGTACTTGCATCAGTGCCCCATTTCGAGTAGCTAGCAGCTTCTTCAGGATGCTGTTTCCTGGCACTGACCTTCTCTTTGTTTTCAAGATGTGATTCTTGTAGGTGAGGGAGCGACTCTAGAGTGACCCAAGGTAGATACGGGTGAAAGTGTGCTCTATAGCCTTACCATACCACTTGACCTTTAGTTGACGTGGCCTCGTCTTTTTTAAGATGGGAAAGCGCTGATCTGCGTCTTGGAGGGATTTGCACGAAGGTGGTTGGATCCGTAGTATGGGCGAGACCATCCAGAGCAGATGAAAGTGTAGCTTCAATTTCTCGAATGAGTCCACTGCGAGGCGATACAGAGGTCATCTGCGTATCATGAAGCTCCTAGTTTCTGGATGGACCAGTTGATCATTGGTGTAGATGATGAATAGGAGTGGCCAAGGACACTCCCTTGAGGTAGGCCATTCTTCTGGGTGCGCCATCTACTGTGGCTCCATTGAGATCTACGAAGAAGCGCCTGTTGGATAGCATTGATTGGATGAGCTCTGTGAACTTCAGGTCTTTTAGTCAGATCAAAGAGCTTCTTGGCTAGGATCCGATGCGTGACAGTGTCGTAAGCTGCTGATAGGTTAACATAGGCAGCTCCTGTGATCAGGCCCTTCTCAAAACCATCCTCAATATGTCTGGTGTAAGGTTGAGTAGTTGGCCAGTACAGGACTTTGCAGGTCTGAAACCAGCTGTTAGGGATAAGAGTCATCCACAAAGGTGGCAATCCGATTCAGCAGGAGGCGCTCAAACAGCTTGTAGGTATGACATAGCAGGGAGATAGGTCTGTAGCTCTTCGGACCGCTGGCTCTTTGCCTGGCTTTAGTAAGAGGATGACCTTGGATTTTCTCCAATCTTGGGTATCTTGTTTGTGTCGAGGCAGGGTGTTGAGCATGTTGAGGAGCCACTGAAGTGATTACAGGGCCTAGGTGTTTTATCTGCTCACAGAGAAGATCATCGAGCCCAGCTGCCTTGTTGTTCTTCATGGATTTGATAGCACTACATAGCTCTAACAAGGCAACCAAGGCAAATTAAAGGTGAGTGATAAGATAAATAGAGTGAAATATATAAAAATGTAGGTTTGGTTATACTCATACTATTTATGGGAAGGATTAAAAAGAGAGATTGAAAGAGTTACTGAAAAAATGGCAGCAAGATACCATAACAGCCTATGGTATACCACCAAATCTACTAAATGGCATTAACAACATGTACACTAACACAAGGGCTAAAGTTTTAACACCAGATGGAGAGACGGAAGAATTTAACATTCTCGCAGGAGTCCTGCAAGGAGATACTCTTGCACCCTTTCTCTTTATTATAGTTCTCGACTATGCTCCAGGAACTGAGCTTGGATTTATTGTAACTCCAAGAAGATCTAGAAGAGTCCAAGCGGTCAGAATTAGAGATTTAGATTTTGCTGACATCTGCCTGTTAAGCAATCAGATTGACGAGGCTCAACAACTTCTGCGAAGGATAGAAGCGGAATGTAGCAAGATTATGACATATAATGTACCAGAACATGACTCACTGAGGACAAAAGAGGTAGAGGGCTTTAAATACCTTGATGATGGGTAAATTCAACAGAAACTGATGTCACGATCAGGAGGGCTGTAGCCTGGAAAGGTCTCTATTAAATGAGTGCCGTTTGGAAGTCTCACTTGTCCTGAGGTATCAAACTAGGCCTCTTCATCGCAACTGTGGAAACAGTACTGCTCTACGGTTGTGAGGCATGGACAGTCACCCCAGTGCTGGAGAAGTCTCTTAATGGGTGTAACACAAGAATGCCCAGAACGGTGCTCAACATCAACTGGAGACAACACATACCAAACAAGACGCTATATGGAAAACTGCCCAAAATTGGTGACAAGATAGCAAAGAGACGAATGCAGCTTGCTGGTCATTGCTTTCGACACCCAAAGTTGGCCGCCAGCAGTCTCATCCTTTGGGAGTCCACACATGGACGTCGGGGCGTGGTAGAAAATGCAAGGTTATTGCTTTCGACACGCATAGTTGGCCGCCAGTAGTCTCATCCTTTGGGAGCCCACACATGGCGTGGTAGAAAAGTCGAGACCTACCTAGACATTATGAAATCGGAAGCCGGAGTAGTTGGAACAGACGAGCTGAAGAACTCCATGTACAACATGGATAACTGGAGGATTCTTACTAGGTCTCGGCAGTTTAGCCAACCTGGTAGGTGGTAGGTAGGTAGGTAGGTAGGTAGGTAGGCCTCAATTAATAAAACATACGTGAATGAAAGCTACTTCATTCAACATGTTCAAGGAAAATAAGTTTAGGCCTACTAAGGAAAATGTATTTTGTTTAAATGATCATGATTATAAGCCGAAAATATCAATTACAGTACTATATGGAAATGCATATTTGAAGGGTAAAAGAGTAACGGTCAAATTATTCTAAGCAAGTCCAAAGTTGAAATCATAACCTTAGCCAAGAGCACTTAATAAATAATCGTGACAGAAATTCGTCATTGATATATGTATTGCCATTCTAATGACTTGATATTCATTTAAATTAGCATGGTGGTTATTTGAATCTTGACTCGGAATTATTTTTGAAAGTCTTGAAATAGAAAAGAACATAAGGAATGTCAAGGCTTTCAAAAACATAAAAGCTTGTCAATAATATTGTGCGATGTACCTATATTTGAAATAAATGTATACCATGCGTTTATTTTTTTATTATAGAATTCTCCTGTATCAACAGCACATACTCCATCAACAACACGAGGTAATCATTTAAACAAGAGTTTTAATAACACCACACCTCTTCTGTTCCCATCTTCCGATTTCACAATATATATACAGTACATACCCCATTCCCCCAACAATTGTCTATTCGTTACTTTTCTAAAATGCAGTCTCATTGTGAAGGTTTTATTGAGCTCCCGACATTTTATTATCATTATTTTTTTTTTTTTGCTAATGAGCTGGTATTTTCAAATTTTGACTTTGTTCACATAATAACTCTGAATCTAAAAAGTAAATCTAAACTTGCATTCTTATAAACATTGTAAGGTCATATTTTAGTTTTTCTGGCAAGGTCAAGTTTTAAAAAATATGTCAGGTAAAACACGGGACAGGTAACACACTGAGACCTGAATATTTTAAGTCTAAAAATATGGAAAGCTATATAATGTGCTAGGTTCGTCACATTTTCACCAGAGTTAGCCAGGAAAATATAGAAACAAAAAAATACATACTTTTTGCTTGTACTCTAATAACAAACCTCTTTTTTAAATGGTTGAAAATAGCATTTTTAAAGCATTTTATTGTTTTTTTCATGAATATTAATGAGCCTATTGACGTCATATGACTTTGAAATGACTTTTGACCTCATTTGCATTAAGTTCATTTCATATCCTTCATGGTGATATATGACACATTATGTATACCTTTACAAACCCACTGACACACTTGACACAAAAATTGTCAAAAAGTCGAAAAAATCACCACCTTGGGAACAAATACCGTGGACTTGCCCATGAATAAATAAGATATCATTGGAAAGAGGAGATATGTGGCCTTAACGTGTTACTACCCACTTTGGTGTAAAACTGACACAATCTTCACAACTTTGAAATTAAATCTTGTTGCGTTTATTTTGATACGCACTGACCATTAAGTTCTTTCTGTTTTGTCAATACGATATAACTATCAAACAGTATGAAACATTTCAAAACAATAAACATTCATTATTACATTTATAACACCAACTTTTTCAACGTTTCATAATTTAGAAATTTGTATATTTACTATTTGTTATTCAGCAAATAAGCCATCATGTGTTCTTTTTTCAATTGAAATAACTTTTATTTTTGTTATATATTTTTCTATGTGACCAACATCATTCGCATTTATTGGATGTAATGGATGTAATGACAATATATTGTAGTAGGTGTTTCTCCAACAATCATGCTTATTAAGTGTTTCCCTGGATCAATGATCAGGATCATCAAAGGACTTTGCGTGCGTGTTGATGATTGTAATTCATATGATGTCTCCCTGGAGAGCAAGTGTGGAGATAGTGACAAGACGGCATCTTGGGTTGCGCACTGTGCAGCAAATAATCCATGTTATATCACTGCCTCATGCATCTCGTGCCCTGGGAAAATAGACTGCATTATACGCTAATTATGAATGGAAGCATATAAAAAGTTGTAGAGCTTGTTTAATATAGTATTTATTATCATTCTCTCTACATAGGTATCCCGATTACACCCACATCGCCTTTGCCAGCAGGAATCGCGCGTCAAAAGGACTCCATCTACAAACAGATCCCGTTTCGGCGTCTGACAAACCACGTGATACAAGTCAAATATGGGTTGTCTTTAATCGCATGTGGTGCCGAGTGCAACAACCTAGATGACTGCGTGTCTTTTAACCTTGGTAGTAATGGATAGAATGGCAGAAAAGGATGATATCATGGAAGGTCGCTTTGTTCATGACGATGGATTTAAATATTATCAGAAAGTGTAAACTTTGTGAGTGTGAAAATATAGGTTTTCCCGGTAAATTTTAAACTCTTTGCAATCGATATCTGACCTTGCGGAGCTATCGGCCATTTAAAGAATTCGTCATATTCGTTAACGAGCCCTCAATTCCGTTTTTGTGCGATCAAAATTGTTTATATGCAATGAATTTCCTTAATGTGCATAAATGGACGAATTTGAGCGACCAGATTAAGTCAAATTGATCGACGTAATTTGCAATTTGATTGAACGGCTTTTGATTTTTGGCTGTTCATAAAAGAATTTGATTCCAGATTTTTAATCGCGACCACATTTCCGACAAAATTGATTGAAGGTTTCTGTTAAATTGAACCTAGATAGTTTGAACTTGACTCGGAAAAACCTTTACCTTTATTTACAAAACAGAAACCTATCGAGCTGGAGATTATTCAAAATGTTCATGTAACCTTGTTTCCATAATTTATTGAGTATTTTACATTTGAGGGGCAAGTTTAGACCCAAAACAAATTCATTTATTACAGGCAGAAATAATGGATGGCAAGAAAAAAAACAGTCTGGCAAATATTGGACATTATTTTATTTATTTTTGTTTTCTTAATCATTAACTTAATTTTTCTCAAACTTTTTTGGTTGTTGATCTGTCACCCTAATTTTTCTTCTTTTAATAAATTGATTAAAGTATTATAAATATTAATAGACAAATTATTTTGGTTCTGAACTTGCCCTCTAACATGTACATTGGGTGGTATGCTTAAAAAAGTAGTGTTTTTATCAGCATATTACTTATGATTTACTTTTAAAATTGATTTGATTCAATTCAAATCTCATTTATGCCGTTTTAAAATAATGGAATAAATAGTAACAGTCGCATAACAATAATGCAATGATCATGATGTGACAATGTGACAATATCATGACAATAAGAATACTATGAGGAAAATTTTAGTAAAAGAAGTGACTTGCTAAACAAAAAAGTTCGGAAACGCGACTTGTTATTTTGGGATTCCTTCTCCGTCGTTTTTTAATTTTCATACACTTACAAATATATATATTTATTTATGTTTGTTATATTTATTTATTATGTTTCTACAGCAAATTTGTCGGCAGAGTTGTCATATCTCGGTGATGTAAAATTACAGTTTTCTTTTCATTTATTTCTAGGTACATCACATTTCTTGTCCCGGCACAGCTATTCTAACTTTTTTTGTTTTGTTTTGTTTTGTTTTGTTTGTTTGTTTTTTTTTGCATCACTCTCATTGATATTTGGAGGATAAATAACAACGAAATCGTTTTCTTATAATCAGAATTTATGGCGACTCTGCTGACATCACATTGCTTTAAAAAAGGCATTTTTTTTTTCCGTTTATGTTGTTTGTTTGTTTGTTTTTTTTTTTTTTGCAGTGTACTAGTGTCCATTTACTCCTCCGTTTTGTCATTCTTGAATGCACAGAACCAAAAAATGCGAGGCAAAATGAAAAGTAAAAAGTTGAAATAATATGGCTGGCAATGTACACAATTTATATCAAGTTAACATGAGATGTGGGTTTAACCTCTGGCATTTTTACCTCTGACGTTTTTACCTCTGACATTTTTACCTCTGGCATTTTACCTCTGAAAGTTTTACCTCTGACATTTTTATCTCTGGCATTTTACCTCTGAAAGTTTTACCTCTGACATTTTTATCTCTGGCATTTTACCTCTGAAAGTTTTACCTCTCACATTTTTACCTCTGGCATTTTACCTCTGAAAGTTTTACCTCTGACATTTTTACCTCTGGCATTTTACCTCTGAAAGTTTTACCTCTGACATTTTTATCTCTGGCATTTATACCTTGCTCCTACAAAGGAAGAGGAAGTTTTATCATTAAAACCATGTGAGGAGTCCTAAAAAAATGATTAAAAACAAAATTATTGAATATACGTTTCGGAAAGTTGATTCTACAGTTTTTTTGTTTTTGTTTTTTTTTAGAACTCCTACTGCGATATAAAGTTTGTCCCACTTCCTTAATTTGAAACAAGCAATAGCACCATCCTTTATAAAAAAAAAAAACAATAATAATAATAATCATCATCATCATCATCATCACATGGATGTGTAATGTGCTGTATTTGTTTCAGGGCTCTCTATGCAATTATGCTGTATATATTTTGAGTATGTGTCTTTTCATGCTATAACCAGGAAAAAAGAAGATTGTCTGTAAAGGTAGTATGAAATATATAACTGAACTGAGCAAAAAAGAGAAATCTAGTAACATAAATCGTCATTTTGTGGATTTGATATGACAGAGTTTAGTATATAGACCTATTTTGAAACGTCAGTGACTGAGTGAAGAATAAACTCGGGACAAATCATTAGCATTTACAAAGAGAGGGAGGGAGAGTGAGAGAGAGAGAGAGAGTGGGTGAAAAGAAGACCATGGAGTTATTAAAGGTAGTAAATTAGTTTCAAATAACAGGGAGAGATGGAGAGAGGGAGAGAGAGAGAGAGATAGTAGAGGGTAGGGGTGGAAACACAAATGGTAGAAATGAGATCGCATTTCGATTCTTTTAATTCGGGACATAGAGCGGAGATGCATAGTTAGGTGTGGTTCGACTCATTCCCGATGTATGTATCCCCCCCCCCCCCCATTAGGCATACCCGTCGGGACACTATTGCAAAGAAACGCGCTTCTTCAAAACTTACAATTTTGCCTGCTCTACAAAATTTATACCGCACATAAGTGTAATGCTCCTGATATTCCTGTCAATTATTTTGCAATTATCGCTCCATTGTTATTAAAACTTGATAATGTGATTATCATCAAACACCAATAAATAATTTGTCATAAATATTTATTTGGGTTTTTGGTTCAGCCTATTTGTATAGTATATGTGTGTAATTTGATATAGAAGTGTTACCATAAGAATATAATTTCATGATTGCACAAATAATTGTTTGTTACAACGAGAGAATATTCAATAAATTTGCATTAATCCTGATTCTGAGAACATTGTTTATTATTAAGGATGGAATAAGGTCAAATATGCATTGGCCTCTACCAGGCTAATTTAAAATGCATGTATTGATACGATTTAAGAATCGTCTGGGAGCTCTGAAATGTTGAAAGGCGGGCGAAAAAACAGAATTCATTGTTACATTATAGGCATTTATAATAATTATTAACATTATGACGCGTATATTCTGTTGAATATTTATAACAGTTGGTAAAGTGAAGCAGGGTTCATTTGAACTATATGGGAGACGTTTCAGCCTTGAAACAAGAAAGGGAAAGGCAGAGAAAGTGAGAGAAAGAAAAGTTTTTTTTTAAGAGATAGAGAGAGTGTGTGTGTGTGTGTGTGTGAGAGAGAGAGAGAGAGGTTGAGAGAAGGAAATTAAAAAATATAAAGGACAAACAGCCAATCGAAACAGAGAAAGTCTCGAATATGACAATTTTTATAATTCTGTCAAAATGCGTATCACTATTCTGTTTACACACTGATCATTTTGCCTTCGGTATTGATGCAAAGTACTCGAGTCGATCATTGGATCTAAGCATTATTTCCGAACTTTTATTCAGAAGATACAATTTTAAATTTTATTTAGAAGATACAATGGATTCTCGCTGGGAGAAGATCATCTTAATAATTTTAGGTTTAATGGGAATTACCGCTGGATCGACCTCTACGAGAGGTAAGAAAGTTTGAATTTGTAAATGAAAAGTCCTATTTTGTGGCATATCAATTCTACTCTATGTAAAATGTAAAGTTAACGTATACCAATGTGCGGCATTATATCGTAATTAAACAAGGCGCGTCCATTATCTAAGAGGTCAGACGCAACGAAGCGACGTTGGAAATACGACTGACAAGCGTAGAAATCTATATAGCTGGCTGCAATAATAAAGGGCCTGTCCCACAGAAGGCGATCGTTGTGGCGACAACCTGCGAACTACTTTTTAGTACCCATCGCCACCATGCGCAGGTCCAA
>CALNVZ010003432.1:12726713-12754950 GCA_940671915.1 Paracentrotus lividus | reverse complement strand
TCAGATAGGCCTATTATAATACAACAAGATTTCATTATAACAAGGCAGTTCTCCAAGTCCCAAACATGTGCACATGTCTCTGTGTTTAGAATACAACAAGATTTCTATCTACTAGTAAATAGGCATTTAGCTTTGTTCTGAGTACCTCGTAGAATGGGAGTGGACTGTAGTGTCTCACCTTTGCTGTACTACACTGTCCGTCATAAAGGTGGAATTTTTTTTGGCGCTCTAACAACATGATTTTGCTCCGGCTTTAATTTCTTGAATATAAATGTCACTGGTTATATTTTGAAAATTCTTCACGGGGATTTTGTTTTTCCAAAATTTTTTTGTCAACCCCCATGATGCCCATTTTTGTCATTTTTTTTTCTCATTTTGGGGCCCCTTTTTGTTTACCCGGCTGATCAAGACTCAGTCTGACGCCCCAGGAAATGCGTTCTGAGGTGTCCTTTAACTCTTGCTTTAAATTTAAATCTAGATTTATTTGACAACTTAGGCTTCTGTCTTGGGGAGGGGTTGAAATAAAAGTGTGATTGGCATAAAATTAGAATATTTTATTCCACCTTATGTGATGAAAACAAAAGAAGAATAAAAACAAACTTTAACCCTTATTTCTTTATAGCTTGATGACAAGGTTGTAAGTGAAGTGATAATATAGATTAATAATTTCTTTGACTATGTAACCGAGATCTTACAATCCAATTTTGGACAGATAGAAATCCATGGGTGTAAAAATGAATAATCAATGTTGAACCCTAATCAAAATAATGTTATTCCTCCCTAGACAAAAGTATCGAGCCTGTAACCATAAACTAGATTTAACTTAAAGAACAATAACAACAGTAGGCCTACACCTCAGACTGTCTCCTTGAGGAAGGACTAGGGCATTGAGGGGTCCGATAACAAAGGGCCAAAATAAGAAAAAATGACAACATGGCATCATCTTTTTGTTTTTTTTGGGGGGGTGAAAAATTTTTGGAAAGACCGACGGGAAGGATTGAGGGAACGTCCAAGATATAGCCAGGATTCGTGAAAGTGACAAGCGGTGACAAACACATTTCCAGAAATACTACAAACAGGGTAGGCAGAACAAATGATGAGGTCATGTATAGTGGTTGCTGGGGTGGAAAGTCCCCTCGCAGCCACCCCTCCCCCCCCCTTTGCTCGGTGTTAAGTTGTTCTAAGAAAATTGCAGAAGTGAGGATTGTATGATTCAAAGCGTAAGAATTATATTGTCATCAATATCATTTATATATGATATTAATAGTAACATCACCTAATATTATATACATGGTATACTATGATGTGAATTGCATTTTCAGAATACTCGCATTTGTTAATTTACGTGGTTGTTTCCTGGTGTCAAGATTGGTGAGGAGGAACCTGTTTTGAGTTAAAGTATTATACTGCACTGTAGCAGATATAGAAAGAGATGTTCGTCTGTGCAATTGTGTAGTTAGTTACAGTCAGTAATATGTCACGTTTATAACATAAATAATGACAACAGACAGAAATTGCTGCTCTAATTCAGAAGGAATTAATTAGAGACGCAAGAGGGGCAAGACTGTCTTTTTAATTTGATACTAATAAAATGTGGCGTGTAAGCAAGTACATAAGACCGACAATGTTGGTTATCTATCACTGTAAAAAAAATTATTTGTATTTATACAGCAAAGTGTGTGGCAGAGTCGCCATAAAAATATGTAATTAAAAAAAAAAACAGTTTTGTATGTAAATTTATCCTGCAAGATAACTACGTGAAATACAAAATATAATCAGGAGTAACACATTTGTTCCGTTTTAACTATCATGCATTGCTGTAGAACTCTAATGATTTTTTCCCCTTCTCTTTTATTATTCTTAGAGGAGAAAATTACAACAAAACTGTTTTATTAAATTACATTTTTGTAATGGCAACTCTGCTGACATCACTTGCTTGTATTTTTTTTTTAAAGACTGTATCTAATACAAACGGACAGAAACTAATTTTAGAATATGGGATATATATACTAAATATTATCTAATATGAGAATATCTGAAAATGAAACAGTCAAGTGAAAAAGGAAATAAAGGTAGATGTGAGAGAGAAACTATTAGGGAAGAGAGAAGAGAGAGGGGGGGGGGGGGGGGAGCGAAGAGAGGAGAGTGACAGAGAAGTAATCAAAAGTTGGTATAAAGAGAATATGAGAAATTATATTTTAGAGAGCGGGGTGAAATATGTTAGGGTGCTATCATCACTTTGCCGGAGACGTCTCCAGACAGATAAAAATTAGTTAGAGAATGTACTCGAGACGTCTCACGCGATAATCTTATGATAAGGAGTCTGAGTGTTCGCCAAATCGTCCCGAAAAAGCAGGAGACGTCTCGAGACGATTTGGGGGCGTCTCCTGAATTCGAGACGGATTGGGACTAATTCAGTTTTTATTTTAAATATAAATTGTTCGGGAGACGTCTCGAGAGTCTACTAATCTTTTTATCCGTGCGCGAGAGACGATTTTTATTCTGTCGCGAGACGTCTCGCGAAGTGAGATAGCACTCTTAGCAATGGAGGACAGAAAACGGATTAAAACAAAACATGAAACGTTACAGAAGAAAAAGAAAGAAAGAGAATAAATTTAAAAGCGGGTAAAACTAAAAACGGGCAAAATGGAGAAGATTGAGAGAAACAGAAATGACTAAATGAATACCTGTCAGATGAATATTATAAAAAACAATAATACTGAAAATATAAAAGAAGTATTAGGAATTGAAAAAAATAATCAAAGAAGGGAGGAAAAGTGTAAAGTGGTAAAACGAACATGATATTGTCAGTGTCTCTTGGGCCAATTATTTTCTTGTGTCTCTCTGTCCATATGTCATCGGTCGTGCTGTGAAATCTTGCATTAATGCCGCCCCCCCCCTCTCTCTCTCTCCTCTCTCTCTCTCTCTCTCTCGCTTTTCTTTGAAAAGCTAGTATTGATAGAGCAAGAGGAAGAGGCGGATTGAAAAAAAAAACTTACGGTAAGTTGGAGAGAGGAGAGAAATAGGGTGGGAGAGAAGGTTTATTAAAAGGTAAATGGATGGTGTCGGAGGAAGACGGCTAGTGATAAAGCGGGAGAAAGTAGAAGGAAATATAAAAAAAAATAGGTCTCTGCTGAAGGAAAACCAAGTAAGCTGAACAAACAGTTTTTTAAAAATTATGTGTGAGAGAGCGAAAAAAAAGAGGAGTATAAATGTTAGTATATTTTGCTTACGTCTGTCAGTTTATATAATTGATGCAGTAATGGAAGTGACGATTGCCAATGCTACATCGCAGCTACGATGCGCACAGTGGAGCATAACATGAAGGCCTGTGGTAGCAAGCGATAGCTCGCGATATCGCTTTGCATCGCTTTGCATCGCATCGCAAGCTATCGCTTGAAAAATCGCACAGTGTGAGGCGGGCTTAAGATAATGATTGAGTGTTGTATTTGAACGTAATATAATTTTTATTTCAAATACTACAGCATTATATTTTTAGGGCGGAGGGGATGCACTGGTAGAGGTGTTATACGCTTTTCTACTTATCTGTACTATTTGATGAAATTATCATCTACCATATTAGACATAATTTATGGATTATGTTTTTTCCCGTTTTCTTTCTAGTGTCCCAATGTAAATTTGGTGATTGGCTCCTCTTAAACATGTTAAAATAATGATTAGCTAGAGTATGACAAGAGAGCAATGATCAAATCAATACAAAACTTGATAGATCAAAATGAGATTAGCAATGTCTAGCATAATTTAGGTTAAGATTTGTTTTGATTTAAAAGATGATAAAGTAGAATTTTTATAACAATCCTTTCATGGCTTCTTATGATGAATGTATAAATGATTTAAATGGAAATATGAAGTAGGTAATTGTGATTTTTTTTTTCAAAGTTTATTCATTTTGATCATGTGTCTCGTATTATTTGTAGTTAGCCGATGTAACCCTAGTGGTGTACCAGCGATCAGACTACAGTGTGACCCTGGGTCAACGATCAGGATTATCAAAGGAGTTTGTGTAACGGTTCCTGATTGTGATTCATATGATATCTCTCTGGAAAGCACGTGTGAAAACAGTGACAAGACGGCACAGTGGACTAGTGATTGTGGGGCAACCAATCCATGTGACATCCATGGCATATGCAGGGATGACCAAACGTGCTCCCCTGGGGGCAGGGAATATATCTACGCTGATTATGAATGTAAGTAAAAAAAAAAAAAAAAAGGAAATGATAATAAGTATAATTATGATGCTTTTTATGGTATTTTTATGACTGGCCTGGTCATCTTTGTCGGGGGTGGCCCCCAGGACGCCCCAAGAAAAAAAAAATCGCTAACGGGTTGTAAACACCACATCTTACCTATGCACTATATTTTGTCATCAGAAGGTAGGCCGACTATGTGTGTATACTTTTTTTAAAAAAGTGGTAAAATAATGTTTAGAAGGATAATTAGCAACCGAAATCGGACATTATTTTCCAAAATATAATGTTACCATATGAAATATTCACCATTTTGGGGAAAGGAAATTGAAGGAAAAAAATTCCGTATTTTCGGTCATTTGTACATTTTTTACTTATTGCGAAGTATTTAATTTAATTAATGAATTTTAGGCAGCTGCGTAAATGATTTTTTTTTTTAGGGTTTCATCTTGACCCAGTATTACATACACTGGCAGCATGCAGGGCCCTACAGCTGCAAATTTTGCTAGCCTCACAAGTTTGTACGTGTGGAGTGTGTGCGTTTGAGGGAGTGGGTGCAAGAGAGAGAGAGAGAGAGAGAGAGAGTGTGTGTGTGTGTGTGTGTGTGTGAGGGTGTGTGTGTTTGAGTGTGAGGGGTGGTGGGATGCCTATTAACAGCTACTTGTTGTCAGCTGTATAAAGTATATTTCTTTTGACAAATTTGGTGCATGGGGTTAAATGTGGGTAAATGCCACCCGTCGAAGGGATGGGACAGTGCCACTTATTTTTGAGGGGGCGTCAGCTCCCCCTTTCTGTCAACCTTTTTAAGTCAGCTTTGTATTTGTGTAATTTACACCCATAGTACATTTTATGACAAAATATGGTACAAGGGTCAGATGGGGGTAAATACCATCCGTCGAAGAGGTGTTTGATGGGTGTCAGCTCCTTCTTTTCAACCACTTTTTGGGCATCTTTATATTTTTGTAATACATAGGCGTACTAGTATAGTAGGCCTACTTTTGTTTTTAAAAATGTGGTGCACGTCCCTCATGGGTCATCAAAAGATGAGCTAAATTGAATGCTGCGATCATGTAATTGAGTGAATGGAGCATGAAAATGGCCGGAAAAACCTATAGGGGAGGCTGGGGTAATTATGACCCCCCTTTTCACATTTCCTATTACTACCATTAATGCGGCGGTCACAACTCGCCGTACCTTCGACGTGCAACTCCCTACGATGGATTTCGTAGAAAATTCGTGCAGCGGAGGTACCTCGCAGGTACAATGCATGTACGACGTGCAGAAAGTTTTTACAATACCCTTACTATAGAATTGCAGGAATCGCAGAATTTGAATTAGGACCTGTGCGTGCATTGCACATGCAACGCAGGCTACGTCGATGGCACGTGCCCCGTAGCCTACGACGAGTTGTGACCGCCGCATTAATGAAAAGTCCAATGATATTCTAAAAATGTAAGAGGGCGATTCTTTGAAAAGTGAACCCTTTTTGGAAAAAATAAAGTTTGTCCTTTTTGTTTTTAAGCTGCACATTCATATAAAGCATTGTCTGAAGTTTCATGAAATGCATTTTTTATCTTAATTTTACAAATTTTTCATGCTCATTTGCATAAATTAACATGCAAAAAATTTGAATAGAAAAATGGTACGTAAAATATCATTTGTTTGACCCTGACTTGATTGTATATGCTGGTCTCCTTACTTTGATTATTGTCATTATACCCTTTTTTTAACTTCATTACTTTAACTTTAAATGAAAAATAATGGTGTTGAATTGATTGTTTTAAGATAATTAACTAAAGAAATTAATTGCCATCAAATGTCACACACGTGACCCCAAAACACGAAAAGTTAACGCCCCCCGAAAACCATGGTTCTATTATTATTACCATTTTTTCTCCAAAGCTAGATATAATGTGCCTTGCATCTCACCAAATATGAAGCCACGATAGCTTTTAATTTAGTTATTAATTAACTTTGAAATTGGTCACACACGTGACCCACGGGTCACGTGTGTGACCAACTATGGTTATGCCTTTAAAAAAAAGGGACCAGGCTATGCGGCCATTCTTTGAAAAGTGAACCTTTTGGGGACAAATAAATTTTTGCTATTTGATTTTAAGCTGCATATTCAAATAGAGCAATGTCTGAAGTTTCATGAACTGAGGTTTTTTCGTGATTTTTGCAATTGTTCATGCTCATTTGCATAAATCAACATAAATGATAATTAAATGGAAAAACGGTAAATAAAAAAAATAAAAAAAAATCATTTTTTTAAACCCTGACTGGAATAGATATGCTGACTTCCTTACTTGGATTACTGTCATTATATTATTATTTACCTCTATTCCTTTTAATCTAACTCAAAAAATAATGTTGTTAAATTGATTATATTAAGATAATCAACCCTGGAAATTGATTGCCCTCAAAATATCACACACAAGTAACCAGAAAACACAAAAAGTTTATGCCCCGTCTTAACCATGGCTCTGGTATTATTATGATTATTTCTTCAAAGCTAGATTTAATGTACCTTGCATCTCACTAAATATGAATCCATGACAAGTTTTAATTTGATTATTAATTAGCAAACAAATTGGTCACACACGTGACCCGCTGGGTGGGGGCGGTCATAAATTCTGATTATTTTCACTTTCATTTGCTGAAATTAATTTTTTAGCATTATTATGCTCCAAAATGGTTCTGCAATAATTTTTGCGAAAAAACAATAAAAAAAAAAAACAAACAAACAAACAAAAAAAGAAAAAACAAACAAGCAAAACAAAAGGTCGAAAAAACAAGGAAATACATAAGAAATTCATAAAACTATGAAATACACAAGGAATTTAGTTCGATATCAATTTTTTTCCAAGTACAATGGTTAGGAATCCTATAAAGATTATGCAAACACAATATTAGCATTCCAGAAGCTGTAGTTTGTCAATTAGAACAAAAAATATGATTTCATGCAATGCGTAAATTAGCATTATTAATTCATATAAAATAAATTATTATTATTATGGGGAAATTAACAGTGCTTTTTTGTAGTTTACATCACATACTACCATCGTGCAAATTTTCGGCGCGCTCACGCGATCAACAGCCGAGATCTTATATAAGGGGCATCATGGCCCCCCTCACTACCCGCCCCTCCCCCAGTCTTGACAGCTACCAAAACACCCCATTGACTGACTAGGGTTGAGTTCATAATTTTGTTACCACAGCAGATATAGTAATTGCTCAAAATGTACATTTATTGCATAATACATAATATATTCATTTTTCTGTACAATTTGCCATAGGTCACACACGTGACCCACTAAAATGTCACACACGTGACCCGACATCACGATATAAAATAATAGATAAAAAAAGAAATTTCAGAGATGACTCCTGTCCAGTGGTATTCTTTCGTTGACAGGTCCATAATGCATATCTCACAGCAATAAGAACATTTCATCATTTTAAAACTCACAGGAATTTCAAAATTAAATTGAACTTTCAAAATCATGCCGTTCTGTGAAGTCACACAAGTGACCCACTTCTTTTGACCTCTGACCTTGAACATGCATATTGTAAATATAAAAAAATATTTTCAAATGATAGCCAACAAAATATATTAGCATGATATAAACATTAAATCAGTATATTTTTTAAATTGTTAGAGTTATAGCCAATTAAAGTCAAGATTTTGCATAATTTCGGTCACACACGTGACCAAGAATGGTCCAAGAATACAGTCAGTCCACATACCAATAATATACAAAGGAAAGTATAAACCTGCTACTTCTCATTTGCATATTAATTACCATAATGTTAACAACTTAGTGGGGCCATAATTACCCCACGGGTTGGGGTATGGCCCCTATTGTAATGACTGTATGAATTCAAAGATATTATGCTAATTAATGATGGTAATGTATAATAAATGTTGTTGGGTATTCCTTATCACCCACCAACAATGATTTAATCAATAATTGGTTCAGCCAAAATGTTGAAATTTAGCAGTCATAGCAATACATATATTTATGTACAAAATCGCACAAGTTAATGTCCCCATCTACTCTTATCTGCGCTTATACACTGTTTATGCATTGGGGGCCATAATTACCCCAAATGACACTTTCAATTTGATCCGCCTTTACAGCTCTACTATTGAAGATATTCAGGTGGAAGTTTTTCTGTTTTGTTTTTTAGTTTTAAATTTCATCTTAAATGATTTTAATTAATGATATCACACCCCAAATAAAAAAGCAGACTTGCCACTTTCCAACGAACAGAATTGTGATTGCCGTACATTTTAGGCTCCCCTAAGCACAAAATTTCAAGTAAATTGCTTATATTTCTCTTATGATAGTAGGAAGAGTTTAGTTAGGCATGTGTAAAAAATTAAATTTTCATTGTGTAATGCAGCAAATAATTATAAGCTCTCAAAGACAAAGGGGCCATAATTACCCCGGAGCCATAATTACCCCAGTCTCCCCTATCATATTGTGAAAAAGATTTTATTATACAGTGTGTTTCAGAAAAAAAGGTATAAACAAATTTGATAGCCTTTTATTAAAAGTGTGTAAAGTGATGTTTGTGCCCTTGATTTTTCTATCATGGTAAAAATAACTTAAAGTGATTGTTCGACCTCATTCAGGATTTAAAAAATCAGTTACTCTTCTAGCTTATGATACAACCATAATTACAGAAATCGTCTGAGACTTTTGAGCCGATCGGTCTTTTAATTGTCGAGATATTGATGAATGAATATCAGCATGTTATATTATACATGTACATTATATATTTTCATAACAAGGGACTCCCAAAGTAGCCCTACAGTCATTGAATGAAAAATAATATGGTAGTTCCAGTCTCTTGCACTGTTTTGCTTATTGTGAAGCCTGTATTAATTGATGAAGCTATGGAAATGAATTTTCAGGGTTCATCTTGACACATTATGACATCCAATGAAAACATGTAGAGCCCCATAGTTCAAAATACGAATTCCCTATAATATTCCGTTCAATGATACCAGGGACATGGTGGATGACTTGGGCTGAACAAAAAACGGTACATGTCAAAATCACCTTATACCGAGTTTAGGCTGAAGCAACCAATGCATTTGAATAATAGAAGTAATGTCCCTTGTTAATGGACTCAGTCATCCATGTCAACATAGGTATAAGTTTGGTACCACTAGACATACGACTCTCTTAAAGTTGGGTATATTGTTTTTCTGGGGTGCACTGTGTAGGAGATGGCTTTCCATACCGTGGCGTTTTAACAAGCACTGGAAAGTCTACAGAAAATAATGAGTAAGATAAAAATTACAATTATTTACTCAATATCAATCTTTCATATTTCAAATAAAAATTCATTACTCTGCAGGGCAACCTTAAAATTTATCTTAAAAAAAAACATAAAAAAACAGAAAATTATAAAGTTTAGATTTTTTTTATTTTAATTTTTGTTGTTATTTAATTGTTTTCGTTTCATCATTCTCCCGACATAGGTGTTGAAGCAACGGTGCCGACTCTGTTGACCACTGTAAGTATTTAATGCCATTATTTCCCCTATAATACTTCCATACATCGATGGAAATTCAGAGGTGGTATCTCACCAGCGGAGACGTGAGACTCCCGCGACATAGGCAAATAGGAGTCAGTCTCACCGTCGAAATGACGTCTCGGAGACTATTCCCTTCATCATTGGACCAATTTTACGCAATATGACATATACCGGTATATTTTGAACCTTTACAGCCATACAGCCATACAGCCTTAAGTGTCCACTTCCTCTTTCCTTTTCCCTATGCGCCTCGGAATAGTTTTAACTATCGATGGCGCATTAGAAATGTTGTATTTATCATTATTTACATTAAAACGGCATTAATTTCAACTAACTACAAATAGGGTACCCGTAGGGAATACCGGACAGTAGGGAATACCGGACGGTCACCACATGTCCAGCCCTAGCTGCCAACATAAGATCAACTAAGTTGAAATACCGGCATCTATTGGTCAGGTGGTCTGTCAGGGAATTTTGAATGCTGTATTCGACAACAACAAGTGAGAAATCTCCGAGAAAACTACCACAATCTGTCAAGGTAGGAAAATTTGCAGCCTGAAAAATGGCCTGATGTAAAAATTGACATTTTAGAGAATGTGATGGTATAAAAATAGATTTGGGGCATGACCTCTATTTCATGCATTATGGACATGTGTGGAGGGTGGGCCAAACGTGTATGGAGTGTATGCACTGTACAAAGCCTGTGTATTGGGGTGGTAGTGTGTTGAAAAGTGCTAGTCAGTCATTTTTTGTGTAGGGAATACCGGACACCACATGGACGGTTGTTTGTTTTACTTCCGGGTTGAGTTGCTAAGCATGTAGATCAAATAGTAAGTTGCATATATAATTTATCATATTTATTTATTAAATTATTTGACAATTTTGAAATGTCTATTTCTCTTTATTATTATTGTGATATGTCATGATCTACATGAGATGTGAAGTTATTCTGAGTGTTTTGAAATTTTGTAGTAAAATGTATATAATCTTCTAAAAATGAATAATGTTATAAAGAATCAATACAAACATGTTAAGTTGATGGTTTACATTCAAATCAGTGCTTCCAGACAGATCTTTATACCAAATAAAGGGTAAAAACATACTGTCCGGTATTTCCTACACTGTAGGGAATACCGGACAATTTACGATGACTTCATTTTTTGCATATAACTGCCTCACCAAATATTTGATTACCTCAATTTTTTTGGAAAATAAAGTTGAATGATGAAGCTAAGAAATTAGAATCTTTTTCTTTTGTGATTTTATTGTTTTCATGCGCTAATTAAGCAAATGAGCTTAAGTGGCCGGTATTCCCTACATCTACCCTACCACCCGTGTCCTATCAATCATTAACTAAGGTCAAATTCAAAGAATAATTATGTTTGGACTGAAAATAATCCTATTGCTGAGCCTGATCAGTTTGTCACGGACGGACATTTTGCAAATTTTCAAAGTTTGACAGCCCGTGAAAAGTTATTTATGAAAAATATTGACCTTTTCTGTGTTTTTAGTCATGTGAAGGGTACCACTGGATGTGCCAAATGATGGCAAAATTTTGTTGCCATGGATACGTACTAAAAATAGAATCCTTAAAATGCTCAATGTCTCGGACGGACGAGATAGAAATGGGTTTCCTGACTTCTCATGACTCTTTTGGCATTTCTATCTAAAATAATTCCCAATGTTAAACAAATAACATATCATACAATATCCAAATAATTTTACTTTTTTTTTACTAAAAATTATTTTGATAAAAGCTCCAGTTTTTGATTGACGGCTTAAAACATTTTGTCACGGACGGACATTTTTAGTGTCACGGACGGACATCATAGTGAAGCTGTTGCAGAAATCAACTTTTCCGTCAAAGAATATTAAACTTACACGGTAATACAATTCTACAACCAATCACAATGAAGGTTTTGAAGTCAAAGGCGGATCAAGGGGGTCCTGGTGGTTCCCCCCTCCCCCCCCAAAAAAAAATGAAATAATGAAATGAAACGCCCTCCCCTACACAATGGCTGTTATTTAAATAAAGATGACATACTGGACGGACGAAGATCATTCTTTTTTCACAACTATACCCTCCCCCCCCCCCCCGGAGCAAATTTCACTGACGTGACCTGAACATTTTTCGTGTACGTTTTTGATTGTCCTGTAATCCAAACACATTAAACAAATAATCAGAATGAAGGTTTGCAAGTCAAACGTGGATCAAGGGTGTCCTGGTGGGTCCACCTCATCCTCCCCCCCCCCCAATAAAAACATCTCAATTCTACTGCATGTAAATTGTAAATCTAACGTACATCATTGCAGTAAACTAACCATGGCGTGTCCATTATTTGAGAAGGGGAGACGCAACGGATACAGCGCTGAGGCCCTAAATTTATGCCTTGCTGAGAAGCAGACTTTTAGGCTGATAGCAGGTTTTTTTCTTAATTATTCCGTGAATAAAATCAAGCTCAAACTCCAGCACATCAGTTTCTATGCGTAGGCAAACAGACATAAGCATTGAAAAATCGCGGAAAGAATCTTTTAGAACATGTTTAAAGTGACAGGACTTTTTTTAAACCAATCAAAAAGAATTGACCATCTTTGGAAAGCTGAGAATTCAAACTTTTAAAAACTGTGCGAACAGTAAGCTGTAAATATAATTATGCTTCATCGAGGAGCAAGATTATGCAGCGTATGAGTATTTTGAGCGCAAAATTGTCAATATTGTACAGGAATTTTATCTGACATGGCTTTCGAATTGAAAAAAGTGACAGCAATTTTCTTTTCCTTTGCAATACGTTTTTCATAGCTTTAAAAATTTCAGAATCTTAGCTTCATTAATCAGACCGAACATTGATTTGAAAAAAGTAGTTGCTCGCCACAATCAAGAAAACAAAGTACAAAAACGTGCAAAAGACCAAAAAGTCAATGGGCTCCATTAAGTTAAGGGTTTGATAGCGCCCTCTATTCCTTAAGTTTACAACTAGAATTGATATGCGACATACCCCTACCCAATTATTATTAATTTTTTTTTAATAAGGATGACATATTGGACGGACGAACGTCTTTTTTTTTTAATCTGCCCCCCCCCCCCCCATCCCCTCACCAAGAGCAATTTTGACCGGCATGATGTGAACATTTTTAGTGTACATTTTTGCTTGCCTGGCGTACAATGCAAAACTTTAGGGTGTACAAAAATCTTAAATCTGTAAAAACCGGGAAACCCTGGATTTGCGCCTGCATACATAGGTTAGTTGCTGGTGAGAGTAATTAAAAGTAAAGTACCAACATGTACATATACAGATGTCAAGGTGCATGTGATATTCGGTCTGATCCCTCCATTCAACAAAATGGCGTAGCCCTGCATTTGTGAGTTATTATAGAGAATGTTGGTGTGCATGTCGGGGAGGGGTAATGTACATGATTGTGACCTCATGCTATCTAATGTTAATGATATTAAGGGTTTAATTCAAGATAAAAACCTCGAGTATTTGAAAATAATTAATTTTACCCAAAACCTGTACAGCATATTTCATTTAAGTACTGATTTGTCCGTCCGTGACAAAAATGTCACGTAGGAACAAAATTTGAAATTCATATGAAATAAATGCATCACTATTGATACAAATATAATTCACACATAACAAAGGTCTTATAGTGGGGAGATAGCTTGCATGATTTTCTATTTCAAACAACTAATAACAAAGGGGGAAAATATTTTTGTTCTATTTTTTTGGTCAAGGACGGACATTTTTTGGGTCAAAATATTAGAATTTATCGCACAGAATTATTTCCCCAGCTTATGATTTCTATTGTTTTCTTGTTTTGTTAAGAAATACTTTCTACCTCTTTGTATCTGTAAATAAAAAATTAAAAAGTTGTGTAGATATTGAACTGAGACTTATATTGCTTGTCCGTCCGTGACATTAATCAATTTAAGGCAACCCCGTAGCAAAATAATATATTTCAAAGGCTTCTCACCATTGCATATCTCTGAAAATCATATTTTAATAATTTGAGATGCTAGTCTAAATCCTGAAAATACTTTCATCCCCTAAATCTTAATATGAAATTTTCACCGCAATGCTAACTTTTAACTGATCAGGCTCTGCTATATCAATAGCACATATCAATTCTACTCCACGTGAAATGTAAATCTAACGTATGACATTAAATCTTAACATAAAGACGCGTCCATTATTTGAGGAGGGGAAACGCAACATTACATTCATGAGAAATACAGCGGAGCGGCGCAGAAAATTATACGGCTCTACATTAATGTCAACAAAACCCGCGAACGCTACACACACGTTACCTCAACACGCTCTAGTGTGAGGGCATCATAACGGCGGGAAGCGACCGATTAACGACTGCATGCAATTATTACTTAGCGTACAAAAACTCGCCTAAGAAAACTTCCCTGTCGTAAAATGGTATTGTCAGTCAATACGTTCGAGCAAATTAGTCATGGACATAAAATAAATAATTGAACTTTTATCATAGTTTTCGTAGGTAGATGCTTCAGACCAGATTGGGGAAAAAGACATTTTGGCAAGCCTATAACACGATTGTGCTAAAGTTGTAATCAGAATCTTTATTTCACATAGATTGATGTTCCTAACGATTATTGATATAAATAGTGATCTTGTCACGCCGTCCACATGCAATATGCATGTGATATGCGGAAATATTGACCCATCGAGTAAAGATTTGTTTGTGATAATGTTCAAAGTGACAGGACTTTTTTTAACCAATCGAAATGAATGTACCATATTTGGAAAGCTGAGAATTCAAGCTGTTAAAAACTGCTTGATCATTAAGGTGTAATATAATTATGCGTAATCGAGGAAGATGACTATGCAGCGTATGAGCTATTTTGAGAGCAAAATTGGCCATATTGTACAGGAATTTGATCTGACTAGGATTTCGAATTGACACAAGTGACAGGACTTTTTTTCCTCTTTGCAATAAGTTATTCCTATTTTTGAAAAATTCAGACTCTTAGCGTACTTATTCAAGTTGATCATTTCTTTGAAAAGGTAGTTGCTCGCCATAAAGTGAAAAAAATGTGCAAAATACAAAATGTCTATGGCCGCGTTCGCTTTGCGTAGAGTGATAGCGCCCTCTTCCCCTTAAGTTTACAACTAGAATTGATATGACATTTTATTTGAAATTGAACTATTTCATGTTTAATTTCTATTATAGAATTCTCCCGGACCAACAACACAGGCTACATCTTTAACAAGAGGTAATCAATTCAACAGGAGTTGCAAATAGATTTACACCTCTTCTGTTCCGATTTTAAACTTTACAATATACCCCCTTAAACCTTTCTTCTTCTTTTTTTTTTAATTCGTGACACTTTGCTCTACAATACACCTAAAACTGAATGCAACCATTAGTCCATTTTTTTAACAACCATCACTTTGTGTGTGCGAGTGTGTTTGTGTTTCTTTTTCTTTTTCTTTTTCTTTTTTAATTTATTTTTATTATTTTTTATTTTATTTTATTTTTATTTTTTAGTAGTGATGTTTTAGAGCGTCTTTTTACATACCTGCATGTACATGTATACATATAAAAGGCCCGCGCGCATGAGCCTTCAACCTGACGCCGATACACCACGTCTTTCGGATGGTGACGATAAAAGCCGGTCCCAAACGTAATTAATCATACAGAAATCTGTAAATCTGACTGATTACACGTCTGTCAAAGCCCAACCCAATTTGAATGATAAATGCAGATATGAGCATTGAACAGGAATTTTGAAATCTTCCTGGAACCGAAAGATTCATTTTTGTAGCGCTTTTACCTGAACTGTTTTCCTTCCTAATCGAAATGTCCCTTTCCCTTTTTCTTTCTCCTGTCTCCTCTTAATCCCCGTATGTATACCTTATCACAAATAATTTTTACAGCCTTTAATAACGTTATTGTTATTATTACCTTTATCTGTTTATAGCTATAGGTTCTATGAAATTCTACAATTATAGACATTTTTGTGTTGATAACTTTAATTTTTATTCTATTGGCTATGATTTTGTGATTCATATAAATTCGCAGTTATTGGATGTAACAACGATGGAGTTGGTTCTCCATCGATCACGCTGCAGTGTGATCCTGGATCAACGATCAGGATCATCAAAGGATTTTGTGTAACGGTTCCCAACTGTGATTCATATGATATCTCTCTGGAGAGCCAGTGTGCCAGCACTGACAGGACGGCGGCATGGGCTCCGTACTGTGCGGCAAACAATCCATGCGGTCCCATCACTGACACCTGCCAATCTACTGATACGTGTCCTGAGGATATGAGTTACATATACGCTGATTATGAATGTAAGTATAAAACAAAATTTTTAAAAAGCGTAATAAATAGATATAAAAACATCAATATCAATTTTTTTTTCCGGGTAGCTTTATGACAATGGCCTGGTCGCCCCCCCCCCCCCCAAAAAAAAAGAAGACATATCTGATCAATATAGCACATGCTTAGATTAATTATTCTGTTAGTTTTGTGTTTGCACCTTTAATTTTTGTCAAGATCTTGTAACTCTTAAAAGTTTTGTGTTGTTTTTTTCTTGGGTGCACTGTGTAAGAGATAAGTTTTCATGCTTTGGGTATGAAACACTGAAAAGTTTGCAGAAAATAATGAGAAAGATAAAAATTACATTAATTTTCTCAATACCAATCTTTAATATATCACATGAAAAATTTATCCCTCTGTAGGGAAACTTAAAATTGAGATGTTTTCGGGGTTTTTTTTCTTCAAATGTTGTTGTTGTTGTGTATTGTTTTCGTTTCATCATTCTCCCAACACAGGTGTGTCTACTGAAACAACGGTGCCGACTCCGCTGACCACTGTAAGTATTTAATGCCACTATTTCACTTAATACTTTCCATATATTGATGGAAATCCAAAGGTGGAATCTCACCTGTGAAGACGTCACCAGGGAAGCATTTCATGAAGCAAAATATTCACTGATTCTCACTGACAAATGTTATAAGCTACTGAAATGCTTGCATCTTATTGGCTGAGAGCAAATTTGTCGGATAAAACGTCCGACAAGTCCTTTCATGAAACGCCCCCCCCCCCCGACTCTCGCGACAGAGGAGTCGCACCAGTCTCGCCGTCGTGGAGACGTCTCGGTGACTAATTACTTCATCATTGGATCAATTATTTTACGTAATGTGACATGTATCGGTATATTTTGAACCTATAGGCCAAGAGCCATACAGCCCAAAGTTTCCATTTAGTCTTTCCCTTTTCTTTTGCGCCCGGGTCTGTGCATCTGAATAGTTTTAACTTGATCGATGGGCAATTATAAATGCTGTATTTGTTATGAATATTATTACATTAAACGGTATTAATTACAACTAATTAGAAATACCACCAGGTACCTATAAATCATTCATTGAGGCCATAATTCAAAGAATGATTATGTTTAGGCTGAAAAAAATCCTATTGCTGTCGTCTGATTTTGTTTAAAATTGAAATCATATCAATTCTAGTTGTAAACTTAAGGGGAAGAGGGCGCTATCACTCTACGCAAAGCGAACGCGGCCATAGACTTTTTGTATTTGTCAGCAAGTTTTTTCAACTTTGTTTTCTTGATTATGCGAGCAACTACCTTTCAAAGAAATGATCAACTTGAATAAGTACGCTAAGAGTCTGAATTTTTCAAAATAGGAATAACTTATTGCAAAGGGAAAAAAAGTCCTGTCACTTGTGTCAATTCGAAATCCTAGTAAGATCAATTTCCTGTACAATATGGCCAATTTTGCTCTCAAAATAGCTCATACGCTGCATAGTCATCTTCCTCGATTTCGCATAATTTATATTACACCTTAATGATCAAGCAGTTTTTAAAAGCTTGAATTCTCAGTTTCCAAATATGGTACATTCATTTCGATTGGTTAAAAAAAAGTCCTGTCCACTTTGAACATTATCACAAACGAATCTTTACTCGATGGGTCAATATTTCCGCATATCACATGCATATTCGCATGTGGACGGCGTCTTCGCAAGATGTGACAAGACACTATTAATATCAATAATCGTTAGGAACATCAATCTATGTGAAATAAAGATTCTGATTACAACTTTACACAATGGTGTTATAGGCGTTGCCAAATATGCTTTTTCCCAATCTGGGTCTGAAGCATCTACCTACGAAAACTATGATAAAAGTTCAATTATTTATTTCATGTCCATGACTAATTTCCTCGAACGGATCGACTGACAATACCATTTTACGACAGGGAAGTTTTCTTTGGCGAGTTTTTGTACGCTAAGTAATAATTGCATGCAGTTGTCAATCGGTCGCTTCCCGCCGTTTAGCGCGGGTTTTGTTGACATTAATGTAGAGCCGTATAATTTTCTGCGCCGCTCAGTTGCATGTATTTCCACTGAACTCATGATGTATGTTGCGTTTCCTGCCTCATATAATGGACGCGTCTTTATGTTAAGATTTAATGTCATACGTTAGATTTACATTTCACGTGGAGTAGAATTGATATGATTTTATGTGTTAATTTTTTTTGTAGAATTCTCCCGAATCTACAACACATGCTACATCTTTAACAAGAGGTAATTATTTAAACAAGGGTTGAAAAAAAATCGCATCTCTTCTGTTCCCATTTTCAAACTTCACAATATTCATACCCCTTCCTCCAATGTTTTATTCGTGACACTTTGCTATACAGTCTGTGTCCAGAAAAAAATGGTACAGTCTGAAAACATTTTTTGATAGTATGAATATTAATTACAACCTGATATTGTTTGGCATTTTTATAAAGCAGGATAATCAGACTTTCTTCTGCAATTTTTTTTCATCACATTTGGTGCTGTAATTTTGAGATATGACCAGTACAACAATCAAGAAAACTCCATTTTTGAACGACGTCCGAGTTTTGTGTAAGGTTTCGCATATAGACGTGCGTAATTTCGATTTGTTCCTCGTCGGACAAAATTTAGCATAACTTTTGTTTAACAAAAGCAAATTATACAGAACAATGTGCATCAGCAAGGAAAATCTTCTGGCTTTAATTTGGTACCACATACACACATTATTTGAAAAGATTTCACAACTAAATTATTGTTTCCCTGACTGTACCATTTTATTTGACACAGACTGTACAGTACATTTATAACTGAGTTCAATAATTCCCAAGGCCCTGTCTCTTTAATCTAACACTTAATAGGTTACATGAATCCAACTATCAAGCGTATCAGCCTACAAACGCGGATCATTGGAGCGTATTAAGGTTCGAATCCCAGTCACGTCTCTCGGATGGTGACGTTAATGGTCGATTCCAAACATAATCAATCATATCTAAATTGATAACACGCCTGTCACAACCTAATCCCCTTTGAATTATAAATACAGAGATAATCAGAGAATAGGAATTTCAAAATTATTAATCAATATTATTAATCCCCATAATTATGCCTACCTTATATTATAAATAAATTTTACAGCCTTTATTATGTTGTTTTTTATCACCTTTAAAACTACATATGGGCCATTCCACGATCGGGAGGACATTTGTTGATTTCTTTTTCTTTCATTTTTTTTTCTTTATCTCAAATTCAGGTTATATTTTGGGCTTTAAACTTTTCTGAAATTATTCAATCTGATGTAACAGAAAAGGTATGAAAATTTGAAATATATCTTGACGGACAAACTGTTAACGCGAGCCACCGTAACGCGAGTTACCGAAATAAACGCTCTCTGTATTTTTCTGTTCATTTTTTATTCACTTTGATGCAGTTGATAGGTTATAAATGTACTTATATATAATTAAGATAAGAAAAGTTTTGTCAACATGGTCTAGTTTGAGTATTTTGACCATGTCTTTTTTTGCGTAACGCAAGTTACCGAAGTTCAACGACCCGAGAATCTGATCGAGCGTGACCAATATTTTTCTTTTTCTATCCATTTGGTTAGTCCATGTCTGCTTTACATTATGGTGCAAAAATGAACTTGTAGATCCGAGCAGTTTGAAAGATAGAGGACTTTAATCGTGAAAGGTACCGGTTATTTGTAACGCGAGTTACCGTGGAATGGCCCATATACTATGAAATTCAACAAAAAAACGTGATGTTATTATTTTATTGGGGGGGGGGGATAACTTTAAAATTTATTTTATTCTATAATTTTGTGATATTTCACAGTTACTGGATGTACTGATGTTAGTGGTTCTCCATCGATCACGATACAGTGTGACCCTGGATCAACGATCAAGATCATCAAAGGAGTTTGTGTAACGGTTCCTGATTGTGATTCATACGATGTCTCTCTGGAGAGCCAGTGTGCAAACACTGACAGGACGGCACCATGGGCTGCGTACTGTGCGACAAACAATCCATGTGGTCCCATCACTGGCTCATGCTATTCTCAAACATGCCCAGGGGACAGGAACTACATCTACGCTGATTATGAATGTAGGCATGGGTGTCGATTGTGGGGGGGGGGGGGGATGGGGGGAGATGCATCCCCCCCCAACAGTAACTTTTGGATGGGGCGGGGGATAGGTGGTGTTCACAAATACAATCAATCCCCCCACCGTAATTATATTTGATATCAAGAAAATAAAAAAATATCATATTATATGCATTTATAACTATCCCTATTTACAAATTCGTTTCATATATAAACACTTTTATGACAATTATTATATTCATTGTTTTGGGTCTAAGAATGCATTTTTCTAACATTCAAAAAATCCAAATTTTCTGAAGCTCTTTTTGTTAATCTTACCTCTTTGCTGTGCCTATATATTTCAGTATATCATGTAAATACACATGCATTTTCAAACACGCGTTTAATAATTGAGAGGGCAGACTCTGTTTTCACACTCATATACAACGTGGAAAAAAAAAATCCGATAATCAGGAGAGCAATCCGATCCCGGGGGTGCACGGGGAAGGTGCCCATTCAATATAAGATAAAAACTGAAAAGAGTCATAAAGTATATCTCCCATAAAAGATCCACGATGCCTATTTGATAAAATAAATAAATGAAACATTGATAAGAGAAGATCTGTATTATTGGCTCATTCACATCGAACAAGGTAAACTTTTTTTTATACTCGGACCATTGGATTAATTAAACACTTCCCACTAATTCTCGGGGGCTAAAATGCCCTCTTTTCAAAATAAGTCGCACTTATTCTCTCAAATATATGAATAACTTGTTAAAATTTGCCCCGATGAAAATTTTCAGCTCGGGCCTTCGCCTCGCATAATATATTAAAGATAGTGCAAACTGCACTCGACTTTGTTTCCATCTTTTATGCATGTTAAACGTCACGACTGATGGTAAGTTTTAAAAAACACAACTGCCTCCCCGTTTTTGCTGCTCTCATGTTGCTAACATGTATCTTGTTTCATCAAGTCGCTATTATTGGAAAATGTTCAGCTAGCGCTTCGCGCTTCTCGCAATCAAGTAATATTGCCCAACAAAGACATATGGAAGTATCGTCCATATTTATAGTAGATTTTGCGTTGTTGGCATTACGTCATGATGTTCCGCTTCTAATCACTAATTAAAGCCCCCATAGCCCTCCATCAATTTCGGCGCTTATAGTCATGTACGCTACAATAGGCATGTTTCAGTTCAATATTCAATTGAGCAAAAAGTATTTTAGAGCTATGCGCTATTCGGCTGGTTCTATAGTCTTACACACTGCCCTATGGAATTCGACCTTATATGTACCTAGTACGCTCAAACATTAAATGACGTGAATACATGTGCATTTATTGTGTTGTGATATATTACCTAGGACATATTACATCTGATGGCCCGGTTTTAGATGATTAAGGCGCCAGAATAAGCCCATTACCCCGTTTTCGCGTCTTGGTACATTATTTCTACAATATATGTCCCATTTCATGTCACTATTATTGAGAAAATTTTTAGCTCGCGCCTCGCGCTCGCATAATGAATTTGAAAATATGTACTAGTAGATACTGAGATGCATGCATATGTGTATTATCTGTAGCCATTACATCATCACGGTCCCCCTTTAACAAACGAATTAAAGCCCCTTCTTCGTTTCGCGCTCGCATTAAGCTAAAAATGCCCCCATTTTATGTCACTATAGTATTGAGAAAATTTTCGGCTCGCGCTTCGCGCTCGCATTATACAATACATTTTTAGTATTTATATGCATTTGTGTATACAAGCATTACCCCACCCCAACAATGGACACTGCGATCATATACCATCGTATGTGTCACATTGAGGAAAAGAGGATTATCGACGATCATTCCCCCCCCCCCCCATGGCCAAAACAAATCGACACCGTTGAATGTAGGCATAGGTCAATGTCATTATACTGTGCATTCAAATCACTAGGCCTACATCTAATGCGGCGGTCACAACTCGTCGTAGGCTACGGGGCACGTGCAATCAGCGTACCCTGCTTTGCATGCACAATTCACGCATAGGTCGTGGGTCAATTTCTGCGATTCCTGCGTTTCTGTAGTAAGGGTATTAAAGAAACTTCCTGCACGTCGTACAGGCAACGTGCCTGCATGGTACACACGCTGCACGAATTTTCTACGAAATCCATCGTAGGGAGTTGCACGTCGAAGGTACGGCGTGTTGTGACCGCCGCATAAAGTTACAGCTCTAAAACTGTCGACCAGTTACAAAAAGAAAGTTAACAATATTCAGTGACTGCAAATTTGAAACAACCACTCTGGTTGGTCTGGAGTGAGATTCGTAGACAAGAAGTGAATGCAAAAAGGATCCCGAAGGCCTATAGGCCCTACATGTGTAACTGATCGTAACATTTTATGTTACAGATCCCAGGCTACGTTAATTTGGAAAGTTATTTTAACATATAAAATAATGCCCAAGTGGATGTAAAAAACAAAAGAGAGGGTCATCATATGGGGGTGCAATGTGCAGTTTAATAAACAAATACATAGAAAAATTCACAAAAATTGAATTTAAACAGTTTAACACACAATTAGGCCTACAGTTTGATGAAAGAGACTGTTACATAATTATGTCTTATGATTCATTCATTGTTCATTCATACTAAAGGTTCAACGTTGCCAAATGGGGGCGTCCGGTTGTGCTCTTAAAATGGGAAAAGGCAATTTCACCGCGAGAGGGCGTTTGCGTAATTGTTTTATGTACTATTTTCACTGTTTAGGTAGGCAAAGTGACTATCTAATAAGCAATAATCATATTCTGTGAATTTCAAGGGATAAACCCAATTGAAAATTTAAAAATGTGAAAAAATTATATTTCCATACTCTATTATATTTACTTTTAGCCGCCATTTTCTATATGAAAAGTAATAAAATCAAAAGAAGAAAAGTGGTATTCAGTTCGAAATGTTATAGTTTTATAGTTTAAAGAAAGAAACCCCAATGTTAGCACCCTAATATTGTTTATAAATTTTATAATAGACATAAAAAATGCCCCCTAATGCCTAGATCACAGTTCGAGAGGTCCCCGTACGTTTTGCCCAATCCTACGGCTTTTCGTGGATTTAGAGACCTCACGGGTCCCTGATGATTTTTCATTCTACCGCTATTGCGGTCACATATCCTACGGCGCCCGGTCGGTTAAAAGTATAAATATGTGGATTGAAATCGAAATACTCCCGTGAAGAGACCGTAAGAGTGCCATCCGGGTGCCGACAGATGTTCTTACGGTGTCCGCTCTGATGAACACGGTGGTTATTATAAGGCTGACCAGTGTTCCTATTTGCAGAATTTGCAGAAAAATCGCTAGGGTCCCTTGAGGAACCCTTGGGGTGCCCTTTATGGTCCCGCAGGAAAGCCAAAAGTAAACCCAAAGCATCGCAAGACACTCACCTTTTTTACGATCACATACCCATTCTGGGGCCCGTACGGCGAGTAGAACCGTACATAATTGCCATTTCGGAAGGTGCCTGTCCGGTGTCCCCTTATGATTCTGCGGGCGCGATGACTTGTTTCACTACCCGTAGAAAAGCCGGAAAGATCTACTGCATGTTCTCGATTCTCCCGGCGTTTTCATGAAATCGGTAGGCAGTAGACACCCGGTAAAGTAGCCCGTGAAGTCTACTTGAGAGGGCCCGCACAGGCACCTGCTTAGGTGACGGAAATAGGGTTCTTCGCACAGTTCTTTTCCTTATTCGAATCCAATCATATGTACCAAAAAAAATGACTTACGGTCCTTGCGATGTTTAAGGATTTCCCGACCTGCGATAGCTATCGCTGCGGCACCCTGCCAAGGGCATCCATGTTATGTAAATGATAATATTTGTACTTTTAAAGCTTTTCTGGAGTATAATTGCATTTAATTATTTATTTACGGTTTCAACCAACAAAATACGGAACATAGAAAATACTGTAAGATATATAATTATTTAAATTTAAGGCGGGTTTCTGGATCAAAAGACAAATCCATTCTCAATATGATCAGTCTGAATTCCAATCGAACAGTATCACTTAACACAAGCTATATATATGTATTAAAGACAATTTATGTGGGAAATTATCCTATAGCATAATTTTAAATTCTGAGAACCAATAAATACCGAGCACCGTCTGCATAATACACTAAGTTTACACTTTGGTTTAAATGCATGCAGCAATAATAAATAATGATATACCTAAAATGTATATTTCCAGAATGCTCCAACTAGATCTTGCAAGCTAATCTATTATAGAACAATTAGCACCTCAGGAATTTAACTCCATTCATGCTGACAATTTCGAAAGATGCAAGTTTGAAACAACCCATATCTAAAATATGCCTCACTATCACTCGCACTCTTGAACTTGTGCGAAAGACACACATGAGAAACACCAAGTAGAGGAATATATCGGTTTCACAGAAGAAGCCGCACGTAGACGGCTGAGACCGGGTACACTCCTGACATGAGGTTCCATTATAAGCGAAGTGCAATTTGTTGCACCTCCAGCCGAACAACCCTCTTGATAAGCATGATCCGGCCTTGTTTACATGAGAATTGACAGACAAAAAACGTCGCGGGAGCCTTAACTCGGTCACCGATAGGGAGGATAGGCGAAGATCGGTACCACCCTTTTAGTGACATACCTTACGGGGACTATGCCAAGGCTGTAATAGGCGCGTCTACGCGATTGATATAAACACCCGGAAATCGAGAATCATGTAAAGCCAATAATCTATGGGGCTCGCAGCGAATATATGTTAAAAATACACGGCATCACAGTAAGAGAATATCGTAGCCGGATCATGCTGGCCCTAGGCAACGCCCACATTACTGAAAGTGAACCGAATAGTTGGAATTCACAAAAATAATGGTACACAATAATTCTAAACTTCACGTCCTTACCGATAACGGGCACCCGAAAACCCGGTAACTGCTGAAAGGTTCGCACAATGGCTGGGCCGGCATAATAAGGAAGTAATCAGGTAGGCTTAACTAACACAGAAAATGTAATTTTAGGAAGAAAGATTCACCAAGATTTGAATTGGAATCCAATAATTTCTGACACTATAGCCATCATATCCGTCAGCTGATTATAAGCTATCACAGGAATACTCGATGGGATGTTACTTAACTCTAGAGTATAACGCGCGTGTCGGCACATGGGTGGTCTCGCGGATAGTTGATATAGCGTGAATGACTCCAGCCATTATAGGGGCTGGATATACCCGCCTTCCCCCCCCTCCGCCATCTAATTTACATCGCAGACAAAAGTTGTATCCCAAGTTGAGTAATAGGGGATCATCACTCTATTTGCGTGGTTTTATCGTTCCCCATTGTTTCAACGCCTGCCGCCATCCCCCAGCTGCTAGAGTCCAATTTTAATAATAGGGGTTATTGTTGATCTCATGCAAATTCTGATTTGGTCGAGCGAGGTGAGATTCATTGAATGTCGTCCTGCATCGAGTATAGGTGCTTCCGCACCCAATATGAGTGTTTTTAAAAAAACATACTGTGAATAATGGGTTCGAGTAAATTTTCCGGCCATGGTACTCTCTCACCCTTTAATACTCGATAGGATTATATGCAGTGTTGACTAGCAAAGTCAGAGATAAGATAGCTATCGTTTGATTTGGGGGGGGGGGCGGTTTAAATAGCAGCTTCCCGGTCCGGTACATTATAATACGAACTACACAAAAAGCTCCGTGTATCATAAGGATGAGTGGGTAATTAACCTCAAAGCATCATTAATGTACCCGCTTAAGTTAAATAAGCGAACATCATGGAAAGACGATACCTAACTGACAAAAGAATACTCTTCCAGGGTCCATAATATATGCAGTTTCAGCTTAATAGATTGCTGTCGCCTACAGATATATCATCAATGGGTCTTAACACAGGGTAAATCAACTAGGAAAACTACGAAGTGCTTTCTTAAAAAGTTTAGTGAAATAAACATTGCGCTTTTTTCTCTGGGGTAGGCCAAACTGTGATGTAGGAGGATGGCCTGTAACCAATTAAATGTGGCGTATTTAAAAAGTTAACACGTGGAATCACACCTTTCCTAAATCTACAGAGGAATCGCTTCAATAACAAACACAATAATTAAGATCATAAAATCTTATGCAATGATATTATACAGATCATTCCCTGACTTAAAGATCTCATCCCACTCTAAGCACACAAGGCAACCTTAAAATTTATCCTTTTCTTTAGAATTATTCTCAGTCTAGTTGATTTACTATTCTTTTACGCGATTTTCTAACGCTACGTTATATGTATTGGATCCTTCAAGTTTGTAATCAGTTCCTCCCGAACATAGTGTAGGTTTCTGATTGAAAACATACAGAGTGCCAGTAAGACATAGTGGATATCCGTTGACCACTTGGTAAGTATCTTTAAAATACCATTATTATCTCCCATTTAAAGTGGATCCTGATCTCACACCAGATAGGGCGAATCGGGTTGTGGCGAAACACTTGCGAATAACTTTTTAGTAACCCCAATACGCCAACCATTGCGCAAGGTCTCCATATATACGACTCCTAATAAGCCAATCGTGGAAATTTATTGGCAGACTTTTCACTCTAATAAATGACTCCGCAGAAGACAATTTCACCGCTTTCACGACACTATGTTCCTGAGTTTTCGCTTTCGCTGGTTTCTAAAAAGCTTAAACATTTAGCAGCGTGCGATACGCAATGATCTGGATCGTTGCAACGGGAAGTCGTGCGTGACGTCGTCGGCAGGGGCAAAGCGGGGCGAATTGCGTCTGTGGGAGCTGGATCGGTGAGGAGCGAATCGCCCAGCACCCTTGTCGTGCAGTCACAATTGTTGTTGGTACTCGTTCAACGCTCGGGGGGCTTTTTCTCGAAATCAGGGCTGGGCTTGAGGCGAGGGGAGTCAAGTATTTACAACGCGTCACTCCATTCGGGGAACTTTTTACCGGGGGGGCGGGGGGCGGGGGGAGGCTTTTCTTCGAAAGGCAGTGTAATTTAGTAGATTTTCTGAAACCAGCCATCGTTTTTAATGAAACATTAGCAGTTAAGTATTTAAAATATAAAAGTATTAATATTAATAGAGTATCTAATAGATCAATTAACCTTAAGTGACATAATAATGATATAATAATAGCCCAATGATTTGTATCAGCGCCTTTCCCAAATGATAATAGGAGAAATTAGAGGAGAGCTTTGCATCTTTGTATGACTTTTGAAGTTCATATTCTAGAACCCCCAAGCATTATTAGAACAATGATTTTAAGATATAATAACGTGTTTTCTATTCTCTGAATAGAATTTCCACATTTGCCATACGAAGTTTAGAAGATGCGTTCCAACAATCGATTTTAACTTCAGCCTCTTAAATTGAAAAAAGGTGGATTTCTTGGTTCCAGATTATTTTGAGCTCGTGAGGCACGGACGGCTTTGTAGTTTGACACAGACACCACACTTTTTTTTAATATATCAATTAACGAGCGGTTATCAAAAATCCATCACGAATCGTGACCGGAGGAGACTCGTGGCGCGCCCCCTCCATCTCCAGAAACTCAATGCAAAGTCTTTCTGTGCAATCTGGCCAATAGAAGGGAAACAAACCAAGTTCCAAACAACGTCGAAGAATGGAGGGTGGGAGTCAGGGAAACACTTGCCTTTCGTCAACGGGAAGTTCCATGATGAGAATGATTTTATTTTAGGCAATTCTATCAGCAGATCAGATGCAAGTTTAAGTTTAACGGCGACTGGGAAAGTGTGTTGGGCTTTGATGTGTGAAAAAACAAAAGAGAACCGCGTTATCTATGATGAATTGACCGAACAACGCCGCTCGCGCGATGATGGACATATTTATAATTGTAGTTACGGCGGCGCTTTGATTATACGGCAAATTGTTTTTTAAACAACTCATAACAGTTGTTCTCTATTTAAATGCATTCTCCCACGATTGTTTCAGGTATACAAGTTTAGTGACGACAACACACGCGGGGCTTTTGTTGCTATCGTTTCTTTCTATTCCAATCTAGTGTTCGTTTCGATTCATATATAATTGCTAAGATGCTCAGCATCTA
>CALNVZ010003432.1:12707488-12725905 GCA_940671915.1 Paracentrotus lividus | reverse complement strand
GCAATTAAACCCCCCCGCATTCATACTTTTGAAGGGGGAGCCAGCAAAATTACCCCATTTTTCACAGTTTTTTAAAACATATTTGGGGACCTATTTCAAGGATTTATCCTAAAGAATTGAAAATACCCTTATTAAATTGGTCGGGGGGGGGGATGAATAAAAGAGCCCTATTTAATGATACTGTCTGAGTAAGGGGGGGGGGGGGATTCAGCCCAAGCGTTCAGTCATTCCACGACAGCACAGGTTTAGAATCAGGTATCGTTTTTATCAGGATATCATTAATTATTGTGGATCATCAAACTTGTGACTTCTCACTAAAATTACATTTGTGGTTGCCATGTTACCTCCTATTTATGGCCGCGATCACAGTACGTTTCGGGGCCCGTACGGCCGTGTAAAATTGACATTTTTGACTCATTTCGGTCACTTTCGTAAGGTTCCTGGCCGGGTCCGCTTACGATCTACGGGTGCGGTGATTTTTACCAAGTCGCGCGGGCCTAGATTATGCTTTCATGTTCTCGATTCTACCCGGCGTTTTTAATCAAAAATCGGTAGACGGGCCTACAGCCTTGGAAGCCCGTGGAGTCACTAAAGGGGACCGATCGGGCCTCCTATCGGTGACCGAGTAGGCTCGCACGTTTTCTGTCAATTCTTGTAAGACAAGCCGGGAGGGTGTCGGGGCGGATAGTTCGGAACACGGAGCTCGAGTCTGATGGTCCCCCTCCCCTAAGTCTGCGTCAAACCCGTTTGCCCATTTTTTTTTTTTTTTTTTTTTGGGGAGTGCTTTATTCGTATATCACGTATTTTTACTTCAGAAGCTGTGTTTCTTGTTAAAAGTACACACCCCTTTCACGAACATGTAAGTTACTAAGGGATATCAAGAAAAAAAAAATTATGGGTATATATACTCAATAAATTTTTTCTGAGTATCCTAGTACTTATCTCTCACGCATGCAGCTTCCCGTCCAAAAAAGCCTGTAATAGAGGGTAATTAATAGAAGCAATGTCCCTTGTTAATGGACTCTGAAAGACGTACCTCAGACAATACTCTCCAAGGTTATTTTCAGTTTCAAGCTTATAAATGCTCAGTCATCCATGTCAACACAGGTATCACTAGACATACGAAGCTCTTAAAGTTTGGTATATTGTTTTTCTGGGGTGCACTGTGTAGGAGATGGCCTTCCATTATGTGGCGTTTTAAGCACTGGAAATTCTACAGAAAATAATAAATAATAAATAATCTTTCATATATCAGATGCTTAATCTATCCCTCTGCAGGGCAACCTTAAAATTTATCTTTAGAATTTTTTTTTTCTTTTCATTTTCGTTGTTATTTATTGTCTTCGTTTCATCATTCTCCCGACATAGGTGTGTCTGTTGAAACAACGGTGCCGACTCCGTTGACCACTGTAAGTATTTAATACCATTATTTCCCCTTAAAGGGCCTGTCCCACAGAAGGCGATCGTTGTGGCGAAACCTGCGAACTACTTTTTAGTACCCATCGCCACCATGCGCAGGTCCAATCGCCTATAAGATCGTGAATTATGGCTTCTGTCGCCAACAATTACGTAGAAATATTCTGTTCGCCGCTGGTTTCTCAAAAAGTTAAACAATAGCCGGCGTCAGTGGCTTGCAACGATCGTCTGCGTTCGCGGAGCGGGGATGGGGCGGGGATGGCCGCACCCTTTCGTGAACACCGGGGGGGCCTTTCTCGAAAGGGGGCTTGGGGGAGGGGAGTCAAATATAACGCACCCCATTTCGGAACACCGCGCGGGGGAGGGGCACCACAGGGGGGGCTTTTCTCGAATATGCAGTGCTTTAGTAGTTTTCTTAACCAGTCGTTTTTATGGAAAATTATTAATTAATTAATAACACATATAATATATAAGATAATAATAATAATAATGATAATAATAATAATACCCAATATTTGTATCGCGCCTTTCCCAAATATAATAGGAGAAATAGAGGAGAGCTTGCATTTTTGTTGATTTTTGAAGTCAATTCTAGAACCCCCAAGCATTATAGAACAATTGATTTAAGATAAATAACGTGTTTTCTATTCTGAATAAATTCACATTTGCATAGAAGTTTAGAAGCTCCGTCCAACAATATTTAACCAGCCTTAATTGAAAATAGTGCATTTTTGTTGATTTTTGAGCCGTGAGCACGGACGCTTGTAGTTTGACACAGACACACACACTTTTTTGTTATATATCAATAACCGAGCGGTTATCAAAAAATCATCAACGAATGTGACCGGAGGAGACTCGGGCGCCCCCCCTCCATTCCAGTCTCATGCAAAGTCTTTCGTGCAATCTGGCCAATAGAAGGGAAACAAACCAAGTCCAAACAATCGTCGAAGAATGGAGGGTGGGAGTAGGGAAAAACACTTGCCTTCTCAACGGAGTTCCAGATGAGAATGATTTTTATTTTAGGCAATTCTTCCGCAGATCAGATGCAAGTTTTTAAGTTTACCGTGGGAAAGTGTGTTGCGCTTGATGTTGAAGAAAAAAAAGAGACCGCGTTTCTATGATAATTGCCGACACGCGCCGCGTATGACATATTTATGTAGATTACGCGGCGCTTTGATTAGTCGGCAAATTTTTAAACAACTCAACAGTTGTTCTCTATTTAAATGCATTCTCCCACGATTGGTTCAGGTATACAATTTGACGAAAGGGTTGCTATCTTTTATTCTCAGTTCGACAAATATATTGCAAGATTTCTAACATGACACCAAGTCAAAAACATCATTTATCCCCTAATTCTTTCTTCTTTCTTTGTCATTTTTTTCTTACTCCATAATTTAAGATCAAGAGTTGGGGCGACTCCGCCTATACGACGATATATTTAAGCCTATAGGAGCGGCCGGCATTCATGGGCATCACTCCGAACTTGAGCAGGGGTGTGGGGTGGGGGTGGTACAACATGACCTCGCCTCGGCTTTTCAGCTACTTAATACTCAAAATAATTTGAATAAGAATAAGAATACTAGAAAGTGCCCCTTTATTCATTCAATATATCTTTTAAACCCCCAACTTTTCGGCTCGCGCTTCGCGCTCGCGGATTACTACATCATAATGCACAGTTAAGTCCAATTTTGAGCTCAAAAATTTTATACCAATTCAGTAAGGTATAGAATGCATAATTAGCTCAAAAATAGAAATCAAATATACTAAATCATAATGCCACATATAACTCCAATATTAACCTCAAAACTTTCAGCTCGCGCTTCGCGCTCGCGGATACTAAATAGGTTCTTAATACACGATTATCTTACAATTTCTTACACTAGAAAGTTGCCCTTTATTCTATATTCTTATAAAAACCCAAAATTTTCAGCTCGGCGCTTCGCGCTTGCAGATACCAATAATTCAATAGGATAGGCCTACATAATGCGCAATTAACTCAAATTTTTATCTCAAATTTTTCGGCTCGCGCTTCGCGCTCGCTTTGCTTTTTTGTCATTAATGAAATACAAACACATTCTTAAAAGCATCAATTAAATGCAATTTTGGGGCGCTCCCCTATTCATCCGAATACATTTCTCTTTATGCCTCTGGTCTCAACCCCCTTTTCAGGAAAAATGCCCGTTTTCCATCCTGACCCCCACTTTCAAATTCGGCCCGACTGTAGAAGCGAAACTAATTCTTTATCATGTCGAAGTCGCCGTTGATAATCTTGCGAAATTAAATTCTCCGAAATCAAAATTTAACAGCAGATGCTGTTAAATAATGACACCCCCGGCCCCCCCCCCAAAAAAAAAATCCCCCTTATCTGAAGGTCATTCTAAGGGTGACCAACACAGTCCCCCAACTATTTTAATCCATTTAATCCGTAATAGCTTAATTTCGGAATAACATACCTTTTTCTATTTTCGAAAATAGCGAACCTTATTCTATTCGGAAAACCAAATCTTATTCCATTTTCGGAATAACGAACCTTGTTCTATTTTCGGAATAACGAACCTTTTCTATTTTAGGAATAATGAACCTTCGGAAAAACAAACACTCCCCCCCCCTGCAGACTACCGGCCGGACCAGCAGCGCGGCCGCGGACTATCGACCAGCGGACCATCCCGCTTTTTTTTGGGGGGGGGTCTAAAATTATGAACTTCAATATCAACAAACAAAAAATATGCTTAGCTCTCCTCATATTTCTCCTATTTATATCTATTAATACCTATATTGTTATTATTTAATGGATAATTTTCATAAAAACGACTGTTCAGAAAACTACTAAACACAGCCTTCGTGGAAAAGCCCCCCCCCCCCGGTGTTCCCGAATGGGATGCGTTAATTTGACTCCCCTCCCTCAACCCACCCTTTCGAGAAGAAGCCCCCCCGGTGTTCACGAAAGGGTGCGGCCATCCCCGCTCCACCCCCGCTCCGCGAACGCAGACGATCGTTGCAAGCCGCGTCAGTTGGGTTGACGTCAATGAACGTAGCCTGTCTTCTCTTATCGCGACAAGGTGCTATCGTAGATTGTCGCCAGATAGAACATGTTTAGCACAGCGGAACGGCGGCCAGTGGTAGGTTGCCGCGCTCCAGCGTACGTTGCACGCATCGCTGAACCGAACGCCCAGTGAAATTTAAGCCGCTACGGTCTTTGTCGCCACCTACATTCACCAAAATCAGGATCAGCCTCCCATTCAGATACTGTACAGTCGCCGCTGATTTTTGAAATTTTCAAAATTCACTCACGACCCAAATTATAATGCGCAACTGAGAGGACTATCACGAACATAAAGGCGACAGGTCGCCATCAGGTAGAAAACACTCGATCGCCTGTATCAGTCGCAAGGATCGCCACAGTGCTCAAGTTCATATTTTGGTTGATTTTAAGCTGCGACGAGAGAAGTCGAGCCGCGAGATGCGCGAAGGTCAAGGCTATCGTATTATCGGATACAAGCTATATTGTTAGTCCATTGTTTGCGTCGAAGCAAGTAGTTGTCGTAGCCTATCGTAGATAGAGTCGTAGATACGTATATGATCTCCGGTCACCTACGATTCTGACATGATTCTTGAAGGTTCTAACATGCATAGGTTGTCGCCACAACGATCGCCTCCTGTGGGACAGGCCCTTAATACTTCCATACATCGATGGAAAGCCAAATCTGGTAGGGTAGATGTAGGGCCAGGCCCGTAACTAGGATTTTTACGGGGGGGTTCGACATCTGAAAAAGTGGACCTTTTTCAAGGATTTTTTTTTTTCGAGCGCGAAGCGCGAGCAGAAAATTTTGAGTTAAACTTTGAGTACAATATGCATTATCATGATTATAGACTATATTTAGGAGCTAAAAACTGGGGTTAATTGTGCATTGTAGTCTCTACTTATAGTATCCGCGAGCGCGAAGCGCGAGCTGAAAATTTTAAGAATCTTAATGGCTTTTCTTTTTTATTGTTCTTTGAGGAATGAATATATAGGAATGCGAGCGCGAAGCGCGAGCTCAAAATTTTGAGAACAAAATTGGAGTTAATTGTGCAATATAGGGCCTATTTAGTATCCGCAAGCTGAAAGTTTTGAGCTAAAAATCGTGCCTTATAGACTCTTTCTAGGATCCATACTGGAGATACATAATAATCTTGGCTCATTAATAATCTTTACTATGAATATTTTGTGGGCTGCAAGCACCTAGGCCTCCCCCAATATAGCCCAAACACAATTACAACGATTCTTTTGACAAGGTTTGTCTCCAGCAGAGAGCACTGGGTCCAACCCTTTTTTAAAAAATACTTATTGTTTGTTAACTTTACAGTTTGAGGTCGCATAGTGACCGAGCAGGAAAATTTGGAGTTTTTTAAGACATATGAAGTAAAGAAAGGAGCACTTTTTAGTATTGTAAGTGATACTTTTAAAGAAATGTTATTTTCCATGGGACTTTTAAAGAGTATGAAAGGCTTCTTTTTAGTATAAAAAGCGCAAATCTTAGCTTTAAAAAGGGGCACTTTTAGAGTGCATGAAAGAAATGGGGGCACTATGCCCCCAGCCCCCCGGTTCCACCGCCTCTGTAAGACCCCAATATCCTCAAGCGCGAAGCGCGAGTAGAAAACTTTGAGCTCAAAATTGTAGTTTATTGTGCATTATAGACCCTATTTAGTATCCGCAAGCGCGAAGCGCGAGCAGAAAAGCAGGTGTTTTTTTTAAAGACATATGGAGTAACAAGTGGCCCTTTTTAGTATTTAAAGTGGCCCTTTTTAAACATAAATTGTCCACGGGACTTTTCAAAACTCTGAAAGGCTTCTTTTTAGTATAAAGATGACACTTTTTTTTAGCTTAGAAAAGGGACACTTTTTGGTCATGAATAAGGTCATGAATTATATCATTTCCTAACATTGAAGATAACATCATTTAAAAATACAAAAATAGAACAAAAATGCAAACGAAAACATTCCTGCAAAATGGTTTAAGTGTAATTCTTGCGTAATTTGATCTGAAAAACATGATTATCATCCCCAAAATAAAATGTTGCGAGCGCGAAGCGCGAGCGAAAGATTTTACATGTAGGGGGACTGAAAGCAAAGCTGTTTTAATCTCCTTTCATTGATTCTATTCAAGTATCTGCTGCATTCTGCCAAAAGTGGGAGTTTTAATTTTTAATTTTTTTTTTCTTTTTGGGTCAGCGACCCTGCTCGCTGGGAGGGGGGGGGGGGTTCGTTCGAACCCCGAACCCCCCTTGGTTACGGGCCTGTTGGATACTGACAGTAGGGAATATTCGGACGGTCACCACATGTCCAGCCCTAGCGCCAACATAAGATCAAACTGAAGTGAAAATACCGGCATCTATGGTCAGTGTGGTCTGTCGGGGAAGGTGAATGCTGTATTCGACAACACAAAGTGAGAAATCTCCGAGAAAAACTACACAATCTGTCAAGGTAGGAAAATTTGCAGCCTGAAAAAATGGCCTGATGTAAAAATTGATAACATTTTAAGAGAATGTTGATGGGTATGAAAAGAATTGGGGCATGACCTCTATTCATGCATTATGGACATGTGTGGAGGGTGGGCCAAACGTGTATGAGTGTGCACTGTACCAAATCTGTGTATGGGTGGCAGTGTGTTGAAAAGTGCTAGTCAGTCATTTTTTTGTGTAGCGGAATCGGACACCACATGGACGGTTGTTTGTTTTACTTCCGGGTTGAGTTGCTAAGCATGTATAGATCAAAATAAAGTTGCATATATAATGTATTAATATTTATTTATTAAATTGTTGACAATTTTGAAATGTATTTTTTTATTATTATGTGATATGTCATTGATCTACGAGAGATATAAAGTTTATTCTGAGTGTTTTTGAAATTTTTGTAGTAAAATGCATATAATCTTCTAAAAAATGAATAATGTTATATAAAATGTTAATGATGTTAACATTCAAATCAGTGCTCCAGACAGATCTTTATACCAAAAAAAGGTAAAAACCATACTGCCGGTATTTCCTACACTGTAGGAATCCGGACAATTTACGATGACGTCATTATTTGCATATAACTGCCTCAACAAATATTTGATTACCTCAATTTTTTTTGGAAAATAAAGTTGAATGATTAGCTAAGCAAGTAGTATCTTTTTCTTTTGTGATTTTATTGTTTTCATGTGCTAATTAAGCAAATGAGCTTAAGTGGCCGGTATTCCCTACATCTACCCTATCTCATCTGCGGAGACGTATCCGAGACTCTTGCGACGGATGATTCCCACCAGTCTCGCAGTGGCGGAGACGTCTGGGAGACTAATTCATTCATCATTGGACCTTTCAATTTTACGCAATACACTTTATATACACCGGTATATTTTGAACCTATATTATACATTAAAACGACATTAATTACAACTAATTACAAATACCACCCGGGTCCTATATGAACCGAGGTCAAAATTCAAAGATTGATTATGTTTTAGCTAAAAATCCTATTGCGATTATAGCAATAGTACTAATAATGAATAATAAATAATAAGTAATAAATAGGCCTAATACTAATGTGTTGCTTGAAATTTAAATATTTCACGGGTTTGTTTTCTATTACAGAATTCTCCCGGACCAACAACACAGACTGCTTCTTCAACACGAGGTAATTCTTGAACAAGGGTTGAAAAAAAATCACATCTCTTCTGTTCCTATTACACGTTAACTCCCCTTTGAATGTACACTATAGTTGCAGTGAATAGGAATTTCGAAATCATCGAAAAGATATTTATTTTGTTAACGTTTCTCTTTCCCTTCCATTTCTTCCTTCTAGAAATGTCCCTTTCCCTTTTCCTTCTCCATTGCCTTCTCTGAATACCTATAATTATTAGGTGGTATGTACAATGTACATATTCACATCTTGTTATCAATAAATTTTAAGACTATTTTACAGCCTTTAATGTTAGTTTTGTCACCTTTGGAAACTACATAGGACCTATGAAATTCAGCAATAAAACTGACGTGCTTTTTTAAAATTAATATTATTGAATTAAACTTTTATTTCCATTCTCTGCTACGATTTTGTGATTGAATTCACAGTTATTGGATGTAACAACGATGGATCTGGTTCTCCATCGATCACGCTGCAGTGTGATCCTGGATCAACGATCAGGGTCATCAAAGGAGTGTGTGTGCGGGTGCCTGACTGTGATTCATACGATGTCTCTGTGGAGACCCAATGTGAAGTCTTTGATCAGACGGCACCATGGGCTGCGTACTGTGCGACAAACAATCCATGTGGTCCTATCACAGGCTCATGCTCGTCTTCTTTACTGTGCGCTGGGAAAAGGGATTACATGTACGCTGATTATGAATGTAAGTAAACTTAAGTAACGGGGTAACCCTGCACTCTCAGAAAAATTTTAACCAACCGGCCAAAATTTTAACCAACCGTTGGTTCAAATATGAACTTACCAACTGTTGGTTAAACGCGTTAACCAACCCCAGTTGGTTAAAATTTAACCAATTATGTATTAAAACTTTAATAAAAAGTTGGTTAAAATATTTTAACCAACCCTAGTTGGTTAAATTTTTTAACTTAATTGGTTAATTTCTTTTTTTAATACATCATGGTTGGTTAAAAAAAGATCAAGCGATAGACCGGACTGGACCGGCCTTTTGACAATTTGATCAAAGTATTGGTACAAATAACATGAAGAGTTATTCCTGTATTATTAGACTACATGCATTACGTTTGTTGGCCTAAATTAAGGTAGGCTACCAGTAGCCCTAAGTATGGGTCCAGGTAGTCAGTACAATATCATTACTTCGGTTCAACGTTAGGTCATACAATCTAGTCGCAGTATCTGAGGATCTAAGCTGATCTAATTATAGATCTAGAATATAGAAACGAAGATGCTGGCCTCAGATTTCTACGTAGATTCAAGGTCATCACTCTTAAAACCAGTCCAAGTAGGCCTCAAATTTGGACATAATCGAGAGGTCTTAAAAATATTTTGGCTAAATTTAGATGCAAGTAGGTGCTAACGTAGTTTCTAATATTTGCCAACTAAATCTATGACCTCAATGACTTAGTCCGAGACCAAGCTGGTTGAGAGCGAAGTATTTAGATTCTTAGTCCGGAGCTGCATAAATTTCAAGCAAGTTTAACGCTAGGTCTAACGTCTCAACCGAAAATAATTAGGAACCGTACTGGCCATGTAGTCCAAAAACATAATGCATGTTAGTCCTATATCACAGGCCTAATATCTTCAAGTCATTTCTACTACCAATATTACTTTGATCAGATTGGTCAAGATAGGTCAGCCAGACCAGCAGTTCGCTTGTGTAACCTTGTTCAAATGTTCGTTGTCGTCGCGAACAAAATACGTGCCACAATGAAAGGCGCACTATATCTTACGTGTATAATCAAAATCGCAAGATTTCTAGCGCGAGGAGCGGAGCCGCGTATCTTGTAAATCCCCGTTTCCCATTGGTTGTTTTTCTTCCACGTGACCAATTTTTTTTAACAACTATTGGTTAAAATTGGAATTGGGCTTTTTAACCAACCAATGCATTTTCACGTTTAACCAAACTTGTTTTTTAACCAACTTTTCTTTTTAATACATTATTGGTTAATATTTTTAACCAACTGGTTTTAATATGCATTTTTTTTACCAGCGTTCTGAGAGTGTGTACTTTGTTTTGGTCTATGTCATCGTGCATTCACATTCTAAAGTTCTAGATCTACAACTCTCTACCAGTTATATATGTAAAATGGTTTAGAATATTCAATAATTTAACAATAAATAAATTCAATAAAAAACAACCATTTTCAGCTCATCCGGCTCGAAGAGCCAGATGAGCTCATATGCCGTGGCGTCCGTTGTCCGTCGTCCGTCCACAATTTCAAAATGCTTCTTCTTCGTCATTTCTTGTCCGATTTCAATTCTGTTTGATTTATATGATAGCACTCGGTGGGGGATTCAAAATTTCTACACAGAATTTTGAAACTCATTAAATATGCTAATGTATGCGTATTTTTCAACATTTACAACAAATGCTTCTTTTTCTTTATTTGTTGACCGATTTTGATTTTTTTTTTAGGTTCACCAAACTTTTACACAGAATTTTGAAATGTTTACCAGAAAATTATATATGCTAATTTATGCGAAATTTATTCATAAATCACAAAAAATGTTATTTCTCCTTCATTTCAATTCCGTTTGCTTAAAGCCCACGTCACACAGTCCCGGAGTTGAGCATCGATGGACACACGAACATAGAAAATTTCCAATTTTGCCCTTATCGCGAAAGCATTGGGCACCATAGGGTCATTTTATCATTGTTCAAAGTACATTCTTTGCAACTTTATAAATAAAGTTTGTTCACGCTTCGGCAGCAACTTCTAATGCATTTTGCCCCTCAAAACATTTTAGATTCCTAATACAAATTAAATCATAGGTTAATTTATACACTGTATTGATAGTTTTCTCGAAAAAAAAATATTTTAAGACTAGAAATTTATAATTATAAGATACAGTGAATATGACATAACATTTCAATGTTATGTCATAATATTGTCACTATCCGTGTTAATTGTATTTCAGGTTGATTCAAATTAATATAATTATAAATAGATATAAATGTTTCATGATGGCATGAAAAAGAAATCATTTCTTCACCAATCGTATCACCTTCACAGGTATCTCAGATGAAACCACTGCAGCAACTGCGATGTCAACCGTAAGTTTGCAATACCATAATATTTTGTGTATTCTTGTTACATCACTGTCATTTGAAGGGATAGTGGAGGCTTGACTTAAATTGTGTTGTTTAATACCTTTTAATGGTGTTCCGAAAGATAAATCAAGTGTCTAAATAATGCAATTTATGAACCGCATTTACAAGGTATAGGCCTACATGCAAGACAGTCTATATAGAGGGAAATAAATCTGGTTTGTCCTGTCACTTGATTATATTTAATTTGGGTGGAGCATGTGACGTTTATGTGAATTTTATTTATACACTTTTATAAAGCCTAGCAATTCAGATTTTTGAGCCCTCAGTGCACATTCAAGGTAATGCTTATAATAGAGTTAATTTTCGCACTATATTTCATATAAGATAATTGACTGTTTTTGATTCATTATAAATAAGTTTTTATGTTCGTCTATTTTCGCTTCTGGAACAGAGATCCGATAAACGAAGAAGAAGTATATATTCGCTAAAAGACATTGAGCAGCAGCGGATCCAGGATTTAAGGGGCGCAGCCCAAAAATTGGAAAATAATTTTAAAATGTATGAACAGTCAGTGAGTAATCTAAATCTAAAAAAAGTAATGAGAATAAAAAACAACGTCTGTTGCGCCTCCTGGATCCGCCACCGTTGAGTATCTCTATCAAATTCCTTTATTTTCGTTTTTCTCTAAATGTAGGCTTCTCCTAGTCCACGGACAGTATCAGGTAACAGTAAATCCATCCTTATTTAGAATTGTTTCATTCAGTTTCATCATACATCCCGGTTGTCAATTTACAGTCAGTTGACATAGTGTATTGCTTTCGGAGGAACATTATATTCTTCAAACATATCTTTGATTGTGAAACGCATCTTTCTTTGAGTGGTTTTACGTTGAAACAAAATTGCAGTAAATGCCAAAATATATTAACATATTGAAGTGTAAACGCATATCGAATTCCCATTTTTTATTTTATTATTTTTTTTTTTTACATGTATTAAACAAAAAAGAACATAAAACAATTGATATACACAGCATGTAGGTTTGGGCAACATTTATACCTTTATCTTCTGGATATCCATTAATTGCATTTTTAAAGAATTTGCTTACTTTAGGGTCTAATAATTCACACGACATCTCCCAAAACAAAACAAAAAATATGTTTTTTCACTACGGTACGACCAACAGCACCACCTCGAGCCAACAAACCTCGTCAAAAGAGCTCCCTCTTCAAATTAATCAAGGGAAGACAACGTCTGACAAACCACGTGATCAAAGTCAAACCTGGGATGTCGTCTGCTATCATATGTGGTGCTGAGTGCAACAAGCTCGATGACTGCGTGTCTTTTAACCTGGGTAATGGCGTCTGTGAGCTCAACAACCGAATGATGGAAGATGCTGATGTCACTGCAGGCGACTTTGTTGATGTCGAGGGGTGTAAATATTATGAGAAACATTAGACGTGGTCAGAATCTCGACGTTACCGAGTTATAAATTTGAAACAAAAACACGAAAGGATTAGGTTTCGAAGATGAAAAAGAAAAAAGGGCGATAAATGATATCGTATACTTGCTTCTTATAAGGAAACGTATAACGGACTATAAATTTTTAGTAACTTTTTTTTTATTGTATTCGTATAATAAATGTTTACACTAAGACTGATGATTGCTTGCATGAATTATGTAGTCTAATGTAATTTGTGTGCGGTGATAATCTTTATAATTTTCATTGTGTGAATAAGTGTTTTTGTTCTCTTTATTTGTTTATATTTTTAATTCAACCTTTAAAACATGATCGGCACAATTGAATTGTTATGTTGGTTAACATCGCAAATATTCCACTTTCATGACTTTTAATCAATAATAATGTTGACCGCCACATCTTGCCTGTTATCAGAATGTCTTTTTTGGAGAGAATTTACTGAAAATATAAAATTATTTCTGACGTAAATTTAAGTCTTGTTTCCGTTCCCTTGCCTTTCTTGACATCTGTGGTGCAAAATCAGGGGGGCATTTCATCAAAGGACTTGTCAGACATTTTATCCGACAAATTTGCTCTCAGCCAATCAGATGCAAGCATTTCAGTAGCTTATAACAGTTTGTCGGATAAAACGTCTGACAAGTCCTTTGATGAAATGCCCCCCAGGAACCCCTTCAAATTTTCATTCGGAATTACTCGGTCTAATAATGTGATTAGGTTTCTTTCGTAACATCTTTTAATAAACGCATTATTGAATAAAATTCTCTTTTTATATAAACATTACTTAACATTTATCCTGAAAGCTTGCAAGTAGGTTTTCATACAAAGTAACAAACAATGTATAAAAGTGCATAGATTCACAGCAGTTTTGTAGTTTATTCATTATTGACAGATTTATTGTATACTTTGTCACCAAGTGCCCAGGAAATAAAAATCCATAAATAATTTAGTAAATTATTACAGTGATATTCCTTATATGACCAGTTCATTCAAATACATATGCGTGATATTAATTGTGTTTAATTTTATCTTTGGGTCATGTGTACATCGTGGAATAGTTAAAGGAAATGCAGATGATGGTAACAAGCTTTGATCACAACCGAATCCTCCCAGAGAAAGTTGAATTTTGAACGAAATTGGAGAAATATAAGAAATTAAGGAATAGATTTTTGAAGATTACTGATTAGCGATTCGGTTATGTCGTGATGGTCTTGCCCCGTCCGTTATTCTTAAACAATTGTGATACAGTAATTCTGTGACTTGTGTTTTTTTTTTTAAACAATGCAAATTCTTCTTCGATGATTAAACTTCAAATATTACATGGTTATAATGTTAAATGGCAGCAATTAAAATAGAGAAAGAGAACATAAATGTGTGGGGGAGCAAGAGAAAGAGATGTAAACGTCACATATTTTGTTTGTTAAAATGTTCGTTTTATCATATTTATTTGGTTCGATTTGTACTAGGCCAAAATTTCCTTCAATGATGATTCTGAATAGGACCCCTACATGAGTTTTTTTTCCCCCTTGCGGTTCGTTTATAACAGTAATCCATAAGTTTATACATGTATATCCTATAGTCTCAATGTGTTAATTTGTTCATCTACGTTACATGTATATCTAATTATTTTTGTTAATAAAAAATCACCTCAACAACAACAACAACAACAACAAAAATTAGACGCTGAATAAGAACGTCATAAATTACCAACCTGCTAGAAAACCTTTTTGATAATGTGTATATTTTCTTCTAACGATAGCTTTAGTCTATTCGAAAGGCAATGAAAAAGAATTTTAATGTGGGAAACAAACTATATTTTGCTTCTGGGACTCTCAGCATATTTCGATATCAATCATTAATGATATTTCTCTTTTTTTGTAACTTTATTGTTATGTTTGTGATATGCGCTATGTATTAACGTCCATTGTTATTTATACATACAGTAATGTTATATCATATAAGAAACATGATAATAATGTATATATCTATATTATAGAAGACAGTATAATAAAGGAAAGGCGTTGGAATATAACTTCCTTGTATTCAACAAGTAAAAATAGTTACAATTAATTGGCTGTAAGATGACACTTGTATAAAAGAAAGTATGAATATAAATAAGTTTCTGTATCAAGCAGCACTGAAACATTATGAACCTAGTTGGTGCCCCTGTGATAATTTATTGCACATACATAAAGCTAAGCGTAATCTCATTTGAAAATCCTAACTAAATTATAATTAGCCTACTGTGATGTTTATGGTGAAAATATCAAACATTTCTTAAGATTAGCACATTAAATGTTTTAACTCTGATTTAAATCAATCCAATTTAGTATTATTTCTCAAGATCGTTGGAAGTAAGATTTCAGTGCTATTATTTCTTAATGCTCCCTCTATGTCATTGCTTATATAGTCTGAACGAAAGTTCAAGGGGGAAAAAAAAGGAATGTTGTAAATTTGAACTAAGATCTCGTTTTGGTAGGCCTACATTGACTATTGGATGAAGAGATTAACCCGCACAATACAATTTAAATTTGAATAAATAAATATAAGCATTTTTATCATATATATCAAGGGTAGCCAGGGAAGGTTTTGCTAAGAAAGATTACATTGAAATATTCTACATGCAATAACTACATGCGCATGAAGATCTTTTCAAAAGCAAGTAATACGTATAAACCCCTCACAAAAAGTTTCGCAAGTCGACTTTGGGTCATGATAACTTTTCAGGTACGCTTTAGTTATTCCTGATTTTCATACCAATGGAAAGATAATTTATTCCCCTTTTGATTGATATCCTATTTGTAATGATTGTATCATGCTTCAATGCACAGAATATCAGAATATGGAGAGAAGTAAAAAGTCAAATGTTGTAAAATGCATTTTTATTGATCACATTGAAGTTCCGCAACTTCACTTTAGGTCCTGATAACTTTGGGGATATTTTCTAATTTTTATTGAATTTTATACCATTGTCAAGTTAATTTATTCCTCTCTTGATTGATACCTTATTTGTCTGGGTGATGTCATGCCTGTGTCCACAGAACCCCTCAATACCACTTGAATACATGACAAAGCGAAAGATAATTTTCAGTTTAATTTTCTGTAACACAACACTGAACATTGATACATTTTAATGTGGGGATTTAATCATTGTCAATTTTTATAGCATTAAAAAGTTCATTTATTCTTCTTTTTATTGATACCCTATTTGCAATAGTAACATCATATTTGAATGCACATAACTCACGAATATAATGCAACGTAAAAAGTGAAAAGTTGCGAAATGCATTGTTATTGCTCGCAACAGACAATAATACTCACAATAGGCATTGAATTTGCAACATTAAACTTCTGACTTGTCCTAACATTCAGGTGTTCTGTCCATGTTGGAACAACACTATTGTTACAATTAGGGTGTCATTGAAAAGAGGAATAAATTATCTTGACAATGGTCTAAAATTCAATAAAAATTAGAAAATACCTCGAAAGTTATCAGAGCCTAAAGTCGAGTTGCGGAACTTCGCTTTGATAAATGCATTTTGCAACATTTGACTTTTTACTTTTCTCCATATTCTGATATTCTGTGCATTGAAGCATGACATAATCATTACAAGTAGGATATTAATAAAAAGGGGAATAAATTATCTTTCCAATGGTATAAAAATAAGGAATAACTAAAGCGTACCTGAAAAGTTATCATGACCCAAAGTCGACTTGCGAAACTTTTTGTAAGGGGTTTATATTAAAACGTTGATTTCAATTGAATACGCCTAATACATTTTAGAAACATTGTACTCTACGATCGTTAATTGTTTCACTGCATTGATAAACGATATTGATCTTTTCCATGAACATTGTTTTTAACATTATTCATCACTTTCTCATTTTTGGCGAATTCAAAACGTAATGTATGTAGACACGTTGTCCAGATTTGTCCTCATTTAACATCGAGTAGCTGTTATCTGAACCGGTGTCGGCATCGAAAACGTCCGGCCAGGCGAATCCGCCCGCCATGCATGCATGACCTGCACTACAGCATGGATTATAAGTAAAGATGGCTAGTTCGATTGTGTTTCCAAACCAACTTGCCAACTAAGCACACTCCAACTCTCATCTCACTTTCTCAATCCCCATATTGATTGAGACGGATTTTTATTAATGATATTCCCTGATGCAACAATAGATATTCGATGTGTAGGCCTACCTGCCTGTGCTTCTTCCTCAAAGCTTAAAGTATCCCGCCCATCCCATTCCAAGCATATCACTACGTTTATCTTTACACGTTACGAACGCATGGCAGACGGATTTCCCTGGTCGGACGTTTTCGCCTCCGACATCGATTATGCCAGTCAGGTCGAGTGTATAAAGCTGATCACATAAAAGCCTCCTATTTTATACTGTCCATGTATTTGAAAACTTTGAAGATAATATGACGTCATCACGTTGTCCGACATCGACATCCACTTCGATGTTCGTCTTTGTTTTCATCGCTGTCATTGGTGGAGTTTGAGACATTCAATACGTTACGATGATGTCGTGATTCGTTTTCTTTGAGAGAGCTGATTGTCGATTCCATTTGACCTAGTGGTATATAGAGCGGATGAAAAGAGACTAAAATTATTCCAATACAATTAATAACATACTGAATAGAAACATCTTTCATTGCATATATTTATTAAAGAAAATTAATACACTGAATAGTCCGTTAAATCTAGGTGTCTTCACATGAGGGCTTTTAAGTAAAAAAAAAACACAAACCAACAAAACATCATACGTCTACTGAAAAATTGGACAATACCGCCCCACTCCGCAGCCCCTGCAAGTCAGGTGGTACAGAAAATGTTCTATAAATGCTCAAAAGGGAAAGAGCTTGAATAGATCCAATGATATTTGAGTATGTTTGTCAATATAATTTCATTAATAACCATTAGTCATTACAGTGAACTCCTTACAAGTTATTTCATTTTAAATGAATTTTTAAATCAACTGTTAATACGTGTTTTTATTCACCCTCTGGCTATCATGACACGTGATTTTCTCAATATACCACTTTTGAATTGAATTGGATCGAATCGAATTATATCTTATTCTGTGCATGCGTTTGAAAACGTATAAATAAACAACATAATTAAACTTCTAATTTCTTGCAATAATTCTTACAGATGCTGACGAAGATTTCTTCAATGCCCTCTCCAGTCTTAGCGCTGGTATGATAATGGAATGCTCCTTTAACTTGGGCGTAACTTTCTGCTGATTGTCGATCCACTACACGATCTGTTTCCAGATCAACCTTGTTCCCAACAACATATATCAATATCTCTTCAGGTCCTTCCCGCCGCAACTCAGAGATCCAGAAGTTAACTTCATCAAAAGATTTCTAACAGAGGAAATTGAGAAAGAAAAGTGCAGTTTTAAAGTGGGTGTTACATAAATGAACCTAAAGAACCTGTACTGGAGGGGGGGGGGGCACAGGCACCGATTATGAGCAAAAGAAAAGCCGACAATCGACAGCTTTTTTATCGAAAATGCTCTCAGTTGGGGGAGAAGCTCCTCGTTTAGTTTGTGAAATGTTTTGGGATTTTGCGGCGGTTTTGGAAGTCATTTTTTCCCCTTCTTTTACGAGCACACCCACTGATCAGAGACCATTGGGGAGTATTTTTTCAAAACATTTGAAAGTGTGTTGGACGGTGTTCTCTATATAAGAAAGAAACATAGTGATAGTCCATGGGGTGGAAAAATAGATGCCAGAAAATTATTGAAAACCAAGGAGGTGCCAGTTCCTAACGCAGATTTATA
>CALNVZ010003432.1:12622259-12699532 GCA_940671915.1 Paracentrotus lividus | reverse complement strand
GTAATGTTGCGTTTCCCCTCCTCAAATAATAGACGCGTCTTTATGTTAAGATTTAATGTCATACGTTAGATTTACATTTCACGTGGAGTAAAATTGATATGTTCTGGATCCGCCACATGTGTAATATTGTACGAGGGAGGCGAGGGCGAGCAGCGACCGAATGAGGAAACATTTAAGATTTGACAGTAACGATTTTAAAATCGAGTCAAATTAAGTGTAGCCTATGGGATGCAAGTCCATATTGGCCTATGGCCTGGGGCCGAAGAACGTTTTTGAAAGTGGGGGGGGGGGGGGCTGAACATGCAAAAATCCTTATGGCTTGGTAATCTCTGTTTATAGTAATGAACAGTGGGGGCCTCCCCCCGGCTTCCCATGCCCTAATGTACCCTTAACAGTATAGCCTACTGAAAAATACAACAGAACACAACACACGAGACGAACCACGCCCCCCCCCCCTCCGCGGCAGCCTGAGTTTTAATTGTTTGAAAGCCAGATTAATCGGAAATGTCTAACTCAGTTTTCCTTACCTCAATGCCCCCACCCCACTATTGCTCTCTCCCTAATTAACATAAAAACACAAACGAAACATAACAAACAAAGCAAACAAAAACAACAACAACAACAACAACAACAACCTACCAATCAAACAAAAATAAATAAATACAAAATTGTCCCCTATTAGAGGAGACTGGGGTAATTATGGCCCCTTTGTCTTTGAGAGCTTATAATTCTTTGCTGCATTACACAATCATGATAATTTAAATTTACACATGCCTAGCTATACTATCGTATGAGAAGGATTAAGCCATTAACTTCAAATTTTGTGCTTAGGGGAGCATAAAATGTACGGCAATCACATATCAATTCTACTCCACGTGAAATGTAAATCTAACGTATGGCATTAAATATTAACATAAAGACGCGTCCATTATTTGGGGAGGGGAAACGCAACACTGCATTCATGAGTTTAGTGGAAATACAGCTGAGCGGCGCAGAAAATTATACGGCTCCACTTAAATGTCAACTAAACCCGCGCTGACGACGGGAAGCGAACAATTGACAACTGCATGCAATTATTACTTAGCGTACAAAAACTCGCCTAAGAAAACTTCCCTGTGGTTGAATGGTATTTTTCCGTCGATCTGTTTGAGCAAATTACTCATGGACATGAAAGAAATAATTGAACTTTTATCATAGTTTTCGTAGGTAGATGCTTCAGACCAGATCGGGGGAAAAGACATTCTGGCAAGCCTATAACACGATTGTGCTGAAGTTGTAATCAGAATCTTTATTTCACATAGATTGATGTTACAAACGATTATTGATATAAATAGTGATCATGTCACCTCTTGCGAAGACATCGAGTAAAGATTCTATTGTGATAATGTTCAATACTTCTTCAACCTTAATTGACAATATCTTTAGTAATGTCATTCCACACTCTGATTCATACATTATACTTTCTGATATATCAGATCATTATCCCATTTTTACCCAGTTTACTCTCAAAAAATTCAATAAAAGGTAGACGGCCTCGCCCATTAAGACGCCGGGTTTCCCCAGAAAGTATAGCAAGACTGGGTGCCAGTTTAGAACAACGCAGATTGGTCAAATGTCTATAACACTGATATGTAAATACTTCGTATAATAATTTTTAGTGTCTAAATAAAGAAATGATGCATGTATTCCCTTGCAAAAAATAAAGTAAATAATTATAAAATTACCCCTAGACTTCCTTGGATTTCCAAATCGATTTTAAGGTGCATTAATAAAAAAATAGGTTGTACTCTAAGTATAAATCAGATCTTACAGATAGATCTAAAGTAAATATACTTCATACAAGAAGCTTTAATTAGAATTTTGCGTTATGAAAAGAAGAAATATTTTGTGAATCGTTTAGAGTTTTATAAACATGATATGCAGAATACTTGGAAAATTCTTAAAGAAGCTATGAATTTAGTCATAATAAAAATAAAGTTATTAGAATAAAAGGATAATGAAATAATTGATGATTCTAATAGAATTGCAGATATTTTTAATAATCATTTCTCTTTAATAGGAGAGACTTTAGCACAAAATATACCACAATCAAATAAATCTTTCAAGGTTTTTTTACACCCCCATATGCAAATTCTATTTTCTTTGTTCCAACTCATAAATACGAAATAATTGATATTGTTTCTCATTAAATAATAAGAAAAGTTTCTGCGCTTTGATAATATTAATAACGTTATTGTTAAAGGGATAATACCTGTCATTGTAGATCCATTGGTCCATATTTTTAAACTTATCTTTTTTGAATGGAGAAGTACCAAATGTTATGAAAATTGCAAAGGTCATTCGCATTATTTAAAAAAGGTGATATTAAGATGTAAATAATTATCGCCCGATTTCTTTATTATCATCTCTTTCAAAAGTTTTAGAAAAACTCGTACATAAAAAGACGTTAAACTTTTTGAAAGATCAAAATATTTATGTGATTTCCATTGGATTAGAGATAATCATAGTACAAGTCATGCATATATTATCACTTGTGAAAAGGTAGCTCATGCTCTTGACTCCTCTGTCTATGGTTGGAATACTCCTGGACTTCTCCAAGGCCTTCGACACGATTAACCACAATATTTTACTTCATAACTCTCCAATTATGGTATACGTGGGAAGCCTTGGGGTGGTTCAGGAGTTACCTTCTGATAGGAAACAGTTTGTATTATTGATGGTCACACTTCTGAATTACAACATTTTAATTGTGGTTCCTCAAGGCAGTTTGCTGGGCCCGCTTTGTTATCATTTAATAAATGATTTTTATAGATCATCTGATATAGCGTCTTTTATACTATTTGCTGATGATACAAATTTATTTTTTCTCATTCAATCCAATACACTTGTTGAAATTGTAAATTCTGAATTACAAAAAATTATTCAGATGGATTCGAGCAAATAGACTGTCTTTAAATTTACAAAAGAAAAAATATATTCTTTTTAGTAATTCAATCGATTCCTTGCCAACTGATTTAGTTTTTGACGATGCTTCTTGGAAAAGGTTTCCCATTCTAAATTTCTAGGTGTTATAATTGATAATAACTTTCATGGAAAGCTCATATTGACAACATTGCGAACAAAATTTCGAGGAATATCGGTATACTTAATCGACTTAAAACTCAACTCCATCTACAGCATTATTAACTTTATATTCTTCCTTGACATTACCTTATCTGAATTATGGTTTACTCGCTTGGGTAACGCTCATCAGACCAGTCTTGATAAATATTATTGTTACAAAAGAGAGCAGTTAGAATTATTTGTCAGGCAAATTTCCTCGCCCATACTAATCCATTATTCTTTGAGAAATATTTTGAAAGTAAAAATTTGCATTGGCTTCAGCTAGTCAATCATGTATAATATAATAATGACTTACTGCCTAATACTTTTAAGAATTTGTTTTCCAAAAATCACTCTTTTCATCAACATTCAACCAGACAATCAGAAGAATATCATTTGCCTTTACTTCGAACATCCTTTGCTAAAAACACTTTATCTATGATGTCCAAAATGTGGAATCATTTACAGATTCTTTGAAAAATGCCCCTTCCTTAAATACATTTAAAAAAAGACTTAAAAACATTTTGTTCAATAAATATAAACATGACATAGGACATCTTTGATTTGGTCATTCTGGAAGAGAATATGCGTATATTTTTTATACTTTTTCTATATTTTCAATTTAACATAAATAGTCTTATATGCAGATATTCAATTTCAGGTCTTATGTTTATCTACTCAAAATAGGTTTGTTTGTTTACCACGTCTGTGTTGTATTTTCGTTTGCTCCTTGTTGTTTATTTTGTTTTCTTTTTCTTTTGTTTCTACTGTTCTTCGCAGGCCTATAGCAGTCCTTATTTTTCTACTTGTTTATATATATATTTTAAAAAAAAAAAAAAAGACCTACGAATTTAAGAAAATTGTGACTTTATTCAAAGCCGATTTTTTAAATGTTACTGTGTTTATTTTGAAGGACCCATATTCTACAAGTACTCACTTTTTAATGGGTCCCTCCATTTCCATAGGAAATATAAAAATAAAACAAAACAGAATTTTGTATCTATTTCAAATTATATTTATAAAAAAAAGTATTTATATATGCAGTTATATAATTATTTTGTAATTTTGTAAATTATATATTATATATTCGAATGTTAACTTGCACAATTCCATTTTTCAAATGTAAATATGATTTCTTGTGGAAATGAAAAAAAGTTGAATTGAAAAAAAAAAAAAAGTGACAGACTTTTTCTTAACCAATCGAAATGAAGTACCATCTTTGGAAAGCTGAGAATTCAAGCTTTTAAAAACCTGCTTGAACAATAAGCTGTAAATATATATGGCGTTATCCAGGAAGAATGATTATGCGGCGTATGAGCTATTTTGAGAGCAAATTGGCCATATTGTAAGGAATTTGATCTGACCTTGCTTTCGAATTGACTCAAGTGACAGAACTTTTTCTTTTCTTTCCAATTTGTTATTCCTGTTATTAAAAAATTCAGAAATCTTAGCTTACTTAATCAAAGTGAACATTTATTTGAAAAATTTGTTTCGCGCCATAATCAAGAAAACAAAGTGAAAAAACTGTGCAAAATACAAAATGTCTATGGCCGCGTTCGCTTTGCGTAGAGTGATAGCGCCCTCTTCCCCTTAAGTTTACAACTAGAATTGATATGAACTCTGTAAAAGTGGCAAGTCTGCTTTTTTATTTGGGGTGTGATATCATTAATTAAAATCATTTAAGATGAAATTTTGATTGAAACAGAAAAAAATAGGAAATTGAACAAACACAACAGAAAAACTTCCACCTGAATATCTTTGATAGTCGAGCTGTAATGAGGGATCTAATTGAAAATGTCACTTGGGGTAATTATGACCCCCTATACATAAACAGTGTATAAGCGTAGATGGGGACATTAACTCGTATGATTATGTACATAAATATATGTATTGCTATGACTGCAAAATTTCAACATTTTGGCTGAACCAATTATTGATTAAATTATTGTTGGTGGTTGATAAATGTATTAGGAATACCCAACAACATTTATTATACATTACCATAATTAATCAGCATAATATCTTTGAATTCATACAGTCATGACCGGGCCATAAATACCCCAACCCGTGGGGGTAATTATGACCCCACAAAGTTGTTAAGATAATGATAATTAATATGCAAATGAGAAGTCACAGATTTATACTTTCCTTTGTAAATTATAGGTATATAGACTGACTGAATTTTTACGTAATTATAAAGATTACCGGTATTGAACTTTTCATTTAATGGTGGTAATATGAAATGTGAAAAGGGGGGCCATAATTAACCCAGTTTCCCATATTGTTGCCAATCCGAGTTTGGGGGAAACGGATATCTAATAAATAACCGAATTATCATATCGTTCTACATATTGCAGCGCACCATTATTATTATGGTTATATGGTACGCCTCTTCGGTTAACCGGATATCCGCCACCAATAATCGATAACGGACCGCCAGCTGTTTTATTTGTTGCTCGATTGAGAAGAAAAGACTTCCGAGATATTCACGAACAACGAGGAACGCAACTTGAATTATTCTTGCACGACATTTTCACGAAAATATACCAAGTGCGCTATCGATTAATTTTCCTCACCTGGAAGACCAATGATTTTCCAGTTCCTCTGTTCTGAAGTTTGCAAACAAAGCTGCTGAGTTGAGACTGCGACCGAGAGTGAGCTGAGCGATCGCGAGCCGACGGCCAAGGGGAAGCTGCTCGCAAGGCAAGGGACGCGGATAGGCTAGACGTGGGGCAAGACGCCGCGGTGTATGCGAACAATACGGCACAGCTGGCACGCGACGACCGGACCACTGCCAACTCATCATCAGCTGTCAAAGGCCATTCAAGTTTATGCAGACTTTATAAGGCAGGAGGATAGGTAAGCTAAGTTATCCTTTCTCAGGGTTGTTTAATATCAATACTCACTGTTAGATTCCTCTACTAGACTAGGCCTAGATCTAACGACATAAATGATAACGTTAGAACTTTTTAGGCCTAACATAGCTTAGCTTACTCAGAATGACTCTAACTTGTTAGATCATGAGATCTACTCATCAGCATGGATTAGGATTGGGGCATGGGGGGGGGGGATGGGTTGGTTGAAGCCTTTTTTAATGAGCCAAAAATATATGTGAATACTTCTTATCTTTATCAATATTTGTTATCCACACTATTTTCTAACATTTTGTGCTAAAAAAACTAGACTACAGAGACATTGCTTTTAAAACCCATTCAAATGAAATCGATGTCCGGACACCCAACCCGTACCCGTCCGGACAAACAACTGGGTAGAGATCTATAGATCTATTGATGTTGTAGCTATGACTGAGTGAGTAGATTTAGATCTAGATTTTACTAGATCTGTAGTAGACATTAAAAGCGTAAAGGTACTGCCACACACCTTATATTAATCTAAATTAATATTTGTAAAATGTCAACTTCAGAATGTTGCTTGTTGGCATTCAATGATACAGCATACGATGTACATTCTAAAGTTCATGCCCTAAATATCATGAAAATCACATGTCTTGTAGATCTACAGGATTCGCTGCATCGAGACCTTCTTTTTTCTGTCGCTGTAGTGTGCCCAATTTGAATTAGGTTCTAAATTTCAAAGTTTATGTAGAATACTTGCGCTATTCAGTTTGATTTTATGTAGTTTTATAGCTTTAGACATCGATCTAAGGTTGTTTTAATTTTTTCCTGTCATAAGTGTCAACTGTTTGTTATTACATGTATAAATATTTAGAGGAGAGGTCTAGACTATAGACCCTACATTGTATACTTTTTGACTCCCTGCTGATCAGACAGTACTGCTGCTGATGCTGCTTTTTAGTTTTAACCATAAAACAATGAAATTTAAAATTCAACCCTTCTGTGTAGTCACAGTGTCTGTATAACTCAAGTGAATGCATGATAGGCCTACTGGTACAATAAGTTTAGGCTGCATAATATTCATGTAAATATATGACTAAAAAACTAGTCTAGACTAGATCTACATGGGTGTTTTACACAAACCCATTGGATCTAGACCTAATTCAGAAAAAAAGAGAATTATATTGCGTTTTAATTAAAGCCCAGCGCTCACTATGCAATGCGATTGCACTAAGATCCGATTGCAACAAATTGCCAATCGCATCGCAGTGCAATCGCATCGCAGGCCAGTGCACACATTGCAACAGGCGCTGCATCACCATGGTACCTCCTCTTTTATGCGCATGCGCGCAGTTATACAACCTCCATCTGTAGCAAATCTGATTGGCTGAAATCATCAAAATCGCAGGAAGATTTGACATGTCAAATGTCTGAGATTTGGTCTGCGATTCTTCTACAGAAATCGCATCGCAGTTGCAGCGTGTTGCAGATTGGCGCACACTCTGCGATTTTGTTGCAATCGGATCTTAGTGCAATCGCATCGCAATGTGTGCGCTGGGCTTAAGATGTATGACAGTATATTTCTTTTTTTTTAATTATTATTATTAATTCTGCAACACAAGTCAATATGCAGATTATACAATCATGATTTTTGCTGGTGCCAGAAGATATTGAAGAGCTGCTTGTTCACTGTACCATGTCCAACAACACAAGACGTTTTTAATAATACCAATGTTTTTAAATTGAAAATAGAGTTCAGCTTTGTGCTACACCTTAAAAAATTTGAGTTTCATTCGAATACCGGTAGTAGAAATTGTTTGTACTTTTTGATACTGTTAGATTTAAACTAAAAATCATATGGACCACAAAAAGATGTTGCTCTGGAAAAACAGAAAAAGTATTACACTAGAAAAATAAAATATATGCTTGATTAATACCCTCATATACGTACATGTACATGTAATAGTAATTGTTATGTAATTTAAGCCTACATGTTCGTACATGTACATGTACATGCTTATTGCACAATGTGTTGTTCGCAGATTTCCACCATCCCACTATTGATCCCCAACAGCTGATTAGAGTAAATAATACCCTCAACCACTCATGCAAATCAAGCCTGTTCAAGACCTCTCATTGGTCCTCATGGACCTATTGATCTACAGGATTACAAGTCTGTACTCGGTGTACACACCCCATTGCACCTAAACTCTAAATAGTCTGCCAGCACCAGGCTTTTGTATGTTTATTTTTCGTTACATCTTTAAAAATTTGAGCATAGATAAGAATGAGGTGCGTAAAGTTATTAATTGTCGCAGGCTATTTCAGTATAGTAGAAAGTAGATGGCTGACAAAGTCAACTTTTGTAGCACATACATTGTACTATATTTGCTCTGAAATGCTAGTGCTACATGTACATTGATTTGAAAGGCAATTTTGTACATGTAAGTTTACATAGTAATTTCCATTATTCACATCACAACGATTTCAAACCTTTAAAAAAAGAGAGAAAAAAAATGGATGTTTGATAGAACAAATTTGCAAAGAGAAAATATTTTTGGATAAGTGAGCGGACTGACGATTACAAGGTACGCGGTTCGAATCCTGTCCATTCCACTAGCATCCTTCGGCAAGATGTCAATCTGCAATTTGACGTACTCGACCCAAGTGAGGTGAATGGGTACCGGTGGGAAGCAATTCCTTGAATGCTGTGAGCGCATTTCTGGGTAGCCTACATTTAGCTAAGCCGGGTAATAATTCGTTAACACTACAAGTGCTTAGAAACACTAAGGTGGATATGGTATTAAGCGCTATATAAATGTAACTATTATTATTATTATTATTTTGTATAACATGTGCTACCTGCTAACCAGATATTTAGACTGTCTGCTACTTACATGTACTTTCCACTGCATTATTCAAAATTTAAGCTATGATGTGAGAGTATGGGTATTCATTTGTACAGTTGAATCTCTTGTCTTGGTCAAGGAGTTGGGTAATAACTTATAAGGGAAATATGTGAAGTAGGCTTTAAACATACCCATGTATGTATATTTAGGGACTTGGTTCATTAAAATTTGAAACAATACAATTGTTACAGACTGTAAAACATTGATCTGACAGCATTAAAGGGAATCTAATGTAGTTGGAAAGATGAAGAAAATTATTGTGAGCTCTTCTATTATTTTAATGCTATTTGGGAAGAATATCATAGTAAAATTTTCAATTGTCCTAATACAGTGGTGCCCAAAATTATTAGAACACTAAGCATATTTAAATGATTTTAGTTATTTCCATTCAGTTGACCATTTAAATACCGATGAAATGGTTGGAATGTATCCGAAAGTCATCATTATGGCATTAAAAACTAAATAACATAGCCATGTGTTTGGAACTCACCCCCAAGTCGCCCTTTTTGTGTTACGCCACCGATTGAAAAATCTAAAAATCTTGCCCCTATCAGGATCAAAGTGTCATAACGTAATTTTTAAGCCTCTCCTAACAAAAGTATATATTTTCTTAAGGGAAATTTCCCGAGAATGTCAAAAATAGAATTCATAATAAGATGAGGTGAAGTAGTAACATCTTACATGTGTGTGAGGATTTTAAAATTATTTTTGAGGGCCCAAAATTTTTTATTCAGAACCCCTATTTACATGTACATGTAACTCCCCGTTTCCAATGACCCTTCATTTTCACCATATTTGAATTGCTCATGAAATTTCCTTTAAAAAATATGTACTTATAAGCAAAATTTTTCATTTCATGAAACTTTTAACCTTTAAAAATGGGCAGGGTTATTTTTGTTTTCACACGAGCAGAGGATAGGGCCAATCCACCCCCTTCCCATAAGACCAAATTTTCGGAAACTTGGCATGTATTCACACATCTATCTCATAAACTTTTTGAGCTATTGGCATATATGCAAAATTTTGGCATTTCACGTTTATTCATTTGGTTCTACATGTTTAATACACGGTGTATGGGGAAACTAAAAGCGCATAGTGTAACGATATTTAAAGCTGCGCATTAATAAAACAATAAAAATTTGGTATCACAAGATGCATATTAAAAGACTCTATGCTATAAAGTCATAAAAGCTGTCGGCACCAAAAAGTTATCCTTAAACTTACTTCGACAAATGTACTAGGGCATTGAGAATCCATAGACTTTGTGTACATTGTAGATTCGGGTGTTCGAATAATTTTTGCCACCACTGTATGACACAACGTTAATTACCAAAACAGCTGAAATGTTCGGGTCCCAAACATTTTTTCTTGTCCCAGACATGCATTTTTGTCTAAGTGCATGTGACTCAAAGCAAAATTTGGTTAATTATTTATCATTTTGGCAATTCCAAAATGTCACAGCACACAATGATACTTACATGTAGGTAAACTGTTATCAACCTGTCCAGAGCACTTTTAGACAGTGTCCTCCACATTTTAATCTCATGACTAGAACAATAATTTCACTTTAATCAAACAATCACATACAGATTCTGATCTTAGATTACATTGATTACAAATGTACTTTTCAAAACTCCAAATTCCAAAGAGCAATTTATTAAATATTCTATTGTTGAGTCCAAGGTACATGTGTGTAAATAATACTTGCTAAATTTGAAAAAATCCAAATGGATTGGCCCAGATTCTGTACCACTGTTTTTTTACAAAAAGGAGATTGTGGTTATTTATCAACAGTCATTAATCAATTGTTAGCAAGCTCCTTTTTGAAAATAGTTTTTCTCTCAAAAGACAAGAAAAATCAGTTTACTCTTTGGCGAGATCTGTCTTCCACAACATGAAATCTTGAGTGTATTTTAGGTTTATAATTGAAATTAATTTGTAACATCTTCGGCACATTTTTTTTTTTTTTTTTTTTGCCTGTCAAAAATGACAAAAAATTTGATAACTTTTTGGCAAAATCTCTTGCATGGCATATGAAAAAGTGGATTTTGTGTACATGTACATGTATTTGTTTTATACAGTCAAGGCTGTTTATTTCTGTATGTTTGTTGATGTGTACAGGTCAAGTTTGTTCAAGCAGCGTAGTGGGTCTTGAAAGTCAACAGGGCTGGTCGAGGGACCAAGTAATTCTTGAAGTAAACGTCACACTTGATCAGAGCATGCCAGGAGCAGACCAGCAACACAGCATGATGAATCATTGGTGAGTTAAACCTCAACAAAACCTTTACAATTTGAACTAAAAATACCTTTGAGTAAATAAGTCAGCATGTTTACTTGTACATGTAACAGTGTGTTGTGCTCTTCAAACAATTTAGGTTCAATCTACTTTGTCTGTAAAAATTGATTCATTTTATGTCATTTACATTAGTATGCTTTGTGAATACATTTATCCCTCATGGACTTTTTTTTAAGAGATTAGAAATAAAAAATTACTTGACAAATATCCGGCGTACAGTAATTGAATGTTGAAAAGGAGGAAAAATTTCCTATGAAACTGTTATTTTTTATATATATTCTTTTTTAGATTTAATTGTTTTTATCATTTCACAGGCACTTCAAACGGTACAATTTTTTATCAAACCTGTGATAAATGTACATTATCCTACAGTTTCAAGTTCCTCTGACTTTAGGTTTACTGAAAGGAAGCTAGAGCTTGTTCCTTCTGCTTTGCTATTAAATGACTACATGATGTACATGTAAATTACATATGATCAGAGAGTGTACACATGGATGCACTGAAAAAATCAATAGTGCTTAACCCTTCACACAATAGATGAGAACACAATACCTATTATCCGATAGATCCGAAAGACTTTTGAACCGTTGAGATGAAATGTAGTGGCCAACTGACCAATTACCAGTTATACATGTAATGGTATGCTCGGTGAGAGTGAGCTTGAGAAATATTATAATATTTCTCCAGGCACCGAACAAATGCCCAGGCATCCACTTGACTATTTCATATGTTCTGCATATGACAACAATATCGTAGCTGTCAGGGTCATATTTTAGGTGTGCGTATATTGATATTGCCATTTAAATTCTATCTGTCGTAAATCGTCTGAGGTTAAAATTACCATCATGAAGAGAAGAAGATGGACAAACCTGTGGATTTGGATTTGATGTTCGGAGAAAGGTAAGATCTGTCTTCAAACTTGAACCCATATACATGTACATGTTTTTGGCGAATGGTACAGTGTGTCTTTGTGTGTGAATGAGAAAGCAAGTGCAAGCGTGTGGGGTCATTTAGTGATGCGTGTGTACTTGTAGTGATGGGAGATGGCAGTGGTTGCTGCATATCAATGAGCTTTTTTATTAGTTGCTTTCAGGTTATTTTACATTGTACTGGGCTACATTGTACATGTACATAATTTCATACAAATATCACAATTTGGATCCTCTATCAGTACACAGATCGTACATGTACAAAAAAAAAAAAGGTTGTCATAAAATAAAGGAAGTGTATTTTTCAATGATGAAAAGCAGGTTCGATCGGAGCAACAATCAGAAGGGCGGTTAGAGGCAGTTTGAGAGTACAGTATTGTACATTTACAATTATGTAGGCTGCATCAGGACAACGATCCCCAACATTCAAGCACACAGATATTTTCGCTAATTTTCACTAGTTTGGGAATTTGTGAGTCGATAAATTCGCTTTTGTGTGATGTTTTTCATTACTAAATGTTCAAGTTCAAGTGGAAGTTTTTGCAGAGATGGACTTGCGAAATTCGCGAAAACAAAACCACTGCAAAATTACCACTTACATGTACAGTACCCCCAGAAATACATTGGTCTGGTGAGAGAATTTTTGTAGATTTTTGGCCAGGGGGAGGGGGGGGGGGGTTGTTGTCCAGTGGATATTGTCCTAAACCAATGTAGGCCAATGCTGAAAGGGCAGTTGGAGGGCTAGTTATCCCCCCCCCCCCCCCCATTTATAGTTACACAAAACTGGGTTTGTCCACCAGAGACTCTGTGGACTCTACACTCAATGTTTTGATAATGGGAAAAAACTGAATATCATGTTCCCTGGATGATAGTACATGTGAACTGGTTCAGAGGAAGTGAGTTAGAGGATTACTTCCTACTACAATGTTTCCCTTTACATCAGGGATTAAAAAGAATTATCACCCTTGTATCAAATGATGACTTCCTCCCTAGTTGCTCATTGGTTGTTCACAGGGGACAAGTCTCCCCACAGGTTCACATCAGTCGGAAAGTCGTTACTCCTCAGCCAAAATAGGGTATAAATAGTTTGGACAGGCTGGAAGTCCTGGCTTCCTGGACATTTACGCAAATTGTCAGTCAGAATCCAGCCTGAAGTTGCGTAGGCATTCCTCTCGGACTGTAAATAATTGAGGTTTACTGCATATCATTTTATCCCTGAGGATCTGATTAAACTAACTAAAGCCTCCTCAGTAGCCTCTTGCTTCTTGCAATCTCCAGTCCAGTTGGCATTTACAAGGATTAGTTTGACCTATCATGTCTGGAATTAGTGTGTATGTGAACGGAAATTTACAGGTGAATCAGGATGATGGAAGTGAAAGGCCCAGAGCAAATACTTTCAGGTGAAATACAGGGTGTTGATTGAGCTACAGTTTGTGTTTATTTTTTGTTGTGATTGTGGATCGAGTATGATTACAATTCTGATTATTTATGAAAATATTGTGTTGAATTATTTTCCAGTACATGTAATTAGCGTACGTACATTATGTAATCACATAAAAATTTGAATTACATACATGTACCGGTATGCACAATGTATGCTCATAATGAGAGAGTAAATGTATAGGGGGAAAAGAAAGGCTGTACATACGAAATGTATGTACATGGATGAAATTAGATAACAAATTTTTATTTTATATATTAATTGTTATACACGGGTATGAATCAAGTCTTGTAAAGTTGTAGAGAGTGGCTTGAAAATTTGTGTTTTTACAAGCAAGTGAAAAAGGAAAAAAAGAAAAGGAAGAATGCAAGAGTACATTAATTTTACAATTACTCAATTTGACAATGGAAATTGTACAATGCGTGTCTTCAACTGATGTGGTGTGAATTCAATCTAGAGTCATAGTACATGTTTATGCATGCAGTTTGGTTATCTGTTTGGAAATAAATTTCTATTGTGTTGCATCACTTGTCAAACAGATTTCAGTCAATAAAAGAAGCGAACTTTGACTGTGTTGAAGTAAGCATTCTACCATGATGAATTACATTATAAATGAAGAAGAATCATGACATGAACAGTATACTTAATACTCACATCAATGATAGAGTAGAAAACCTGTGAATAGATCTGTAAATGTGTAGCCTATTCAATGATTTGAGGTTTAATATGATTAGAGAGCATATTTCAACAGGAATATAATTTAGTTTCCAAGCAACAAACATAACATTTTAGGACAACAAATTTAGTTTCAGGTTGTTGGTTATTACTGATAACTAAGTTACTGATACATACTGTACTTACATTAAAGGCCTATACTCTTGACTTATTTAATAGAGAAAGCAGAAAACAGTACTATGCAGACATAACATACATGTTCCTATAGATTAAAAGCACTGTCCTATATTGGTGTGGGGGTTGGGCAAACTTTTAATGACAGAACTTTATGCTCTCTTTTCTTAGTTTTGATATTAAAATTTATTTCACTAAACTAAAAATCTGTACATGTTGTGATACATATTTCTTTATTCAGCAGCTCTAAAAAGGACTTTTATCACCAACGAGCAAATCAACTTTACTTACTCATTAAATACAACTAACATTAAATCTTCTTTATTGTTGTTAATATATTCAGTTGTGCAGTAAACCCAGATTCACAACATAAAATCGGAGGAGACGAAGTGAATTACCTGTCCTCACTGTCAGCTAATACCAATCAGACTTCATCTTGGAACTAGTGTCAACAATCAAATAACTGAAAAAAAAACCTCAACTTACATGTACTTGTAAATCTACGTTGTATATAGTGCTGCTGTTGTTGATTTTCAGTGGTGCAGCGAACACAGACCCACAATATGGAGGAGGAGAACTTACATGTAGGAGGAGATGTACCGGTATGTTCTCCCCAGCTAATCTCAGCTCTATAACTACCAGGTAGTAACAAATATCAACTAATTTATAAAATGTATGACTACTTTTCACAACTAATCTTCATTTTTGATTTTCAGTGGTGCAGTGAACACAGACTCACAATATGGATCAGGAGAGAGAGGACATTGACTGCCCCCCCCCCCCACCCCTCCCCGGCTAACATCAACTTGTGACCAATATTAACTGACTTTAACTAGTATGAATACTTTGTAACTAAACTTCTTTATTGTTGGTTTTCAGTGGAGCAGTTAACACGGACTCACAAGGAGGAGAAGGAGGGAACTACCTGTCCTCACCGGCAAATATCAAGAAATATAGAAGAGAAGCTCACAAGAGAGTCTTTGTCAACAGGAGTCTTAGTATGGAGAAGATCAAATTCTTTGGATTTGATATGGACTACACTCTAGCAAGTAAGTTTTATTCAAAGATAATCTTTGAGTAGCGGTCATCATGATAAACAATCAAAATAACAGTTTGAATTCTTGTTCATGCCAAAATCTCAAGCATAGACATGTTTTAGAGAAATATGCCGAGACTGTATATTGCCAGAAATTTTGTATTTGCTGCGGAGAAAAAAAGCAAAATAAAGGCATTGATTTCTATACTTGTTGTCCCATGGAGCACGTCTGTGATTAGCACTGGGTCCGTGTGATACATGTACCTTTTGCTCCTTAGATAGCTGAATATATACATGTACAAAGATGTACTCCTCGTCTCAAATTTGACTTATTTTTGTAACTCATCTTTTAAATTTAATTTAAGTTCATGAATATGTCTAAGCCTATACATATAGTGCAGCAGAGAATCATGCACACATGAATCACAAAAACGGTGACAATATGTGTAGGTCTATTCTGTCATACAAAGTTGTGAATTTATCATCAAAGATCTATTGAAAATCAAATAGGAGAACATTCAATTGTAATTCATGAAAGTTCACACTGGTCATCCACTGTATTGAAGTCTACTAGGGTTGTGTTTTTCTGACCAGCTGTTGTCATTAGCAAGTACCTGGATACTTCTTTTGGCAAAGTCTACTTTCACAGACCCGTTTGTATTTATATTAGCTCAAATGCTCCAAGCTTTTCATACAGTAGTTTTTACAAATTATGATTGTTTGTTAATTTTACATGAATGTACATATACATCATATGCATTGTTAATGTGATTATACATGTACGCAATCAGAGGCAGAAGATGACCTCAAGATATAGTTTCAGTGTTAATCGCCATGCTTTTGAACCAGAACAGAGCTCACAGCTAACTTTCTTTTTGCTTTGGAGTCCATAGCTATCAGTGGACCCTAGGTAACACCAATTCCCGCTAAAAGCAATTATGGTATGATCAAGTTCATGGCTGAAATAATATATGTATACAATGCTAATGTTTACCACATGAAAATATAGACATGTGGATGTTAGCGCTCAATTGTTCTTTGAGAGCATCTGGAATGCTTGAACTGTCAGTGTCAAAGCAATGTCATGAAAAAAGATACAATACATGTACATGTATAAATTGTACATTGCCCCCTGCTGCAGAAACAATGCACCCTGCTGCAGAAACAATGCACTTCCGTGACCCCTTCAACAATGATAACAATGTTGATTCATTGTGTGTTAATGAGCAAACAATGTGGAATCATTCAATACTGGGTGTCACCCTGGATGTGCGGAGTGTTGAAAGATAACATTAACAGAACAGGGTTCTTGGATCATTTTTAAAGGAGGGGAGGGGGGGGCTGAACGATTCTAAAAAAATTGTACCGTTGTAACTTGCATAAACTAATCAATGACTCACTTCAAGCCAGGACTTGACCCTAGATACCTAGCTCTAAACCTCGCCCTAATCTAATATAAAACCCTAAATTGAAAAAAACTTGAAGCAATTGTCCTGGAGCAAATTGGGTCACTGGCTGAACACTGAAAGTCATTATCATATTTTTGTTGCAATTTTAGTAAAGTGAAATTATTAAAGAAAAAAATCATGAAAATGAAAATATTTAAAAAAAATCCCTGCCAAAAAAAACATAGGAGAAAACAATGCAATGCATGCTACATGTAGTTTGGTTGGAGCTAAGATCAATTTTACCTTTTATGCTCTAACTTTACTGACCAGTGATAGAGATGGAAGAAGAAGTATGTTTACAATGTGATTGATGCTTCTAGAACTAATCTCTAGGCATGATGCCATCAACAAACTTTGCAGCAATGTCTGTAACGTGATCTATTTATCAGCACTTCAACCTCAGAAAGTTCAGTGCCTCGTCCTACATAATCTAAAACATACAGTATGTAGTCTACCTTTATGTAAATTGTACAATATACATGGAACATGTGGGTTTCTTCCCCCCCCCCCCCCCCCATCTTGTAATTACTGAAATTGCTCTTGTACAAATGTACAGTATGTTGTTTCCTGAAAGCATTATTTTCTTATATTGTTTTCTTCAAAACCTTGTTTGTTTGAAATTTTGCATCTGATGACAAAACATGGAATAAAGCAAAGTTTTAATTTGTGATGATCCTTTCAAACGTGCATACAAAATGTAATTCACTGTACATGTATGTCATAATATTTGAAGATAACAATCGTGGTCTCTCTGTCTCTCTCTTTTTCTCTCTTTTCAGTGTACAAGTCTCCTCAATACGAGCAGCTAGGTTTTGAGCTGATTGTCAAGCGCATGGTTGCCATTGGATACCCACAGGTAAATTACCATTCCTTCAAGCACTATACAGGCTGAATTTTTTTTGCCGTGGTTCATTATTGTGAAGTTAGTACATTTGATAAGGCCGGCTTATACATTGAACATGTATGCCTCTCTTCTGGAGCTCTATCTACGCTACAAAAATGGTTGTTTTAAATTTGATAGAAATACAAGTTATAATCAAAGCCAATATTTAGCTTAGTAATATTTGCCATGTAGCTCATGGATTGATAGTCTAAACTATTCATTATAAAACCCTGATGGAAGTCAATTTTGACTGAAAACCTCAACTACATGTCCTTGAGCAAAGTGCTTCTTTCCACCCAGTTATAAATGGGTACCTGGGGAGCATTTCATGAAACAAAAATTCACAGATTTTCACTGACAACTCTTATAAGCTACTGAAATGATGGCATCTGATTGGCTGAGAATAAATTTGTCGGATAAAACATCCAACAAGTCTTTTCATGAAATGCCCACCTGGTAGGATGCAAACATCTCTGTAGTTTGATCAGCATTGTACATGTACATGTAGTTTAACATCATATGTTTGCAAAATGGTTGCTGGAACATTGTAAAATCCTGACAAATATAAAAATTTGATAGCAATTATATTAACACTATTTTGCAGTGAATATTTTTAACTTGAACTTTGCTTTCTTATTGTGCTTGTCATTTCCTACCATATTTTTATCCTATTTCTTAAACATAAAAAGATACTATTTTTTTTATTTTTATTTTTTTTTTTTTTTGTGTTGGGTGTTTTTTTTTTCACCGGGGTTATACTGTATAAGCCAATATTAAATCGCATCCAGATATTTTCGCGATTTTAGACTAGTTGGGGAAATTCGGGAGAGCAAAATTTTGTTATTTTGGTAATGACTTCATTACTATAAATAGCCTTGTACTGAATTGGAGAATTTTGCGATGACGACTCGTGAAATTCGCGAATATAACCACTTATACAGTAACCAATGAATAAGAACTGTGTATTCTCATTCTGCTTCTTTTTTTTTTTGTCTTTTTGTTTTGTTTATTCACAGGACTTGTACAACTTTGAATATGACCCATCGTTCCCCATTCGAGGTCTTGTCTTTGACAAAGTATATGGAAACCTACTCAAGGTACAGTACTTTACATCTTAGAAAAAAAAACATAATACCAACTTTGATAGTCTCATATTAAAAAGCTTTAAATTTATTATGTGAAATTAATATTTTGTATTATGTTAAGTATTAATTCATTTTCTGTCCATTGATGCCAGACTTATAACTGTGCTGTCATGGACAATTGAGCACTTTATCTAAATAGAAACCTGTTGACTAGTACCATGTTTTGAAAGAAGCGATCCTTTTCTTTTCTGGGGTGTTTCATGAAGTTCTTATTTAAGTTACGAATGACTTAACAAAATGGCTGGTACCTGTTCTTACTAATAGGTGCTCTGCTTATTACATTCTACAAAATGTATATCATTCAGCATAAAAACTGATGAACAGTCATTTGTTAAGTCATATTACATGTAACTTTACGAACGACTTGGGCGAAGTCTACAGTCATGACACAAATTTTGAATTTTGTCTTCAATTGTTTCTCAAATGGCTTTATAATAAAGTGATAATTATTTGCTTCCTTCATTTACCTCTCATATTCTTTGATTGTGTACTTTATTCTACTTGTAAATCAAATTAGTAATATCTATCATTATATTTATCCTGAATAAATTTATATTCTCTTGAAATACAGATTGACACATACGGCAATATCCTGGTATGTGTGCATGGCTTCAAATTCCTCAACTCTGTTGAGATAGCGGAATTCTACCCCAACAAATTCATAGCCCTCCGAACAGAGCAGGAGCGTCTATATGTACTCAACACACTCTTTAATCTACCAGGTATGTACTGTCAAGGTCAGAAAGAATCAGTTAAATCATCAAATTGGCACCAATTTGTTGGTTTTTTTTCCTCTTTTATTTCTCTAACAACATCTGTGATGCTGTGAACTCTACCAACAGGTGGTCTTGTACATTTACAAAATTTAAAATCAAGTGGTGAAAATAATCCTGTTTTTTTTTTTTTTTTTTTTTAATTGTGTGTGGTAATAAAAGGTTCAATATAATTAGCAAAAAGAACATGTGCAAATTTTGTGAGTCTATCCGCGCAAAAATTTGCACTTTAATATAAGGCCTCTTATAATAATAAAAAACATAAATCATGAAATGGCAAAATTATCCGCTTACAATTTCTCCAACAATTCTAAAATCTGGAAAATATTGGCTTATACATGTAAACTGTTCAATCCCTCATTACCAAGTTTCCCTGCTTACTACATGTTAATTCAAATACAACAAAACTTCAATTTTCTAAGGGTTAAAATTTTCACAATTCTGTCCTTGCAAAAATTTTCACTTCAATATATGGCTATTTATAGAAATGAAAACAGTTCAAAGATCACAAAATAAAACCCTTCCAAATATCCCCATCTACCAATGTAGTCCGAAATTGAAGATACATGTACTTGTCTGTAAAAAATATTGCCTGATAGAGCATGGTGGTCATGATAATTCTCTGAAGAGGTTTATCTGATTGGAAGATAAGATTATGATTGAGAAAATGATGTCTTTACACAATCCAGAAATTTACCTTGATGATGATAATTAACTCTGCAGAAACCTACCTCATTGCCTGTCTGGTAAACTACTTCTCAACTCACAAGGACTATGTGGCTGGTGATAATGGTGTGAGGAAAGGAGATCTCTTCATGTCTTGGGAGAGCATCTTCTCTGACGTCAGGAACACGGTCGACTGGGTTCATCTCAAGGTCAGATTTCATCTTTTAACAACACCCCCCCCCTCTCTTGGTGACATGAATTTGCTCCAGCGACAATTGCTCTTGGCTTTGTTCTATCTGATGGTGGTATCTGACTTGCCATGATATGGGTTTGAGACTAGATTGGGATGGATTTGTGACAGTTTTTATTAGACTAATTTTGGAGATGTCTCCCGTGTCTCCACACTGTCGGAAGAGTCGTGGAAATTCTATGAACCTTTTTCTGTCTCGGGACGTCTCCGTGAATGAAAAAAATTATCGGAAACATCCCTTAGTGTTCGAGTCGCAGGGACGTCTCTGTGAAGTGAAATACTGGCGTAAGATATAGGATCGTGGTTTTAATAGGGGTTTATGTTTATGTTTAGGTTATGGGGTTCAGAAAAGTGTTTAGTCCAGGCCTGATGTAAGCCATTACATAAGTGTTAGAGATTGACCACTAGGCAATTGTTGCAGGACCAAATGTCATAGATCCACAGAGTCCTCATTAACAATCTACACTTTCATTGGTTTTACAAAACTATTAAAGGTAGTGTCATCCTTTTTCACAAAGTGCGAAAACTAATGCAACTTGGCATAACTTTAGAATATGATCGACCTATACTGTCTATTCAATCTTACTGTCATAGGTTGCCTAGATCAGTAATATGAAACGAAAATCTGATTACCAATCTATACCAACTCTCCATCAGCATGGTAGACATTACAGCGCATGCAGCTCGTTTGCTTAGCACGGACCACACACAGCAATATACACACGGCGCAGCGTGCATTATTCTCTGCGCGAACGGTCAACGGTCGATTTGAATTTCACACAGTATGGTTTATTTCCGAGGTACGAAAAATTAAGAATGAATTTTGATAATCACAATATAATGACAAACATACACATTTGAGCTTAATCATGTTGTGGGAGAGATATAGTCATTGATATACTACTATATCCTCTCAAAAACTAGAAATGTAATATTTTCGCCTGCAAAAGGATGACACGGTCTTTAAACCGTAACATTTTTTGTCAGTATACACTGTCGCATTATATTTAAAATCATTGGATGCTATGCATGTGTAACATAATACAAAAATTTGAATCTTATCTTATTAACACAAAAGTGTAATTTCCTCTTAATCAAAATGGCTTTTTTAATGAAAATGTCTTGAGCAAAATAAATTTTCATGGGTGCTTATACACCTATTCACTAACTTGTTTGTGAAAATAACATTGTTTCAAGTCATCATGGATGAGTGAGAACACATTAAAGGCAAATTGTCAATTTCCAAGAAGAATTTTCTGGGGTTGTTATGGCTTATTCTGTTTCTGGTGTATGTCCATGTGCTGTTGTTAATCATACAATGTTGGACCCTTTGCATAAGGAGGAAACAATGCCAAATTCAACCCTTATAAAATTTGTAAAATAAATCATGTTCATTGACAAAAAATTAACATCATATATTTTTTGAAATTGTGTCAGCGATTATTGTGAAAACACGAAAGGTGCATACTAACTTAATTAAAGCGAGAAATGCTAAAATTCACTAGAAATACACATGTAATATAAAACATGGCTCCTGTGGCATTTGAAAATGGTAATTTTCCTTTAATGTGTTCTTACTCATGCATGACTCAATGGATCAATTTTGTCAAATATTTCTACCGCTTTTATTTTATTTCATTCCAGACCATCTTGTTCATTTTGTATATTATTATTATGATACACCGTGGTCATGATCCATTTCTTAGAACTAAACCAGAAAAGCTTTGATTGTTTTTATCTCACAGGGCTCCCTCAAGGACAAAACTGTTGAGAATCCTGAAGAATACATCATCAAGGACCCAAGGTTACCCATGCTCCTACAAAGGTGAGGTCGGAGGTCACCAGGACAACAACCATGCAACATTTTATACTTTTACTTCACCAAACTTTCTTTATTTTTTGTGGATCTTAGCGGAGTATCCTAGCGTAATGAATAAATCGGGGAAGTGTACATCTATTGATACCATCCCAAATGCAGGCAACAATTAAAAATATAATCTTTCTGAATTTGGGCATGTAAATTGGAAACCATGATTTCTTTCACCTTCTGTTTAGTTCAAACTGTAGCTGTAGATGTAGATGACAAACAAGAGTGCCTCTATCCGCAGCCAATTTGGGAATTTAATTCCTAGAAATATTCAGTTCATTCTATAGCTTTCGTTGTAGCCAGTTGCAAAGGTCTAAACTTCTTGGATTCTATTCTATCCCTGGGCTGTGTTTTAACGAAATCGCTCGTTTGTTGCCAATGACTTTACGAACGACTGGTGATCAGTTCTTGTGCCAAATTATAGAGCATGCAATTATATAGCGCCCAAAAACATGTTCCAGTTGTTCGTAAAGTTTTTCTCAACTTAAAGAAGGACTTGGTGAAACACTACCCTGGTACGGTTAATGCAATAGAATCTTACACAGACCTTTGTGATTTTTAGGCAGCAGCTTGCATGTTCATTTAGTGGGATATGGTATCAATAGTCATAATTTGCCATTGAAAGTTCTTGTAGCTTTGTGTGTGTAGGATCTTGTCCAATCTGAAGGAAGTAGAATTGCCATACTCCAGAGCTGAAGATATCCTTTAGCTGGAAGACTCATGGCCAACCCAAAGATTAACCACCCTCATAGCGGGTGCGAGGACCAGTCAAACACTGAGTATAAATACAGGGCTCATATTTGCACACAAGGGAAACTACATGGATTTACAAAAGAAATAGTTATCTTCAGATGGAAGACTCTGGACCCTGAAGTGATTGAGGTCTTAGCCGGTTGCTGAAATGCCTACGCAAGACACCTTGCCAAGGATGCATAATGATCTTAGAGGGCAGTATTGCTGTCATTTCATTGTCTCTACTCTTCGCAGGGTCTGTTCCTTTATCCTAAATGGATGCAGGTTTGGTTTCATCTAAAACCTCAAGGGAACTATGTTTTTAATCGTAGAAGCCAACCTTAAGATGGAAGATGCGTGACCGGTCCAAGGACTGTGTAAGCTCCTATTGGGCAATATTGCTGTGCCTTCCTTCTCTTTACTCTTCTTAGAGTCGAGACTTAGGTCTGTACGGTCACTTGGACGATAATATTGACTCGGCAATGGAGAGCGGGAAATATCACACATTTTCTTCCAGAGAACTTTTTTTATCTTTTTTTTTATTATGTAGACAATAACCTTTAGATGGAAGCCTCATGACTTGTCCAAGGACTGAAAACCCTCTATTGGGCAATATTGCTGTGCTTATATCTATTTTCCTCAAGGTTGAGATCTGCATGAACTGGTTGCACGTATATTCTTCAAGGAAACTAGGTTTATGAAAGTATTAGTAATACTTCAAACTCACAAAGTCAATGCTACATGAAATATTATAACCATGCTTTGAATTGGGCAATTCCTTATGAACAAACAACAACAAGAAATACCAAAAATATAAAAACATCATAATTTTGTAACCTTTAATTATAGTATATGAAAATATTGTCTACATGTATGTTTAAGAAACATCTTTTTCTCATGATATAAAAACCTTCCTTTGTAATTCACTCTTTGCACTGTAAATTTGGATGTCTCATAAGGTGTTTTGTTCTTGTTGTAAGGGGTATGGAGAGGGTGTGAATTTATTTACTAACAAAAAAATAATAATTTTAAAGTTTCTCTTTAGCTCGCATCAGTATCAAAACTACTTTTTTTCAAAGGAAACAAAACCCCTAGAAGAGAATAAATCCTTCAGCCATTTTGAAGAAATTTTGCCAAATTCAATATGTTGAAGAACAATAGACTTTTCCAAACTTCCAAAACTCTTCTAGGGGCAGGGTTGTATTAACTTGGTGTTCTGCATGGGTTTAGAATGCCCTATTAAATCAAAGGCTTTTATTAATTAATCCCCTGTTCTGCCTGGGTCCAGCACACCCTAATTAGGGCTGCTATTGTTAATCCTGAACCACATCCTGGAAAGGGTGAGCCAGCATGTTGTTTGATGCACTACCACATTGGCACACTATTGTTTGCTGGACAATAGCTTTTTTGAAGCTGGTGTGCTTGCATGGGTCTGGAATAAGACCATGCAGGAGCCATTCCAGGTGATCTAATCTGCCATTCGGGACCCATGTGGAACACCAAGTGAACAACTTTTTTAAAATTTTTAATTGCTCCTCTCATTTCACTCTTTCAAACAAGATTAATCTTTTCTTTTGGTATTGGTTTCCTTTAATGATGCTTCACATGTAGGCATTACAGGTGACATTTATTTGCACAGCTCTTGCTGTCTTCTGTATATTGCTCTATACATGTACATTTTACTTACATCATAATGCACATGGATATTCCTGATCATAAACATACTGTTCCTCTTTGTTTTGTGTTCAGTATAGCAAGATTATATTATGAAAAGGTAATTGGTTTGGTCCTGAGCACCCCATTACAATGGGAGTGTACTGTATTATGTTAAAATCATTCATAAAGCTCTCCAAATCTATCTTTCTTTCTCAGAGTATTTAGCTGACTCTGTTCTGCAATATATGACATTATATATTATGGAAAAGTAAAGTACATAATTCTATCTTGAGCTTGTATCATACTCCAGTGATAATGCGGTTTTGATTCAAAGAGGAAAAAGTTCAGAAGAATTTCAAGCAATTTATCTCTTGTTCATATTTCATTTTTCCTTGTAGAATGAGAGACCATGGAAAGAAGGTCTTCCTTGTTACGAACAGTGGCTACAACTATACCAAGGTAATCAACAGAATAATACTTCTTATCACTCTTGTGTTCATTTGACAAAGGTATAAAATAAATTGCCTTTCATCCTCATATTGCCATCAATTATATTTCCTTTCACTCTTGCATTATATCCTTTTAACAAAACATTTGTGATTGTGACCATGTATGATTGAAAATCACAAAATGTGAAGAACAAATTAGCTAGTGGCATGTGAATATTGTCATGAATTTATTTTTGTGTTGCTGAATGTGACCAATCAAAGATTTTTTGCACTCTATTTTTTTTTTTTTTTTTTTTTTTTTTTTTTTTTTTTTTTAAATCCATGAATGGCATAAAGCTTCTGGCTACAGAAGTTAGTTAACTTTTCTAGTTGTGTTAGCAAATTTCATTGCATTCTTAACGAACAGATGATAATTAAAAAAAAGTCTCACTCAAAGTGATCATTGACTGCCTTGGGAAATTATATAGTAACAAAAAACAAGCTAGAATGAGATTTAAATTCCATGAGACAAGATCACTGAATAGTAATTGTATTTTATTGTATTTAGAAATAAACCATGAAGATTTTACTCATACATGTACTTGAATGTTAGACATGGGATTAATATTTCTCTTTATTGCTCATTTCTCATTTCAGAAAGTGATGAAGTACTTGTTTGACTTCCCCCATGGACCAGCGGTAAGAGCAATACTTTCATTTATTCAGATTAAATCATCCAATACATAGACAAAGAAACATACCCTACATATGGTCTTACCCTTTACCGGGGATGCAAATGTCATGGGTTTGATTCCCGGCACAGCAGCTTTGTCCTTGGGCAAGGCATTTTATCTAAATTTGCTTTGCTAAAGTGCTACATATTTGGCCATGAAAGTACATGTACATGTAGGACTCTGGTAATAATGCCAAAGCACTATGAGTGTCACAATGTGACAGACCTGGGCGCCTTTTAAAAAGCCACCATTATCATTATTATGAAACCAACGTTAGGCCCATTCCTACATGTTGAGATGCCAACCCTACAAATAATTATAACATTAGACATTAAAACTCAAATAATTTAAACATTGGATCAACAAATGTCTTGGTCACAAGAGAAAAAATTTATGGATTTGAATGCATTCCCAAAGTTGAAAGATAGAGCAAAATGTTTACATGTATATCCATGCTATCTCTCATGAGAAGTCATTGGTTCAGCTGTTTCAAACATTTGCGCTATAATGTTATAATTATTCCCTAGGGTTGGCATCTCTACATGAGGTGATAAACCTAAAAAAAATCCTTCACTGTTACCGTAATTTTCGTATTGAACTCATCTACATTGTACATGTACAGGTAGATGGTAGAATTTGCTTCTTTTATTGTTAATAAGAACACCTTATTTACCAGGAAACTAAATGAAAGCTGTAATTGTACTCATGAACTGCTACTTCAAAGGTGACATTGGAATAGTGCTGGTATGATTAGGCTCATGGATATATAGCTGTTATCAGGGTCAAGTTCTGTGATCTAAATTTTGATTAATAGTCAAATTCATGATGCACTCCTGCTGCTACCATCATTAAAGCTAAATTATTGTTGTGGTCATGAAATTGAATTGTAATAGAAACTGTCTCAAATTGATTGGGAAAGGTTAAAAACAATTTACCTAATACATGTTGTGTATTGTATATGTATGGGACTAGATACAAATTTTTGACCCGAACATTTCATTTTTTTTTTCATTTTTTTTTTTTTTTTTGGGGGGGTCATATTATGACTATGAGGGCATTTGAAGAGCAATCCCTTCTCATGGACCTTTCTACTATAAAATTCTACCTAAGTACCATAAAAAATAATTAGCATCATAGTTTTGTTCACCTTTCTCAACACTAGACTTTGTTTAACCTTGCTATAATATCCTTTGTACATGTACCATGATTATATAAGGTGTTCATATAGTTAAAATCGGGTTGTCAATAAAAAAAGAAATAACGAACATATTTAAAGTGCCTTTTCTACAAGTATATATAAAGCTCTTAATTCACATAAACATTGAACAAGTAACAAATCTAAAATCTACTTAACAACACAATTGAGGCAGAAGGATAAGTGCTGGTATTGGTAAGCAAAAATTAAACACATACTCTTTGAAGGTCATTGGTTAATCTGCAGTCTTTACAAAAATTTGGGATATTGTTCCATGATTTTATAGCAGTGGCATTGAAAGGTTCAGACTGGTGATTCATTCTTTGCTCTTGTTTATCATCTACAGCCAGGAACTCCACACAAGAAGTGGTACCAGTACTTTGACATCACCATTGTAGATGCCAAGAAACCCAGCTTCTTCGGGAACGGAACCATCCTCAGACAGGTTGATCTTGTAAGTCATGGCTTTTACATTGTACATCTTGTAATATGAAACAGCTTTAGAATAGTTGAGCTCTCCGGTGCTATCTTTGAAAACTATGACAACAGTTAATGAAATGAAAAATACAGTGATTCAAATAACCTTTTGTCACAGAGGTGGTTGGGTGATAAAAAAAATCGGAGAACTACAGCTTGGGCGTGATAAATTTTAACGCAAGCTGGGATATTTTTCAAAAAATGGCCTTATGATGGGGAAGATCTCCAGAGTTGGAGTTTCTCCTGGTGTTTCAAAATTTCTCTATAATTGTGAAAGGTCATAAAAAATAGATCAGCCAGAGTATGACTGAAAAAGGGAAAGTTAATTTTTAACGCTCAAATTTTTGACAGGATACGGGTAGTCTGAAGATCGGTAGTCATGTTGGCCGGGCGCAGTCTGGACAGGTCTATTCAGGAGGCTCCTGTGATGTCATCTGTGACAGGCTCAATGCTCGAGGCAACGATGTCCTCTACATCGGAGACCACATCTTTGGTGATATCCTCAAGTCCAAGAAGGAGAGGGGATGGAGGACCTTCCTGGTGGTACCGGAGGTTGCTCAGGAGCTCTCTGTCTGGACAGAGAAAAGAAGTAAGACAACTGTGAACTATGTTTATCTGCTAATGGAAAAGGATATAGATAGCATTTCATAAGAAAATATATCATTATAGTTCTAAGTCTTTTGGATTGGCAGCTCAATCTGTGTTTAAATAAATCATGACATGATATTCATTCATATGAATTTTGTGTGTAAGGCTGATCTAATACACTGGAAGTTAAAGTAAAAGTCTTCATTGTGCTATCATTAAGTTCTTTAACATAATTATACAGAATGAAAAACTTGTTTCACGTAAAAAGTTATGCTTCATTTGTATTTTGTAATTTTTCATTTCTATCTATTTCAGCATTATTTGAGAAGCTTGAAGAGCTGGACGTGGCCTTAGCAGAACAATACAAGTAAGTAACTCAAATATTAGGTCTGGAATTATATAATAATAATTTCATCAACTATAATTTTAATCCTAATAATATGTTGGTTTATTTAGTGGTTTTCCACTTAATGACTTGTCAAACTGCATAGCATATTTGTACCCTGGTCATTGGATTCAGTCCCAGACATCCATTTTACAGGTACTCATAAGAAAAGAATCCTACAAGGTACTCATTTCAATACCGAGGTGAGGTGAACCATGTAGATGAAATGCCTTTCCCAAGGAAATATTGCCTGTGGCAGGGATAAAAGTCACAACCTTTTCATCCCCAGTCATTTTAAACTATGACTCCTGATTAGTATAAAGACAAAAATCATGCAGATTGGAATCTAGTTATAATTATTCGTATACATACAGCTCAGGCAAAAATTATTAGACCAAGCTATTTTTCATAGGGGTTTCTTTCCTTTTGTTATTTCAGCACAATTTTGCTTCGAGAAACCAATGAGTTCTTTCTAGGGGGGCGAATGATTATTTTTCTAGTATTTATATTTTCTTTAGCAGCTTTCCTTCACCGCATGCGAAATCTCGTACGATCATATTCATGCCTATTCACTATTTCTATACTATATGTATGATTGAATGATTGCTTCGCAGGAATCTTGACAGTGCATCAGAGAAGATTCCATATATCAATTAATTAAGTGAGAAAGGCTATGCGAAATATATGAATATATTTATCATGGAAAACCTTCTATTATCAAATGATTGCTTTGCAGGAATCTTGACAGTGCAACAGAGAAGATTCCAGATATCAGTAAAGTGAGAAAGGCAATGCAGACCATCACTCATGAGATGGATATGTGTCATGGCAAACTAGGAAGTCTCTTCAGAAGTGGTAAGTTGTACCAACCACCTCACTGCAGAGTTCCATATACAGTGTATAACGTAACATCCAAGATTGAAGAAGAATATGTTTCTCATCTGATTGGAGGATTGTTGGTCACGCAATGTTCAATTAAAAAGCACACAATTTTATTGTCCAAAACGAAATTTCGTTTTGCCCAATTGATCTTGGGCCAGGCATCCACTGAGCAACCCAAGATCGATGTTGCTCTATCTCTTGCCATCAGTTGATGAATAAGTACTGCTGTGGGAAACAACTATTAACTATTGTGAGCTTTAAAATTCTTTTTGAAGAAAATTAAAGTAAAGTAGTTTCAATGCGAAAGATTGTTCTTCAAGTGCACAAATCACACATTTGTAATGAGACGACATCAAAAAACACTGCACATCTTCTTTTTTTTTTTTTTTTTTTTTGGTGGTCCCATTCATGCATATCTGTGTGCATTGCATGTGACTTCCAGCAGAATTGCAGTAATTTCTTATCACTTTGATTGTGGCAATACCTTATAGCATACATGTACCGTTACACCAAATAATAAATGCATTATTCATGTAATCAACCTTTCCCAATCACTTTTTTTCAATCTTACAAATAATGCAACCAGAACTGAATCTTATCTTTACATGTTGTTTTGATTGTGCAGGTTCGAGACAGACATTCTTTGCCAGTCAGGTGCTTCGGTACGCTGATCTCTACTCATCATCATTCCTCAACTTACTGCATTACCCATTCAGTTATCTCTTCAGGGCACCTCACCAACTCGTAAGTTTTCTCATTCATTTATCTTTTTCTCCCTCTTGTTTTGGGGTAATTTGTTACGGACAAATGCTCCATGTATAATTTCCGCAGGCTTTATTTTGTCTAAAATGCACGGTTAGGATTCGGATAGGATTAGGGATGCGATAGGGTTCTAGGTATGCTGATCTCTACTCCTCATCATTCCTCAACTTACTCCATTACCCATTCAGTTTTCTATTCAGGGCATCTCACCAACTCATAAATTATCATTTTTTTTCTCTTCTTCTGGGGTTATTACTCAAGGAACTGACAAATACTCAAGGAAAGAATGCTCCAGGGGGGGGGGGTGTTTCACAAAGAGTTCAGTAGACTTAAAGTCACACTTAACTTCTACGCGCATCTTGTTTTATAACGCGCAAATTAATTGATAGATTTCACAATGTCAATCCAATGAGGTGATGCGTAATATAACGCACAAAACTAACGATTTAAGTGCGATTTTTAAGTTTACTTAACTCATTGTGAAACACCCACCAGGGTGGTGTTGCATAAAACTTTTTTTCTAACCTGAGTTTTCTCGGGTTAAAAAACTCAGCTTATGTAGACCTATTTCTTAGGTTAATCAACCTGAGTTTTAAAACTCCCTAAAAATTTATTGCATTAATACTTTTGAAAACTCTGGTATGTTTTTATGCAATGGCAAAAACAGTAAAAAATCTAGAAAAATATTGTAACCGGAGTTTTCGGACTTTAACCAGAGTTTTCAGATTTTAACCGGAAAAAACTCCGGTTAGAAGTTTTATGCAACAGGGTCCAGGCCTTATTTTGTCTAAGATGTAGGGTAAGAATTAGGGATGAGATAAGGGTTCTATCTTCAGGGTAAGGTAGAGTGTTTAGTCCAGGGCTGAAGTTAGTTATTTGATTAGTGTCAGTGATAGAACACAGAGAAACTGTTACCATAGCAAATGTCAAAGGCCCATAACAAGGTAATTTGTTTGTTTCTAGGCACCTCTTTATGGTGCGTAGACTTGATTTCAATTGTCATTATCTATCATTTCTATTATCGATACCAGATGCCTCATGAAGCTACGGTTGACCATCATGACCACTTTGAAGAAGAACCACAAGCCATGATGTCACCTGCTCTATCCCGCAAGAGGGCGGCTAGCGACGTCACCACACCCAGATCTCGGGTGCAGAACGGCGAACAGATGAACAAGGCCTTCAGCTCCCCTAAGCCTCCAATGATCACCCACGGACATGACGAGGATGATTGAGCTGTGTGCCACACCCTAGGAACCATACCCTGCGTGCCACGCCCAACAGATCACATCATTTACAAGGCCTTTTTCAGCTCCCCTAAGCCTCCAATGATCACTCACGGACATGACGAGAATGATTGAGCTCGTGTGCCACGCCCTATATACACGACACTGTGAACCATACCCTGTGTGCCACATCCAAAAAAACTAGACCATTTACAAGACTACAGCTCCCGTAAGCCTCCCATGATAACCCACAAACAGGACGAGGATTACTGAGCGTCATGTGCCCCACCCTAATCTCGCATTGATTCCTTCTGAGTGGATTGCTTAAAAGCTGGAAGTTGGAATATTTGTGTCCATGTCTTCCTCTGTGTTATACTTTTGCCAGTCTTTTCCTAAAACAATCTTGCTAACAGTTATTAAAATCTCTTTTCTATGTTTCAATATGTAGCTTGTATTTGAGTTTTTAAAACATGTACCATATTTTAAATCGTAAGTTTGGTATTTGATTGGTCTCTAAATGCTGCAGGAATGGTTTTAATTTCAATTTAGAGATTAATGGATAAAAGGACAGTAACTCCAGAATTACTGAAGATTAAGGTGGCTTTTAGACAATCCAACATTTACATATTTGGAGATGTTTCTAGCTGTACTTATGTAGTTATTCTTTTTAATGTGAGGATGGCATGCTGTATATGCTGTATTGTTTTATTATAAATATGAACTGTAAAATGTCTGTAGACTATTTTTCCTTTCCCTTGTAATCATATAGAGTTAGTATATTTTATAAAATGTAGTCTTACAGATGCTTATCTAGCTCAATTTTAGCCAAAATTGAGATATTAATGTCTATATTTTTACACAGAGTTGTGTACTTGGTTACAGCTAACATGTATTTTAAAATATTTTGTCACATGTACAATGTTTATAGAACAAACACATTTAACCAATGTGGTAATCTCATAGTTTAATCAGTAGTAATCCAAGGTCATCAATGTGCCATGTTTGTTTTCATTTTTCCAAATGTCAGTAAAAATAGAAATTTTAAAAAATGTAGTAGCATACCCCATTCGAAGAGAACTGTTGCTGAACTAGCAGCATGAGCCCTTTGACAGTGTGTGCGCTCTGGAAGTTTACTGTATTATTATTATTCTTATTGATACACTGTATATGAAAAATTATTCAAAAACAGATAACTTACAAGATAAAAACAAACAATAACAAACAATGACAAAGAAAAACAAATGCAAAACAAATACTTCTTCAAATACATGTATCTTTATATACATGCATGTACACTTTACATTTTATAATGTAACATGATAGTGTTTAAACTCCTCATGTTTATGCTTATCGTTGCTTCTGTGAACTGGTTCTGTTTACTTATTGACTCTTTTCCGCCTTCTAAATTGATAAAGCATTTCATATCCAGGTTCAAGCATTTAATGAGTGCCTTTTAGGAACATTTGAAAGCTTTTTTGCTTGTATTTGTCACGGTACATCATCTTTCATGTACTGTGAAATCAGAACTTTTAACATGTTTTGTATGCATTATGTTTGAATGCTAGGGAGTCACTATTATAGTGTTGTTATTACTTCATCATAAGCATGCTTAAAGCATATAGTTGTATTCTTACTGCACAAATACATACACTGCCATAGGCTTTATAGCAGCCTTTTGTGTTGTAATTCTGAAGTGTGTGTGGAATACTTGTATTTCATGCTTTTCAGTTTTCATAGAACATGTAACTCCATTAATAGAATTGAAAAAAAAGATGTACATATAGGTATTGGTACATGTGTCTTCTTTTTTTTTCCTTTTCCTTTTTTTTTGAATGACATCTTGAAATACATCATTATTTTAATCCCTATGGTTTGGGACTGCGCTGAAAAATGAACCTAGATATCGCACCATTTGTCATTTTTCGAAAATATTACATTATTCGGAGTCATACGTGTAAAATAATCTTGGCTTTTTTTTACTGTCTTTTATTGCAATGTGGTGCAGACCTTTTTGCGTGTAAACTTGGGTAACAGTAGTGGGTTTTGGAAAATTTATTTGGCTTTTAATCTTCATATCAATATTATTTTTAATAAGTAAGCATGTGTATCAGCATAAGATCATCAATAACAATAATATGCGAATCACTTGTACATGTCAAGAAATTCATGTTGAAAACATGTTAAGTATTTTCTGGTGATCATAAAGTTGATCAGTAGTTTAATGTACATTTACATCAATAGGATGAGATGCATGTATATTCATGGATATCATTTATGTATATATCCAAACTGAAGTATCTCATATGGGCACTACTGCAATAGGTATGCAGTGTACAACATCAGAACACTCTTTGAATACAAGACTCTATCACAGGTATCGGTCTTCATTATTATTCTTGTTTGCAAATATGTAATACGTGTTGCAATATATGCTTATTTAGACAGTATTAGAGTGTAATTAAGTACAGGTATTAGTATCCAGTAGTTTTTTGAAAGCATACGTGTATGTTCCCAATGCGTTGCTGCTCATTTTTTAATGTGACATGTACTACATTTATGAACGGATTTGGTGAATATGTTGATTGATGTAATTTAATCTCTTTGCTAATCCTGCCACTTCATTTTAATCCAAATACCTGGTGCTAATTGAGGTAATTTGTACATATATATGATGACAATGATGATGTTTCAATTATGTACAGTTGTATTCTGAAATGGGTATTGGTATGTGTGTGAATTACAGAATCATTATGTCACTACCGCCCCCACCCTGCTCTCATTTAAACAAGAAATTTCTCTCCTTCTCCCTCTTTTCCTTAACATTTTATTCTACATTGCCCATCTAACTGGCCACAACTGAGATGTCTCGCAACGTCGCCATGAATTCCGGGGTGATCGGTTGTCACCTTGTCAGGAGACGTTGCGGAGACGGTGAAAGCGCAACCCTTTTTTGTATCTCCTGAGTTAATGCAACTGCCACGACTTGTTAGTATCGGCATCTCTGTGAATTAGATAGGCTCTGTAGTGTTGTGACATGTTAATGTTTTTTTTTCCCTCTCATTATAAATGCAATAAAATAGTTGATTTCGAGAATCCAATATGATTTGCCCTTGACTATCCACAGCACCATTTATATGTAACTTGTGTAAATGATATTGTTCTTACTTGTAATTTAATACCAATCTTTTGTAAATGTGAAAGTGTCCTTAGATTTGACACTTACAAATTTAAATTTTTGATATGCCTGATGATTGTACTGTATAGAATAGACGGGCCTGTAAATTGCAGAGAAAAGAAAAAGCTAGAAACTTTAGAACTTGACTGGAAAGTAATGAAGAGGTACATTGTACATAGGTGAAGTAGTGTCTTAATTGTTGGTGTACTTAGAAAAAAGCCAGGATATACATGTACAAAGTTTAATATATACATGTAGATCACCTGATTTGTATATCATTACTGTATAACATATGTTTACTATGGTTATGAACAACTCCAGTTTGTAAATTACATACATAAGTATCTGCATGTTACATTACATTTTATCTTTTAATTGCAAGTTATGATCATAAACTAATTTTTGCAAGATCTTCATTTCAATATTATTTATTTGTATATATTGGATTGCATGCTTGTTTGAACATTTTTCCAGGAGTTTTATTTTTCTAACTGCAAAATTGATGTTGTTTAAAATATCTCATGGAAATAGCCATCATTGTTCCATCTCTACACTTGGTAAGCTCAAAAAAAGTTCTCCTTGGATTTCTCATAGCGATTAAGACAAAACCTATCATTTGAAATCCTATTTGCAATGAAACCTGTACGTGTACCTTCATTTTAAGCTACTTTGAATGAAAGTTGAAACATAGATGGTGAAAGATTGAACAAATAATTCTTCTTATGTACTACATGTAGTATCATATCTGAATCTGATACCGGTAGATGAAATTTAGGATGTCTACATTTAATTGCTGCTCTCCGTTCTTTTTATGAAAATTAATTTTTTTCAAATCTGTTTCTTTGATCCTTCTGCTATCACAAAATTTGTTGCTCTTAAGATGCCCTTCATCGGCTTAATAACAGTGCACTTTGATCTATTCACAATGCATGCACTTTGTGAAGTCGTGCTTGTACCGCTGCCTGCATACTCCTACGCAGTATTAATATTCAGAGGAGTGTAAAAATCTATACCCTTGTCATGCTTGCAAGTTATATGAATATTTATTGATTTTTAATGTTAAAAATGTGTGATTTTTATTCTTTACAGTGTCTGTCTGCATACAACAAACTAATTAAAATTGATTTTCGTTACCAAGGAACTAACTAATTATTTTTAAAAATCCATCTTTTGAAAGAAACAGTGTGCAAATAATACAAGAGAGGTGTTTCTGTTTCTATGACACTTAGAATTGAATGTTTGTATTTTGTTGTCTGGGTTTAAGTAAACATTGTAAGTACATGTACTTTCAGATTGATTTATGGCTTATGCAATTTGCTGCATGAATTAGGATACAGGGTGAAATACTGTATTTTATGTGCATGTGCCTGCCAAATTTGCCGTTAATTGCTCGTTGCTTTTATGTCTTAAATGTTCCTTCATGTCATGTTTTTTTTCTCACTTTCATATTTTTATCCAAACAATTACTGCAAGTTAGTTTTGCTATCAATGCATGTTGATAAAGTGATTTTGGATTTCTAAACACATTTATCGTTTTTTTCTATACATAGTTGCATTTAAATATCTACTCTTTCATGAATTGCCATTTTATGACAGTAAACTGCATTTTGTCATGGTGTTGTAGTTGCCATAACTGTGTGTGGTGCAAATACCAGCATTTGAAATTTTCATCACGAATATTTTAAACCTGTTTCTTAACAGTAAATTCTTGTATGTTGTCCTTTCATATTGAAATGACTTTATCAATTTTCATATGATTTTATGAATATTTACGTAACATAAATGTAGATTAATATTGTAGAAATACTCTTGGGTTCTGGTAATGATAACTTCCATGTTTAATAAACAATATAAAAGCTATGAGGAAGTAATTACACTACCAATTAATCCAGCCTCTAGAGCGTATATCAAGTAAATATAGGTAATGGGCCATTATTTTATATACATAAACCTATATAGAATTTTGTTTATAAATACATGTTATTTTAACAAGGAAATGATTAGTAAATGAAAAAAAAGTCCCACAATTACTTGCTTCTGGGAATATGACTCAATGTATGGAAATCAAACCAACTTGGATAATCCAAAATATGCAGTCCCACATGTGCCTGTCTGTGTTGGATGTTTCAAATAGGTTTATTTTCTGCTTCATGCCATCAATTCTACAAAGATTCTGAAAGTTTCTTTTTGAGAGAACACACTTTATTACTGAAGCTCATTGATTATATTGTTGCAATGTGCATAATCATTGTAGACTTGTAGAATGTTGGTATACTTGTTTTGGTTATTGTTTTAAAACGAGGAATAAACAAATGCTTTGTAGGCACTGATTCGTTAATTTGGGTTACTTTTTTCTGTGTTCTGTTTTTTCTGTGAAGCACTGTAAAATAATTAACCGTTATCGGCTGTCACTTCATGAGTACAATGCCACATACAATCATAATGGGGAAATAAAACATTCCATGATTGCCACATATATTATAACAAGTTCTTAAACAATCACTCATAATTTTGTAGTTTTAACTTGTTTATGATCTAGTATTATCATTTTTGTGCTTTATGTTTATATGCTTCAAGTTTATAGTTTATGATATCATATATAATTGATAGATTTGTGTACAATGTGGTATGTAGATGATAAAGGTTTTATTTTGTTTTATCATGATAATGTAAAATATTTTAATAATTACGTTCATGTATGTAGTAGCAAGAATTTTATACTCTCTCATGTTCACATTTCTACAAATTTGTTTGAAGGTCCTTCAACTGTTTTATTTTAACAGCAATACTATGTTTTAGTTTCATGCACTGCATCAATTAAGCATTTGATGTTGGTAATTAGTTAAAGGTGGTATCTATTCCGATTTTAAGGTTGATAGGCGGCTTTTTAAGTTCAAGATTATGAGGGGTTTTTTTATGGATAATGCAGTTTCATCATCTTTTGTAATTATTGTTTTAACATTCATCAGATTATTATTTTTCAGCTATAATAATAATTATCAGTTGCCAGTCTATATGAATGGACTATTATTCACAACATGTTTCATTTTTTAATAGCACATGATATTGTATGCACCCACAATACAGTTGAGGCCAGAAGTTACATACACCCAAGAAATTCAATGAAAATGTACACTTGCCAAACATCATAAAATATACTGTATCTTAATAAATATCTGTACTATCCTGACACATTTGGTATCAAACAAATGAGTAGTCATGCTCTTTCATCAATTTGTTTTTTTTTTATCAGGAGTTGAAGAATATTTAGGTGTCATTTTTTCCCAAAAAAACTTCATAGTTTAGACAAAAAAAAATTGACCAAAACATTTCATATTTTTGCTCGTTACTTCTGAGCACAAACATTTCAGATTATACTTTTTTTGTTCAGTGGTGACTTATCATGATAGAAAAAGTAAAATCAGTCACAGATTTGACATTTATATATTTCTATGAAACGATGTTTCAAAATATAATGCCTAACAATAGAATACATTTGCCATAAATATTACTTTTTGCCTACAAAGAAATTTTTACTTAAACTATTCTTTAATCCCATCGCCATTCCAGGTTTGTGAAAGAGCTTAATTTGCTTTTTTATTTGATACCAAATTTGTCATGGTAGTATTAATATTTCTGAAGATACAGTAAATTTAATGTTTTAAAGTAAACAATTTTCATTGAATTCCCTGGGTGTATGTTAACTTCTGGCCTCAACTGTACTTTTAATCACGATATTGACATACAAGGCTACATATTTTATTCATATCATATTTTAGATGATAGCTGCTAGGATATAAGTGATTTTCAATGATTTTGTTGTTATATAAACGGGTTGTTTTGTGCATGTTCTGTACAGGTTGACTACGAATGCCAAAAACTACAATATTTGCAGATAATAGATTGTTAATTCGTGTATGATTCATGACATTTGTACGATCATATCTGTTCCAATTGATACAGTTTGCTGCTTCAAATAAATGAAATCATTTGAACATTTAAATTTGAATCCATCATAGATTTTGATTTTTGTACGCTGTTTGATTGTTATTTTCAATCGATTGATGTTCTGCAGAATGATTTGATTGGTTGAGTGATATCGATTGATAGATTGGTGAATATTTTAAATGAATGATGAATTGATTGGGAGTTGGATCGAATGGTTGATAAATTGATCGATTGGTGATAAAATTATGGTTGTTTGCTTAACCACTTGGCTGCGGACCACGTAATACTACGTGCTTGGCGTTTGTACACTACGCGGACCACGTAATATTACGTGATCATGCTATTGTCTGAGCTTTGTCTGTTTTGACACACCAGCGCCACGCTGGTCATTACCCGTATTGTTCATTTATCACCATGCAGCAGTCATGTTATTAATCGACTGAATGATAATGAATTTGATTGATTTGATTGATTTTCATAGATTGATTGATGAATTGATTGGTTGCTTTGTTGATTGATTTATTGATTACTTGGTGAGATCGAATGGTTGATAAATTGAATGATATATTAAGTGCTTTCTTGCTCAAATAGTTGACATTTTGGTCAATTGGTTGATATTGATTAGTTAGTTGTTAGGCTTGCTCGCTTGGATTAGTTGAAAATTTAATTGGTTGGTACATTGATTGCTTTCTTGCTCAAATAGTTGATAACTTGAGCGATTACTTGGTTATATATGATTGACTGCTGAATTGAGCGATATATTGATTATTGATGAATTTGTTGATTGGTTTCTTACTCAAATAGTTGATAACTTGAGCGATTAGTTGGTTGAATGACTGATTGCTGAATTGAGCGATATATTGATTATTGATGAGTTTGTTGATTGGTTTCTTACTCAAATAGTTGATAACTTGAGCGATTAGTTGGTTATATATTATTTATAGCTGAATTGAGCTATATATTGATTATTTATGAATTTGTTGATTAGTTTCTTACTCAAATAGTTGATAACTTGAGCGACTATTGATTGGTTGATGAATTTATTGATTGGTTTCTTGCTCAAATATAGTTGATAACTTGATCGATTGGTTTATTGATTACCTGGTTTGATTGATTGATACAATAATAATACTGATTAGCGAATTAATTGATCGATTGGAAGGAATTTTGTTTATTTTTATTTATCACTATTCATAAACAGTAACATTCTACAATGTACAAATTCGGCCTGGCGCGTTGATATACATGTAAATAATTTATCATTAAGTCGAAACATTCAATCGTGAATGTTTATAGTCACGCAGTCCAAGAGCATATATTGTAGGGGAGACCGGGGACAATTGTAACAGATTTTTCCAAATTTGACCTATCAACTTTATTAAAGCAAAATACTTGCTTAAAACTAAATAAAATGAAATATGCATATCTTAGCTTGACATAACATATGAAATAGTGTTTGGGCTAAGTAAAACAAGTCATTTTGAAGCCATTACCATTTCAAACAAGAGGTCGAGTGTTCAATTGCCCGTGTCCAGGGCAATTGTAACAGAGCGTCCGGGCAATTGTAACACATGAAATTGTAACATTTTGTTTTTCTTTATCAAAGCTATGCACTTGACAGATCCAAGATTTAAACACAAAGGCTAATTATGATAAAACATGACAATGCTTGACTCATTTATATTATATTTTCCACTTGTTATATTCATGATATGGGGCAAAAGTTATAATATTTTTAATTTATTTTTTTTAGGTTGTTGGGCTTCACCCTTTAACTGTAAAACTATAGAACTTCATGAATTCATAGTTTGTTCTTTATCTACTTTGTACCTACCCAATATATCTTTAAACTGACAACTGTGGTAAAATATTATATAGGAATACTCCTTTGACTTTAACACATTCTTTCCAAATAAAGTGATACATTTCTGATAAGAGTAAAAAATTATATATTTTTTTTTTTGTTTTTGTTTTTTTTTTGTAAAATCAATCTTAAAATTTACGCCACTTTTTCTGGCAAAATCAATATTTCTTTGCCCTGTTAACAAATGTATTGGACATATATTTTCAGGTATCATATTGAAAATATATTTTTATCTTTTATGGGGCTCCATCTGTCTCTCTCTCTCTCTCTCCTCTTCTTTTCTTTCTGTCTTTCTTTTTCTTCTTTCACTCCATCTTTACTTTTTACTTTCCTATCTGCCTTCCCCTCTCTCTCTCCTCCTCTCTCCATTTCCCTCCCTTCCTTTCTCTTCTTTCTCTCTTTTAATGTGTGTTTTTTTAATAAGAAAAAGCAAATCAGGGGGGGTCCGTAATCTCTTTCTCATTTTATAGGATCCTATAAATAAGCCTTTTGGATTTCATGGGCTATCCTGTCAGTGCTTCTTTTATGTTTTAACCATGTACACTCGACAAATAAAATCAATCAAATAAAATTAAATTATATGTTCACAGTTATCTAATGCTAATTCTCATGTTTGAGCTCATAGATAAGGTTACTCTTTGTAATTGTAAACAAAGCACTAAATTGACTATACATTCAAACTTATGAAGCTCTGAAGTTCTCTAGTAAAGTGATATAAATTATTAAACAACAAGAATAAAAAGAAAAAAAGAAAACTTGAGGCTCTGATTACAATGAACAAATGATAAAAAACTAAGGCACTTTTTTTCGGACAAATCAATATTCTAATATTCAAAACGTATTGGACAGATATGTTCAAAGTATTTAATTCTCATGTCTGAGCTTATAGATATGGTTACCTATTGTTTTTGTAAAGCATTATATATTGACAATTCATTCAAAGTTATGAAGTTCTGATGCTTGAGCTTATCGACGAGACTACTCCTGTTACAATTTGGATAAAAAACCTAATGTTCACTATCTTCATATTGTGATACTTTTCTTCTAGTAAAGTGATATAATATATTAAATTAAAAAAATAATTGATTAAAAAAAAAAAAATTGAGACTCTGATTACAATGAACAAATGATAAACAAACTATGTTCAAAGTAATTTAATTCTCATCTCTGAGACTTTAAATAAGCCGTTTTTCCTTGTAAATGAAATAAATGATTGACAGATACGTTCAACGTTATGCAATTCTCATTTCTAAGCGTGGCCCCTGATTGGTTATATATTAGCTTGGTCTTGATGCAGCGGAAAGCTGCTTAATATATACCGCGCGAGTTCCTACGGAGTTACTTGAATTTTAACAGAAACGGTCCTTCAGGGGCATTGTAACAGCTTGTACAATTGCCCTGACAGAGGCGACCAATTTTGGAGAGATTTTTTCTATCTTAGCTTAGGTATTCATCGTTGAAACGTTAGCAAAATATGGCCTAAGAACATAATTTCTAAATATATAAAATGACAGCCGTAGCTCATCTACATATTTGTCCAGAAGAAAACAATGGGTATGTGAAATATTACTTACTGCTCAAAAAACGTTTTCTGCTGTAGAAAGTTCCACGAACCGTTAAATCTGTTAAAACTCATACAGCATGTGGAACGATGAAATGCGCATGCCCTCTACAAATTTTAAGTTTATAGCGTGTTTCGCTAGAATGGGAGCCCCTGTTACAATTGCCCCGTGTTACATTTGTCCCCGGTCTCCCTACTATTGTTGAAATCAGTGAACTGCATCCGCAGCGCTGATACATGAGTCGCGCTTGATTGTTCAATTATGAACGTTGATGGTTTTTTATTGTTAACGGGATTGCTTGTACTGCACTTTTCATAAACGGTATCGGTTGTATTCTAACATAACAAGCAAATATTAATTGATTCGCGATACTCGTGTGTCTACCAATAATAAAAGAGAGACAAGCTACGTAACGTTTTGCGAATTGCGCTTTTGGAAAGTCCAACGACCGTTTTTAATCCAACAAAAGTTTTTTATGCGCAACAAATCTTTGCTCAGACTGTTGGATTTCGCAAAGCACAATTCCTAAAACGTGCGGGACCCCCGTTAAAAATTCTTTATAAACATTATTATCCCTAACGAATATTCTTCTTTTTGAGAAAATATAATAACAATACCGGCTTACCAGACCAAAACGCTTACAGTAATAATTATCATTTCAGATGATAATATTTGCTTTTTGGCGACTAAATATTATGTACAGGGTGACCCGAAAAAGGAAACCCAAGTTTGATCATCAATAATTTAAAAAATATTACCATGGTGATTATAAATTTATATTACTGGAAAGTGCAACTCATTACCATTTTAATGATACCCCGCTCAGCTCACCAATGTCACGCATCACTGAACCTCATTGTTTTGAAAATGTCTTGCAAAATTGTGATGGTTCACTTTCACGCTCATTGAGATGGTTGCTGCAATGTGCCTAAAAAGGGAACCCAATTTAATCATCAATCATTTTAAAAACATGACAGTAGTGATTATGACGTTTATATCACTGGAAAGTGCCACTCATTATCATTTTATGATATCTCTTTCAGCTCACCAATGTCAAGCATCACTGAACCCCATTGTTCTGAAAGTTTTTGCAACATTGTGATTGATGCACTGTCATGCTTCTTACATCATCCACGGGACTGAAGGTTCTCTGGGTTGTCGTGACCAGTAACATGTTGAAATTACCTGGATGTAAGATTAAAGGACTAAATAAGTAAAAATTCCAACCCATTTATCAAACTCATTTATTTTGTCACTGGAATCTTTACTAGATTTGTTAGGAATCTTTGAAGCAACTCATCTCAAGGAGCATGAAAGAGAACCTATCACAATTTTGCGAGACAATTTTCAAAACAATGGGTTCAGTGATGCATGTATTGGTGAGCTGATAGAGGTATCATTAAAATGGAATGGGTGTACCTTCCAGTAAATATTAAATTCTTAATCACCACTGAAATATTCTTGAAGTTATTGATGATCAAAGTTGGTTTCCTTTCCAGGCACATTCACACAAACCATCTCAAGGTATGAAAGTGAACCACGCACAATTTTACAAGACCTTTCAAACAATGGGGTTAAGTGATGCGTGACATTGGTGAGGTGAGGCGAGGTACATTAGAATGGCAATGAGTTGCACTTTACAGTGATATAATTCAATAATCAACATTGAAATATTTTGAATTATTGTTGATCAAAGTTGGGTTTCCTTTTTTCGGAACACCTGTATAGGGAATTGTAAATGTGGTACTTGAAGGCAGGATGCGTATTTCCTGCCCTGGTAGAGATTGGGGCTTTTTTAAAAAAATTATTATTACAACCTAAACCTAAACTTAACCATAACCCTATCTGTTCCTGTCCACGGGCTCTTCAAACAAAAAGCCCCAATCTGCATGTAGCAAAAAAAAAAAATATAATAATAATAATAAGTACCTAATAAAATAAAGCCTACTGACGTAGGGGTTCGTGTCATTTACATTTGTTTCGTCGTGTTGTGGAGCTTGTTGTGATCAGACATAATGATTCATTCGGAAGCGGCACGTATCCAGCTTTCTAGGAAACAACAGGTACACACTACATGTAGAACCATCCTCTTTGAAAAAAAATTATCTATGATAAATATGAAGGGGAAAATCCTTCATGACGTCATGCAAGGAGGCGTGGCTACTGTACTGTCTGGCAATTTTTCAACCAATCACCGTGTCTTGGATAAATAGTCAAAACGAGGACAGGTTGTGTTTCTCCAGTACATATCAGTTTCGCGATGGTAGTAGGACCTGTTGCTTCTCTTCTTTTTTTCGGGATCGGAATATCAATTGGAAGAAAAAATATATTTCAGACTAATTTATTCAGCTTTAGTATAATGTAAGTATGACTTCTTGTATTAATTTTAATTACACTTAAATATTTTGTTCTTTTTTATTCGTAAAATAATATTATCCATCTCAAAAGCATTGCATCGAAATTAGATGCATGAAGAGCGTTGTGAAGGATAAAACACAGAATCATTATGTATTCTAGAACTCTTAGAACTATGATCATTTTATTCATGAATGATGGTACATGTGTATACCGTATATATAGTTTATCTTAACAAAATATTGTGTATATTATATGCCTCTATTTTAACCATATAGGTCAAAATCTAATGAATGTATATAGCACACATAATTGAGTCACCTAATTTGAATATATTTTTATTTTTTGTGTATGGTTTTTCAACTGAAATTTCAATGATTGCTTAATCATAATGCTTGACACTCAAGGGTACTTTTCATGGTTTGTTTGTTTGATATTTTTTTTTACATTTTTCCAAGTATTATTTATTTATTTATTATTTTTTGCGTTTATAAGAAAGAAGCTGCGTCCTGTAAGCAAAATACGAATTGTGTTGATGAGCAAACTCTGAGGGGTCTGACCTGTTTATATCAATTACCGATGAAAAGCAATTTATTGTTATGGTTCATTACCACCTGCGTTGCCAAAAGAGGATTACTAAAAAGATGAATTTATTAAACGCTTTTTTTCTCAGCATCGTTGAATAGATTATCATTCATAGAGCCCAAGTTTATATGTCTGTCCTGAAATTCAAAGAGGAAACAGTGTAGTAAATTGTTACTTTTTTTTTTTTTTTTTTTTTAGTTTAAGCACTAGAATCATTGTGCTCGGACATCTTTGACGAGTGCGTTGAACATTGACATCAGAAGGCTGTGTAGACATTACAACATTTATAATATTCATGTTTACAGAAGCTGTGATTATTTGGAAACGGGTAAAGCTGTTTTATACTGACGAATTGGATGCCCGTAGAGTATATGGTTGATGTGCTCTTGTAGGGGCAGCTACTTTCAAATGGCGTCCCTGTATCAAGCCGTCGCTTGGTTTTCATAGCAGCCACTGCTTATTAGGTATCTGAAAAAAGAACATCCTATCTTGCAGAGTGTTATCAATCATATTTTATTCTTCTCTCTCTCTCCTCTCTCTCTCTGTCTATCTATCTTTCTATCTATCCTCTCTCTTTTCTTTTGATCGTCTATTTTTCACATTCACACACACACACACAACACACACACACACACACACACACACACACACACACTATCTCTCTCTCTCTCTCTCTCTCTCTCTCTCTCTTTTATCTATCTATCTCAATTTTTTTTCTACCTGTCTGTCTGCCTCTCTTTCTGTGTCTCTCTTTCCTTTCATTCTTTCAAGTTTTGCTGATGGTTTATATCCACTTGATCTAAACAGATGTTCCAATTCCACTTTGGTCTAATTAATTGTCTAATTCTAACTTGGTCTAATGGCCACTTATCTAATTGCCAATTTATCTAATAGCCAAATGGTCTGATAGCATTTTCGTCCGATTCTCGAATGAATAGTTAGTCATATTCAGTTTGTACCATGATTGACCAAATATGTTAGACCAAGTGGAAATTATACGAAATGAGAGAAATGGGTTAGACAAAATGGTAAACAAGGGTAAGTGGCAATTAGACCAAAAGTAATAAGATGACCGGTTGAAGACGAATGGAACTCATACCATGACGATTAGACAAACAGGCATCTGTCAAAATGGGTTAGACTTAATGACAATTTACCAGCTTAGTACTTTAAAATGTGTTATCCCACGTTCAGGCTTCTTTTTTGTTTGTTGTCTTCTCTTTTTCGTGGCATTGAATTGGCGACACAATATCCCGAAATGGGAATTACGCCTACCCTATTCTGCAGATTTCTGATCATAAAATCTCTCTCAATACATATTTAGTGGGCCCACTTAAGTGTCATCGAGCATTGTCTCGTTGGAGATGCATACCACAAGCTCGGTTAAGGACAGAATTAGCATAATCACTGCAGAGTCATTTTTATAATTGATTATAATTTTAAAACCACTAAGTAGCCGACATGAGGCTACATTCATTCCACAGTGCGTGGCACACTTTGGATCAAAAAAATAATGAATGTAAACTAACAGTGTGATCATTGAGTGGTTTCGTATAATGAAATCATATTAAAACACAATATTCGTTCAACAGTGTAAAACACGAATATCACACATAAGGAATATCGTATTTTAAAAGTATTGACCATTCAGGAATAACACAACATGTTGAAACGAAATATAATAATTATGTACATAACACATTGTGGGTTATGTAGATTTGAAATACTTTCATAAGGTCGACATATGTAAAACACACACTTTGAGCACCAAATTGCCTTTAGCATTTAGCTTGATTAGGGATATCTTTGATCGACTATTTAAAATGTTGTGTGGACACTGTTTCCACAGTATGACATACATACACCGCTTGGATAGTGTTTTTATAGTAATTTTGAAATGCTTTCACAGCATAGACTAGTCTGTTAAAAACAATTTTGTATCACATTGTGTTTAACCTGTTTCCACAACTTTAAAATTATCCGGTATTTTTCTCACGTTTTACACCACAGGAGATTTTAGATTAGACTTAAACACGTTCATGAGTCGACATATATGTTTTTTTTAAAACTTTGTTCATACTTGTGTCAACAATGTCGAACACTATACAGAGTGAGTCAATAAAAATGTCTCATCATTTTGAAGCTGTCTTGTGAAAAGTATGAATATTTAATCATGGGTTTTATGATATGTCGTGGTAGCGTCATCCTCCTAGCATATGTTGGTACAATTTTCATTTGATCTTTGCACACATGACTGAATAACAGATAATCTTCAGAAACGGTAATATCTCACTTGCGCCAAGTGGCTAGGTCAAGAATAAAGAAATTGAGAATGTACTATTTATGTGCATGCCACAAAGACACACACCCACACATACCCTCATTTACACATACACAAAGCACATACACACCCAACACCTCACCCTACCTCACACATCCATATACACCCTCCACACACACGTACAAACGCACATATATCTCATCCATACCATCACACACACACACACGCCGCACTCACACGCACACACACATACACACACACACACACACACACATAGACACTACTCCTTAACAAACAAACACATAACACACATATACTTACTCACACTCATAAACAGTTGTTCGGGAATTACTACGTCCTAAACATTCAGTGAGGGTTTGTAAACAAAACCTCAAATAGGACTTTAATTGTGAATTGTTCAATGTATGTGGGTGCGTGTGTGATGATGTGTGTGCGTGTGAGGGATGATGTGTGATGTGTGTGTGTTGTGTGTGTGTGTGTTGTGTGTGTCTGTGTGTGTGTGTTGTGTGGGTGTGTCTGTGTGGTGAGTGGGTGTGTGAGTAAGTATTTACACATATTCTGTCAACATTTTCTTTTAATCTCAACAGCCACTTGGCGCAAGTGAGATCTTACCGTCTTCTGAAGATTGTCGGTTATTCAGTCATGCGTGGAAGATTCAAATTAAAATGGTACCAACATATGATAATTTACCAAGACATATCATGAAACTCATGCTTGAATGTTCATACTTTTCACAAGACAACTTCAAAGTGATGGGACATTTTATTGACTCGCTCTGTATAACAAAATGTAATATTACAGTATGTTTTGAAAATCAGTATCATATATGGTATCATAATCATGTAGATTATTATGTAACTGTGTATCCATGGTGTTGGCAACACTGTGAACCAAGCACTATACACACTAAAGTATGAATTTAGATTATGAAAAATGACATTTATAATTGTTATATTATAGCTTGAAACATTGAAGTTACTCTCCAAAAGTTTTGTAATCTTTTTTTTTTTTTTAATGGCGTTAAATGTGAAATATCGTTTTTACAAACTGTGTGTACACTCTTCTAAACTGATAATTGATTTGTAATATTTATCCAATGTTTAATACAAATGTGCCTGTATTATATCTTCCGTATTTAAAAAACGATTACCATCTAAAACTCACGTATACACACACGCGCGCGCACACACACACACAACACACATCCACCAACCCACACAAACCCTCACACAAAAGTTTGATTTCATATACATTTATGATCATGGTATTGACTGTGTGGAAAGCCTTTGTTCACCTAATTTTTTTGTCGCTTATCAAAGCAACTTATTATCATTTTAAACAAAAAAAGAATAAAATTTTAAAAATATATTAAAAAAAAACGTACTCACCCTGTTGATTATTTCTAGGCTACCGACACCATATTACAACTATCACATTGGATTTTCTTTTGGGTATATAGCGAACTCAAGCTTGTTTTGCAAATTGCTGTATATTTATAATAATTGAAAATCTATCCAAATACTGTACTTATATCTATATTCATACATGTTTTTGTAATCTGTATTTTTCCTTTTGTATTTCTGTTGACAAAGTATATTGTCTATGTACTTGATGATGTCAAATAAAAATCAATTCAATTCAAGCTTTACACTATTATAATAATAGACACAACTATATAAAGCAATTAGCAGTCAGAATTGGCATCTAATTACTACATGAATACCACAAGAGAAACAAATCGATACATCATAGCATACGTTATTGAACTGTGAACCGACATGACTTTGAGAGATGATGATGAAGATATATTTTTGTTGATATATGATCGACAATTTAGACTTTTTGGGGGAAATGACAGTCACACGTACAAAAACATGGGACTATATCAAATGAGATTCAGGGACGAATCAGGAATGTCAAATTTACAATGAAACCAAATCTATGTACAAAAGAGATATAATCAGCAGTCAATTCGTGACATTATTGATTTATATTGTGTGAGGACTGTATTACCTTGGGTTGTAAGCCTGTATTTTACGTAAGTAATTCATCATGAAGTGTCAAGGTCCCAGAATTAATCCAAATTATTGTGAGGGAAATTGCCTCGATTTCAGAACAAGCTATACTGTATAATAGAGAGAGATACACTGTTAATGGTATAGGCGCTAATAATGAAAAAAAAGTACTCTGGGTTGCAAATGTGTTGTCGAGTTTTCTGAGAGGAATTATGCAGGAGTTAAAGTATAATGCCTGGGTTGAGCGTGTTTTAATTAAGTACCAGAAAATGACTGATGCTGACTCGCAGAAAGGGACGTCTATACAAGTTATTCTTTATCATAGATGATAAGCCCCTCCACATCTTTTAAATGATATTGTGATGTTTTGCATGAAATAGACAAAGGTACCAGGCGAGATAGTCTTAACATAATTTTACACATCTGTAATTCGAAATCTTCAATTTGCATTCTAATAACGAAAATATTATCATACCAATTATGCAGGCATTGAAACTGGATAGTAAAATCAATCAATCAATTTATCAAAATGACGTTTGACGTTTCGTAATCGCAGATAATTTCCTTAATAAAATCAAAATTTTCCATATCAATGAAACAGTAAATACTTTAATAAGAATTGTAATATGCATATAACTTTGGAGGAAAGTAATTGGGATTTGTTGATGATTTCCTTGTTTAAATTCACGTCATTTGGTAGAGTTTAAAATTCTTGTTTAGCGAACTTTGACAATCTGTTTTTAATATTTCAACAATTAAGGAATATTTCAACAAAATAATGGCTATACTTTCTGACTTAATAATACAGCCAAGGGTACATTCTGCTCTACATGTATAATGATGTGGAACAGTATGCACTTCCTTGTACGGGCAATAAAAATCCAATGACAACTAGGTTATTGGTGAGATAAATAAATTGTTTGAGGTCATTATGAAATGTTATGGACACAAAAGCATATTAAACAAACAATAAAATTCCGATCATGCTGATGTGTGTTAATTATGCCTAGCTTTTGAACAGTCCCCTATTTTGTTCAACCAATATAATTTGATATCAAATTGTTTTGTATGAAATGATAAACATAATGCCATTCTGTAGGCATTTCAATCACTATATGGTACAGTCGGGAAAAAAATATTTAGGTCTGAAATATTTTCAAATGATGCGTGTATGTGGTACCAAAATAAAGCCGAAGATTTTCTTTGTCGATGCGCTTTGGTTTGTATAATTTGCTTTCTTAAAATAAACGTTATGCCAAATTTTGTGCGACGAGGAACAAATCGAAATTGAGCACTTTATTATGGCTATTATGCGAAACCTATACACAAAGGCATGGGACGGCGTGCGAAAAATTGATTTTTCTTGAATGTAGAAAACTAGTCATATTTCAAAAATTACAACACCAAATGTGATGAAAAAAATTGCAGATGAAATTCTGATCTTCCTGCTTCATGAATATACCAAACAATAGCAGGCTGTGATTAATCTTCATACTATAAAAAATTGTTTTCCACTTGTACCATTTTATTTGACACAGATAGACTGTATATCAATCTTGCATCACATTTTGTTGACAGACAGGGGCTGCAGAGGCGCAGGTCAGCGGGGCTTCAATTTCCCCCACTTTTCATTTTCTTTCAGTCGACAGCCCCCTGTCAAAAGATCTCCGCGGCCCTGGCGGCCATATAGGCTTTTGAACTTTGTTACGCTTTTTATGAAAACGTGCATCATCAGCATTTCAACACCATTACTTCCCTTACAAAATTCATAAAAGGGAAATACTAAAAACTTCCAATCATCACGTAATTGCCGGTTGGTACCGATATAAAAATATGTGCTATTCTTCAACTAATAAAATTTGCCCTTTTCAAACTTTTCTGAAAACGTGATTGGCAGGAGTCTCTAAGCACCTTTATTTTTGTCACAGAATTCATAAAAATGGAAACACTTATTTTACTCAAGTCCTCGACTCATCACGTAATTACATCTTGTAATATAAAATAAAACACGAAATATTCTTCCGTTTTCAATTTATAAGTTATAATAATAGGTTCAAAAGTAGGTTATCACATGTTGAAGAGATATGGGGCATTCGGGTCACCAAGTGTGATACATTCCAATCAACGAGGCTCAAAGAACATAATCATGAAAATACAGGAATTGAAAATTACCAAATTATATTCATATTTGTAGAATTAAATGAAAATATGCCCACGAATTTTCTCGCTGAGCCATAACTCCCTAGCTATCATGTTTTCATAGACCTAATATGCCCACTTCTCTGTACGATTTAATTTTGTCTCAGATTGGATATTTCCGTTATGTTATTTATTTATGTTATTGTATTGTGTGAATTTTGGCATCACTATTACGAATTATTTGTTATATGCTTTCTCTCTCTTTCTCTCTCTCTCTCCTCCTCCTCTCTCTCCCTCTCTCCCTCCCTGTCTCACTCCCTCCCTGTATCTCTCTCTCTCCTTCTTTCCTTGTCTCTCTTCTGTTTTCTCTAATGAAATTTTAAAAGTGAATGTATTATGTTCAGTTCTTAAAAATGTATTTTTTTTACTATGTAAAATTCATGTAATTCAGCTTTCAAGCTGCCATGTGAATTTTTGGACAAAATAAATACAATTACTATTCTATTCTATTCTATTCTATTCTAACTTAAAAATTGTATATAGGCGAAGTACAACTGGTTGTAGACGAAATAGAATTAGAATAGGTGGGGTGAGGCCAAAATGGCATTAGTCAAAGTGGGTTTAGACGAAGTGGTAATTTACCGTTTTGACTCGAGGCATGGCAGGGTAGTTTACTTATATTCCTTCTTTTATGTTTAATCTCCTATATTCATTTACAAATCAAAGCTCCAAATGATTTGTTACAAACTTAAATTGCTGTCCTGTTTGCCCTATTATTAGGGTTGGGCGAATCGCAACTTTTTTTTCAAACGAGTTGTTTCTATAGTAAAATTCGATGTAGAAACTGAAAATGGAATTATTTTTGCGTACGATGACGTCTTACGTCGCTAAAGCAAAAAACGATAATGCCGCCGAAATGGCGTATTTTGCCCAATTATCACACTTTTATAGGTATAAACCACTTTTATTACGTTTTTATATGGATTTTGGATGTCAGGGAACCCAACATGATTAATCCAACATGATTGATCCTACCTAAGTGACTGTAAGTGTAGTTTGGTAGTTAGTTTCAGTCAATATCGAGCAAAAATCACCTCATATCAAAATCACTAAATAATACCTATAACACATACTAGTACATTAGGTCATGATAAAATTGTCAGATTTGAGTTTCTAGACCATCAAAATCCATAGGAGAACAAAATAAAACCGGTTTTACCTATAAAGTGTGTGATGAATGAAAAATACACTATTTCGGTTTTTTGCACTTTAGCGACGTCAGACATCATCGTACACAAAAATAATTGTAATTTTTGGATTCTACATCAAATTTTACTATAGAAACAACTTGTTTGACATAACTTCTCAGAAAAAAGTAATTATCTGCCCAACCCTACTATTATCTTAGAGTATGGATGATGTGTTATATGAACGAAATTATACTGAGGATTCGGATTGCATTATAAAATAATAATGAACACGACTATATCGTTGACTTATCTTGGTTATCTTGAATTATACTAATGCTCATTGCAAACAATAATTTTAAGTAGATGGGCAAGTCCAAGCTATTTTGCGCGCGTAACAAACGGGACATTCAGAGCCAAAAATAGGGCTTGTTTGAAAATCGTCAATGAAATCTCAATCCTTAGGTATATTCTTGAAGATACTAAGAGTCTTCAACAAAACATAAAAAATAGTTGAAATAACTCAATTCATAATTAATTTATGATCATTTATTCGTCGGTAACAAACGGGACCAGAAAAAATGGTGTTTTCAAATTTTGACTTTGTTCACATATAACTCTGAATTTAAAAAGTAGATCTTGATTGCATAGTTTATCCTCGTAAACATGTAATAAACATTGTAAGGACATATTTTGAAGTTAAAACTACTTCGAGTTTTTTGGCAAGGTCAAGTTTTTTAAAATATGTCAGGTAACAAACGGGACAGGTAGCACACGGGACAATTATTCCCAATAATATTTTTTCATTAAACAATTGGTTGTAGCTAAGGCGTAGCAACATCTTTTGGTAAAAATCTCTCTTATAAAACAAAGAAACATAATACAAACACAAATGTAAAAAACATTTATTTTGTTAATTTCTAACGGTGGATGGTGAGTAATAAAAATGCATGATTTTACATCAGCTCAGTAACTTTGCGAGACTATTTCTGAGACCTGAATATTTAAGTCTAAAGATATGGAAAGCTATGTGCTAGGTTCGTGATATTTTACCAGAGTTAGCCAAGAAATACAGAAACAGAAAATACATACTTCTTGGTTGTACCCTATGACATGATACTGTAGCTCAATAGGTTAGAGCGCCCGTAAAAAGGTAGCCCACCTTGCTTTCATGAACGGGAGGTCGTGAGTTCGAAACCCGGCGAGTCATACCAAGACTTACAAAAATGGTACTAAAAGTTGCCTTTTAACAGGAGCTTTGGGGTAATAATAACATCATGCAGGGCCCGCTGGGAGAACAGTTGTCAGAACTGAAGTGGCTACCCTGGGTAAATAAAACGATATTATTATTATTATTATTATTATTATTATTATGACAAAACCTATTTTTTAAATGGTTGAAAATAACATTTTAATGCATTGGGCTAAGTTCCCATCAGCCAGCTCCTCTGTGATATAAGCCAGTAACAAATTGTGTGTTCACTATAAAATCAGACGCAACAGTGTATGAAATCAAAGAAAATTATTATCATGTGATAAACCAAAATTGTATGCTGTTTACATGACTGATTACTCGAATGCCAATTGGTTTGGTTATTACCATGCATCGTGAAATCCTTTCATGAAATTACAATTATCATTATTATGATGAATTGACCTCTGACCTTCGCATTTCAATGGCAGCTCTCTATCGCGTCCAGTTACCAAGGGGATGAATAATATATGATTTATTATGGTCATAATAAATTGCTGAATACATCAAATTAAAGGGAAGTTCTATCTAGATATAGGTTTTGAGGAACCCGCATACGTGCATAACAATTTTTAAATGTATACAATCCATGTATTTTTTTTTTTTATTTTAATTATTTTCACCCAAATTCGTGCGCACTTTCAAGAGTGTTTGTAGATTTCAGGATTTCTCTGCAGGACAATATGAATAAATATACAATAATCGAATATTCCGAACCAGAAAATAATGGGATGATGAGATTAAAGAGCAGATACATGCAAATTGAAGACCTGGATATAAAAACCACCCAAGTCCATCTCTTGGCCAAATTGAGTTAATCGTGGGAGGTTGTTCGAAGTATATGAGCCCTTCTTGTGTATAATTTACAACACTGATTATTAATGTGAAAATAATTAATATGAAATTAATGAAAAACTATACCAAATCTCCATTGGCTACACACAAAAACCATTCAGTTTTTCTGAATTTACTCGAAATTTCATGGACCTGGGTTGTTCTTATTATGTTCAATTGCAATTTAACTTGAAAGGGATATACACACACAACCAAACCAAAGTCATGAAACCTTTCTGGTATGAATATACAGGGTGTCCAAGATAAATCGGAAGACAAATTGCGAGACGTTTTTCTCTGGGAATCCAAGTAAATAATGATCTATTAAATTAATCATTTTAAGATTCATTTTTCTTTTTACTGATGACATTTAAAAAAAACCGAACTTGCTACGCATTCCTTAAAAAAAAATGGTGTTTGAAATTAAATAGAAAGTTTGGACGATTTGGAAGAAGGAAGCTATTTTGCCGAATTTCTTTAATGTCCTTTGTAAAGTTCGATTAATCAAATCTCTAATTGATAGTGAATACAAAATCCCTTGCTATATGGGAATTCCGTTCGATTCCTATTAGTTTGAGTGGAATCAGATTTCAAATCTAAATGTCAAAATTATCTTGTTAATCCAGTATTAGGCCTATGTGGCCTCTTGTGTGTTGTATTTGGTGTAAAAAGAAAGAAGGACAGATGAATTCTAATATGACGCACTTGATTTTTCATAAATTGCTTGCTTTTACCGAGGAAAATGACAAATAATTCGGGTTCCGCTCTTCTGGGGCGCAGTGTATGTTTACTTTACAAAGACATGTTTAATTAAACTACCATCTGTCCTCAAACACAAAAGAGAAAAACTTCTCGAAACAGTTTGGTTCACCTGCATACTTTGATTCATTGGTTATCAGACATGATAGTTTATCTAATTGTTCAATTGTCAAAATACCAATCCGGGGGGTCTAAACTACGTGATGCACGTGGAAAGGAGAATAAGATCATAAAAGTTTTGTGGTGTTATTTATTGAAATTGAATAGCTTTTGACGTCAATTGACGAACAAGGGTATGACAAGTGGAAAGCAAGCATAGAGTTCATGCATTCTCGACTCCTGTATTTTACAATAATATGATATTGCACTTTTGTGTTAGGCTGTTGGCAAAGAAATAAATCCCCTAATATTGACTAAGTGATGCAAACTCTTGGAAGCATGATGTATCGGTAATTATGCAAACATGAAAGGATTATGATCAATTAAATAGGTAAAGAAAGTCTGGGTAAAAATTTATTAACGAATTAATTTTTTATTAGGGGCACCGATATGGTTAGGGTTTGAAACTTTTCTTTTCCAGCATTTTTTCTGTACACAATTTAAGCAGAATGACACTGAGGGAAAATTAAATCTTCTCCTTTTCCGTTTGGATTTTACATCATTCTTGAAGTTGTTCTGTGTCTGCGCATTCAGCCTGTATGGACACCGGACTATCCATCGTGGGATAGCTTCACAACAAGTTGTTTTAGAAATGTCACACGAGGAAAATCGTCGAATTTGAGACCTACAGATTATGTAATTCGTTGTTAACTCTCATTAGACCCCCTCCCTCGAAACTAGTCTTATATTAAATGTATTGCAATATATTGCAATATTTCACTTTTTATACCCAGTGTTACCATCTTTACCATAAATCTAACAAACTCTAAAGCATTACCCCCCCCCCCCCACATTTGTTGATAGTATATTAACGGGGCAATAGTTTTAAAAAAAAATCATGGCCCCTGCTATCCAATCAGGACCATAACACGATGATAATTCAAATGTATATTTGAAAGTTAATTACTATGGATAATGCACATTATTTTCTTGTCTTTATTTATTTATTATTACAGACATGTGCACATTAGATAACATTCACGTCAGGCTAAGAAACTTTAAAGTCATCAGAACGTTACGTAAAAGACCTTATATAAAAAGAACTTGTTTGGTAAACTTTTTTTTTTTTTTTTTTTTTTTTTTTTTACCGCCAGTTTCAGAAACATTCTCTCGCAAATTCAATTTCTAGTGGGTCTATCGCATCTAATCAATATAGCGTTATTGATTGAACCCAGGTTTGAACCGAAGCACGCACACCAATTATGAATTAATATCATTATTAATCTTCACTTGAGTATGAAGTATTCATTAATTATGAAAACTATTTGACCTCAATCTCAATGATTATTTCTCTTCATTTTGTTTTCTACTAAAGATCTACATGGTGTAAAATGTATGAAAGAATTGAGGAATCGCATGAATAACAATTTTAAACACTTTGCAATAAAATTGTGTAATGTTCCTTCAATTTAAACAAAACCTGGACGAGCGGAGCTATCGGTCACTTAAATCAACGCTTAGAGCAAGCGATTTCGATTTCGTTCTTTCATATTCGTTAATCTCTCAATTTCATTTTGTGCGATCAAAACTGTTTATATGAAAATGAATTTTTGTCAGTTTGCATGAATGGATGAATTCAAACGACCACTGAAAGATACGACTGCTCACAATATTAAATTGATCGACGCAATTTGCAATTGGATTGAACATTTTTTTTTTATTTTGGCTGTTCACAAACGAATTTGATTGCAGATTTTTAATTGTGATGACATTTCGGATGGTTCTTAGTTTCCATAATCCCTCCAGAAGAATCATTCACAAAGGAATTTGAGTTGATAATTATTTTTCTTAAAAAAAAAAACCGGTCTTCCTTCATTCTGATCTTTAAAAGGAAGCATTATATACTCTATAAATATTCAACTTTCTTGCTATTGTTTGGGAACAGATGGAGCGGCTAAGGGGAAAAATAGAAAAGTGTAAACCAAAATAAAAAGATGGGAGAATAGAAAAATGTATATGGGAGAGGGGCCATTTTTGAAGAAATTTGAAAGATCTTTCCTTTACTTGAAAATCACGGAGTACTTGACCTACATCTTATGTCGTCAAAATCGAAAAAATAGTAGACATCATCTATTTGTATAATAAGTACACTGTACTATATCACCTATTGTAAGATTGGCCTGTACAAGAGAGGCAGGATAGCAGTAATCGTTGCTATGGCGACAGGACGCTGCTACCGTGTAACATGTACACGTTGGCATAGCAGCCGGTCGTTTGATTTTGCGCTGTATAGTTCCGGCCAACAGATGCAGAAAAATTGTTCTTTTTACGATATGCATTCGAGCCTGGATTGTGGCTTTGCCGACTTGGCTAGGGGGCCTCTCATCGAGAATTCAATTTTGTTCACGGATTATTAAAAAACAAAACTCATATGGTTGAATAATCAAACGACCTTCATGGTTATAAATCCACTTACGTATAGGGCTGTCGTTTGACTAAAGCCAATTTATAAGAGAGTATAATGATTATTGATATGACTTTCGGTCTATGATTATAACAAAGTATATAGTTATGGATAAGTTGAATGTTGGTTTACTTTGTATAACATATGATAATTCAGATAAGCTTAAAAATTCTTAATATGACCCCCTCCTCCCCCACAGCCCCCCCCACAAAAAAAAAAAAAAAAAATAAATAAAATTGAGGGAATGGACTAAGAGTCGAACAATCAAATCGGGTTCACAGTTCTACTGGGTATATTGGCCAACACTTTATTGTGTCATTTCCATATCAACAAAAGAGGGTAGAAGAGACCACTATTATTTAACTAGTTTCCATGGAAAAACTTCAGCTCCTCCATCAGGGAGTTAACTCAACTGCACACCTAGCTCATACAGATATCAAGTTTGTACAGTGAAAGTCTATATACATGTAGCATGTCCAAGGGCTTGTTCACTCTAGCATGAAACACATCTTTTGTTCACAATCAAAGAAACATTTTCAACTCTCTATTAGGCCAAATTAGTGGACAGGCCAGAGGTATTTCCTAGTCCCTCACAGTCCTCCCCTGCTAAAATCATAGTTTGTCCTCAAACTTTTATAAGTACATATATACCATCATAATATCATAGTCATAATACAATGCATATTCTTGATATGAATTTTCTTCGCAATCCCAGTAATTCATAGATAAAGTAACACCAGACATTTTACCTGTGCAAACTATTAATAAATTCATTTGATTACTTATCTTAAACATATATATGTTCAGCACATGAACCAACATTTTGCAAATATATTTTATCTGAGTTGCCAAATTTCCTAGCAATCACTTCAGTCTAAATAGTCTAAAAATAAAACTTTAAGACGAAATCGGTACTTTCAGAATTAAGATTGAAATTTGGAAATCATTCTTTTGCAATAAACTTTACTCATTGCTTTTTGCTTGTTAGAGTATTGTGTTTTGTTTTTGTTTTTCCTGTTCAAACAGTGAAAAATAGCATAAACTGACGACTCAGATATATACGATAATAATAACTTGGAAAATGATTATTATAATTGGAACAGATCCAAAAATCACAATTTCTTTTTCTTCCATATAAACGTAACACAGTCTCTTCCGATAACAGTGGACACTTCAATTCATCATTAAAGTCTCAGAAATGTTTCCTTCAACATAATTTTTCAGCAGTTTTTTCAAGTAGCAGTATTCGTTCTTCATATTCCAAATTGTTTTTCGCGAAAAAGTTATCAGTCATATTTAAGTTTCATCCCATTGTAAGTGGAGATCAATACCACTTTGAAGTCTGTCCATCAAAAGTCTACTGTGTTGGTCCTGGTCATCATAGGAATTAATGGCAGTAACACTTATTGAGTCTGTCTTAACAGCAGTCCGAGGTTGATGAAGAGGATTGTTGTGTTTTCCTTTAGTCGACCTCATACTTCGGCGAGGAGGTGGGCAAGGAGGGTCATCCTCTACGCTAGACTCATCCTGCGAAGAAGGCTCGTCGTCATCGTGGGATTCGGTTTTCGGGTGGTTGGTCGTCATCACTGGTTTCGGGTGGTTGGTCGTCAATCACTGGTTTCGCGTGGTTCATCGTCATCACTGGTTTCGGGTGGTTCATCGTCATCACTGGTTTCTGTTATAGGCGTCAAGTCTGGCATAAAATCAGGCTGTTCGATTGGAAATGTTCTTGGACGGCCCCTCACCATTTCAATGGAGGAGCTCGAATCTTCAGATGAAGTGTCCGTCTGCTCTCGAGGGATATTTACAGTTCTCTTTTCATCTACCTTTGTGAGTGACCAGCGTCTGCTTCTCCTTAACTGGGCACTCCCTTAGTTTCCCTCCGGTTAACAGTTCGTGACGGTGCCACTTCCATCTGCTCTCTCAATGATATACACGGCTTTTTCTCCTGGTCGTGATACCACTTTGTATACTATCGACTGCCACTCATCAGCAATCTTATGTCTTCCTTGCGGATGGCTTCTCCAGGTACACTCTAGCGCCGACTGTAAGTGTTTCTCTTTAGCAGACTTGTCATAATGTCTCTTACGGTACGCAGCTTCATGGGGCTATTCTCTCCCTCTGTTTTCTGTTTTGGTAAGCCCATTGTAACGTCTTAGTGTGATTCGCCACCAGTCATTTACAGTGGAAAGCATCTTCCTCTCCGCACCTCTCCAGAAAGAAAATCAAACAGGAAGTATGGGATCCCTCCCAAACATTGATGTAGAAAGGAGTGAAACCAGTTGAGGCATGTTGTGTTAGCATTGTAAAGCATAGGAGCTTCCGGCAGGGAACTCTGACCATCTACGTTTTTTTGCAGCAGGAAAGTTGTCTTGAGCAAGTCATGCAATGTTCTATTTTAAAATCTTTCTGCACTGTCCATTACCCTCTGGGTGATATGGCGTCGTATGAGATTTCTGGATTCATATTGTCGACATAGTGCTTGATGATGGGAGGACTCAAATTTACGTCCTTGGTGCTGAAGATCCGGCAATGTGGAACTCCAAATTTGCTGAACCACTCTCTTAACCAAGCACCTTTGCCGTGGTTTCTGGCCGTCTGGTTCCTGGTAGCTACGGCCAGTGAGATACTTAGAAAAACACATGCCGTCAATTACCGAAAGAAACATTTTCTTTGCCTGTTGAGTCAGAATTTTACAATAGGGTAAAGTCCTATAGCCAATAGTTCCATTCGGTCTGGTCGCTGTGCAAACTCCTCATGGGTTCCCGTATCTTGGGTGGACTCTTTGCCTTCCAACATCGATCACATTGGGTACATATCCATTCTTGATGTGTTTTGTCATCCTCGGCCACGTAGCCATCGACTTGCTAACCAGACTTGTGGTCCGTTTCACAGCTTGATGTCTGTTTGGATCATGGCAAAAGCTCTTAGTAGGCATCCTTGGATGAGGACCCTGGGTAGAAGTAATTCCATATTTTCTTGTCATCAATCACTCGTACAGAGTCGCATCACTTCTCTCCTTATCTTTTCCATCTGCCTCAGTAGAAGGATTACATTTTCATCTTCTCCAGTCCTCTGCTCCTTGTCTGGCTTTTCCTTCCTTTCCCAGTAGTACCGGAACCTGCTGATAGTTTGGTCTCGTCTTTCGAACTCTTCTAATTGTTCTCTTGAATCATTCGGGAAAGGAGTAGGGGTGCGGAAAAGCATACCTTCAGTCTCGCTGACAGTATCATCCTCTTCTTGGATAGACTGGAAAGATACTTCGCTGTCTATGAGGTCATCTGGCAACCGGGTAGCGCCTATGGCCATACAGAGTCCATCCGAAGTATTAGGCGCCTCTAAGTGCTCCGGTGATGCATGAGGTCGGCGAGATAATCCATCTGCTGCCTTGTTCGAGAATCCAGGTTTGTATTTGACATCAAATTTGAAGTGAGACAAGTCATTCACCCAACGTTGTTCTACAGCCCCAAGCTTGGCTGTCTTCGGGTGGGCCAGCGGGTTGTTGTCAGTAAATACTATGAATCGACTTCCAACAAGGTATTCTCTGAACTTCTCTGTGATTGCCCATCTCATTCCAAGTAACTCTAGCTTCATACTGGAATAATTTCCATTAGTCTTCTCTGCACCGAACGAAGCGTTCGACTGGCGTGAAAAGCTATTTACCCGACGTTACCACTTTGCCTCTGGAACAACACCGCGTCCTATCCCCTGTTAGACTGAATCCCACCTCTAACTCGAATGTGTTTTGAAAATCTGCATAGCCCAAGTACCGGGGTTGACATAACTTTTCTCCTTGAGTTCATTCAAAAGAGGCTTGATGTATTCTGGTTCCCACACCAAAGGTGTTGTTTTTCTCTCCTTCCTCTTCTCAACTTGGGTCGCAACAAGTTTATGCCAAAGGGCCCAAGCAATTTGTGAAAAGAAGCCTTTCACAAATCGTCGATTCTTCTAGAACGAGCAGAACCCAAAAATGATCGCAGCTCCTTCCGTTTTCTTATGCGTGTCGGCCAACTCCTTACCACTTCTATTTTGTCTGGATTTTTTCACCCTTCTCTTGGAAAACTTTATGGGACCAAGTACTTCACTTCAGGACGAAAAAGTTGACCATTTGAAGGTTTCACCTTCAAACCATGACTGCGATAGTCTACATAGGACAACATCACAGTCTCTCAAGCTGTTGTTCAAAGCTGGATGAATACACCAGGATATCGTCCTAGGTAAACACAAGACAGAGAGAAAGAACTGATCCCCCAAAAAACACATTCTGCGATTAATCGCTGAAAATGTTCCTGGCGCATTGCCACAACCCAGAAGGGCATGGCGGTGTATCAAATAAACCAAAGGGTGTTGTAAAAGCTTGTCTTGTGTCTGATCTTCTCATCCATGGCCTTGATGGTAAACCTGATAGTGAGGTCAACGTACGAACCATTGGCGCCCGTCAAAAGCATCTATTGACTCATCTATCCAGCGTATTGGATACCAGCATATCCTTTCCTTGTTCGAGTTGAGTCTACGCATAGTCGAACAACCACAGGCGTTAATGACCATCTGACTTGCGCACTAATTACGATTGAGATGCGTAGGGACTTGTACTTTCCTTAATCACTTTCTATCCAGATAGCTTGCGGATATGTTCTCTCAACTTCTTCCAGCGATGTGAAGGGGGAATACGCCTGTACGAAGTTTCACAGGTTCATCATCTACTGTTCTATGCGCGTGAGTGACTGTGTTTGTTGTGGCCAAAATCATTCTCAGTGAGGGCAAAGCACATCAACTATGTTGTATAAAAAGAGCTTCTGCTTGTTGTCATCTGCTCATGCACTAAGTCCGTCCCACAACAAACCAGGTGTTTCCAGACGTTTTCTCGCCCCCAGAAAGTTCCTCTGCACTTGCAACCACCCTTTGGCAACAGGGACACTGTTCATCAACCAACAGCCTGCCATTTGAACAGATCCAATAGGGTTCTGGGTTTGAGAAAATCATCTTCGTCATGTCTATATTGAAAGTTGCACACTCATCCTTCCACGAGGTAAAAGAGCGCGCAAACGTCGGACTAAGGAACGATACCCTCGGGTGTCTGTTCAATCTGATCACACCATTGGTCTCTGCGTATTCGTTGTTGATACACAAGTTTGTCGCTGTCACCTTTATCGCCTGCACAGATCGGGCAGGGATTCACACTTTATCAGCAACACGAACAAGAACCAACAAATTCTTTGTTGTTGACAAGTTCTACACAAGCTCTATCCGTGCGTCCTTTTCCGATTATGGCTTGCTATCGTCTTCCACGCGTACTTCGTCCAGAACATTCATATTAGAGTAGCAACAGGGTAACTTAGGTTCTAGATGTAGTGTCAAAGAATACCTCTTTTTGGAACAGTTTTATGCAGCAATGATTATGGTCCGTTCTCAAAATATCCTGATTAAGGGAATTTCTGTTCTTAGCAGCACTGAGGGAATCCAATTCACAGCTTTATAGGGATGACTTTGAAAAACATCGCATTGGAAAGAATCGTGGTAATGCGTTGTATCTGCGAGCCACAATCAACTGTAACATGTTAGATGTACTCCCCCCATTGATATGTTCGCCTTACAGGAAGATTCAATAAGTTTAGTTGAGATTGGATACTTTGGTTGATTATTCTCTGTCGAAGCTCTCTGGTAGTAGACCCCAAGCGAATTGGCCTCCTGCGCCCCTGGTGTACTTAGGTTTCCCCGTTGTTGGTTTCACTGCTGCTTGCGTTACACTGTCCTGGCGTATGTCCATTTGGTGACATCTATTAGCATTCACGGTGCTTTGGTACCTTCGTCCTCTCCTGCGGGTCCTGTCCAAGTCGTCTAAGCGGGGAGAGTTGAAGGCCACCCTGTTGTGCAAATGAACTTTATCTAGCAACAAGTTTGGCTTTTAATTGCCTCAGCAAGTCCCGTCCACCATCTTTCCAATCTCCAACTTAGCCTTCTGCTTGATAGAAGTAAAATTTTTTCTTGCGAGAGTAAGCCACCCTTTCTCCTCATCATCTCTACGGCCCAGTCTCCGTTTTTTAGAGGACAGTTCCGGCTTCTCCTTTGGTCAAGCGCTTCACTTCATCTGGCGAGCATCTGGGTCAATCAGCCCTGCCCTGAACTGTCCTTGAGAATACTTTCCTATTTCAGGGGCATCCGGTTGCGTTGTATTTGTGTGGTTTGAGAGCAAGTAAATAATTAGAGCAGCATGACCAGTACTGAAGCCACCGACTCCTCTTCCCATTTTGGATTCGATTACCACAGAGGTCACAGCATATTGGGCTAAACAGTTCGCTTATCTCCAAAGCATCCTATGTAGTATGTTCAGTATTGCTTTCAGCATCCTTCTTTTCAAGATCAGAGCGGTGCTTGAACTTCCTGCCTCGCGGGTCCCTCTAAATGTGCCAGAACATAGTTGGATGGCACTCTCCCCTAATGCAGCTTTACGAAGCACTTGATGCCTGCCTTGATTCCCACAAAACAGATTACATCATACGTGTCTTTCCCGTTAAAGGGCCCGGATCTTTTTCTGTCCTTTGGAGGGAAATATACTTCCACGTTCTTCATTTCCAATGTCAGCTTCTCCAACTTCTTCTGCATTTCCTCCATTGTTGTCATCTTCTACCCTCGTTTTCGTCTGAACCTCTTTTTCCGTGTTGAAGGATTATTTTTATTCTCTGATTGTTGAACCAAGCCAATAGTTCTTCTCACCTGTGAAGATCCTGCACCCCATCCGTACTACCAATTGTGAGGGAATGGACTAAGAGATTGAACAATCAAATCGGTTCACAGTTCTACTGGGATATATGGCCAACACTTTATTGTTCATTTTCCATATCAACAAAAGAGGTAGAAGAGACCACTATTTATTTAACTAGTTTCCATGGAAAACTTCAGCTCCTCATCAGGAGTTAACTCAACTGCCACACCTAGCTCATACAGATATCAATGGCTTGTACAGTGAAAGTCTATATACATTAGCATGTCCAAGGGCTTGTTCACTCTAGCATGAACACATCTTTGTTCACAATCAAAGAAACATTTTCAACTTCTATTAAGGCCAATTAGGGACAGGCCAGAGGTATTTCCTAGTCCCTCACATCACGGATTATTAAAAAACAAAACTCATATGGTTGAATAATCAAACGACCTTCATGGTTATAAATCCACTACGTATAGGGCTGTCGTTTGCCTAAGCGAATTTATAAGAGAAGTATATGTTATTGATATGACTTTCAGTCTATGATTATAACAAAGTATATAGTTATGGATAAGTTGAATGTTGGTTTACTTTGTATAACATATGATAATTCAGATAAGCTTAAACAATTCTTAATATGACCCCCTCCTCCCCCAACCCCCCCCCCCCAAAAAAAAAATAACAAAAAATAAATAAAATTGATAAATGTGTAATAATTATAGAAACTCTTTTGTGATTATCTTGATAAATATCTACATTTCTAAATGAAAAGTTGTTCGTGACTTAACCGTATCTCCCTGTTGCACTGTATACATGTTATGAGTAGTTCATCTCGCAATTTTAATACCACATAGAAATATCCATTTCCCCCACTCATACCCAAATTCCATCATCATAATAAGAAGAGCAAAATGGAACCGAAATAATTTGCAAAAAGTCAACCCACATGCTACAGCATGATAGCATGGAGTTAAAATCAATTACATTTAGATTTGGGCGGCAAATAAGGTGTATAGTCATACATTAAACTTATTTCTGCTACAGATGGTTTATATTTTATGTATTGTTAATCTTTCACAAAAACGTCAAAGGTACATAGAATTAATAAATGATAATAAAGTATACATTCAGTCTACATGGTCTAAGTGGGGCCAATAGCAAAGTAACATTGCTACATTCCGCCTATATCCGCGTTTGAAGTTAGGACCATTTTTCTGCCACCTCAAATATCAAGGCAACTGGTGATTGTTCAATGTTAAATGAGGCGCTAAGTAATCAATTTGTTCGATTATTGAATCATACACATGAGAATAGACTACTAATACTAATTATGTTCGTTGCCGCACACTATCCCCTTCATTTTGGGTCAATGTTGGCAAGCTCCAATAGATGTGATTCTGTTTGCTGTATGCTCGGGGATATATGATTTAAGAAAAAGGATTTCTACTTGATAACCCCACCCCCACACACACGCACAAACACGCACACACACCCAGACACGCACGCACACACACAGGTACGCACACACCCGCATACACACACACACACACACACGTACACACACACACACACAAGAGGAAACAAAATAATGCGTAGATAAAGTGAAGAGAGAGGGGGGGGTAGAAAAAAGAGGGGTATAATGGAAGGGGTAAGGAGAGAGGAAGAGACACACATGGCGAGAGGGAGACGGATGATAGGAAAGAGAGATATAGAAAGTGAGGATATTTGAAAAATAATAATAGAGAAATGGAAAGATGTGGACATAAAGTGAGAAAGAGAATGAGGGGAAGGGAAAGAGGGGGAAGGGATGGTTTTAGTATGCGTGCAATCACAGCAGAGGGAAAGAGAAATATGAACAAAGGAGAGTGTTATAGAAACAGATAGTGGGGGAAAGTTAATGATCACATATAATAATCTTAGTCATCATTTTAAATCTTCATTAATTTTTGTTTGTTGTTATTTTCTTTTTTAGTGACGTTTGTGAGCGGTGAACCTACGTTTACTGGGCTTAATGGAGATGTTATTATCGGTAGCTTGGCTGGTGGCACAGAGATTGTCTTACAGGGGCAAGGTAATATGTCACATTACTTTATATTTTTATTATAGTTCACTTGAAAGAAAAGAAGAAAAAAATCAGAAATACATCATGTATACGAGGGCAGATTTCTATTTACTGTTTGGAAAGTGTCTCTATCACCTTCATAAAGCTCATACAAGGTTGCTTTTTAATAGGTTCCTCATAATTCACGTTATGCCTCGTCATGAAATACTTGTTATTTTGTCACCATGCTTAATCTGAGTGATTTTATGAAATGTTATTTTGTATTTATGTGGAATGTGAAACAATAAACAATAAAAGTAATGAGGTTTTGATGTACATGTAGCTAGTTGCTATTTGTATATTGAGGAAATATCCATTTTGTTATGTGAATGAATATGAAAATTCAAAAAAAACTTTAAGGAAATTCCCAATCCTGAAATGCTTTAACCCTCTTTGTGCTTTGTAGCCATATGGCTACATAATTTTCACTCACCTTTTCTAAGAATAGCACAAAGAGGGTTAAAGTTAAATTCACCACAGCATAATAATAATAATAATAATAATAATATCGTTTTATTTACCATAAATTATAACCATGTGAAGTTATATATTTCTATCTTTGTGACCATGATTTTTCTTTATCATATGAAGCATGCAAGATGAAATCATATGAAATTAAATATAATTACCATTTTTTCTTACATTTCAAGGTTTTAGTCTGGATTTCTCAATTGATGACGACACAAAGGGGAACAAGGTTTACCTGACCAATGGCTATACTCAAATCCCATGTGATGTCGTCCGCTACAGGAGCAATGCAAATCGAGTATCCTGCGTTACAAGGTAACTACCGTTACCCTGCAGGGGGGGGGGGGTGTGAATACACGGTGTCCCACAGTGTGAACACGAAGTGAATGCATTGTAACATAGTGTGCTCACACTGTGCTGCACTGTTTCCTGTACCAACACTGTGAAATCGGGCAAAATCCACACAATTGACTCTGCGATCGCGAACACAGTCCCCGAGTCCTTCACACTGTGTTCGCAGTGTGTCGGTTGTGTGGATTTGGCCCATTTTCACAGTGTCGATACATCTGCAGTTGTATTTTCACAAGTTGAACACACTATGTGTGTTGTTGTTTTTTTTCCGGCAGGGTACTGCGGCTGATCCAATATTTTAAAATGAGGGATACTGCAGATTAATTTTGAAAAAGAGGGTGCATGTGCACAAGGTAATTCTATAGGTTTTCCCGGTCAGTTCAAACTAACTACAATCAGTTTGTATTTCGAGCAATCAATTTCGTCCGAAGTGCGATTGCGATTTAAAATCATCTTTCATTTTTTGAGCTCTTCAAAATAGAAATTCGACAACCAAACTGCGCATTGTGTCAATGTGCGATTGCGATTAAAAATTAATCATTCGTGTTTTTTTAGCTCTTCATAATAGAAACTCAAAAACCAAATTGCGCAATGCTTATGAGCAATCGTATTCGTTTATCGTCATTCAAATTCGTCGATTCATACCATTTTCTTTATATCTTAAAGTGATGTACAAATTTCGAAATTCACGCTCATTATAACGAAATCGATTACCTAAACAGTTTTAATCATTATCGAAACCTTTTTTGTTGTGTTAACTTGAATCCGATAGTCCAGCTTCGAGGGTTAGCGTTTAAATGGAATTGAAAAATTTGGTTACTTCGTTGCCTTAATTTTTAACAAGTGTGGATATGATTCTATTGGTATGATCAAAGACAAAGTAAAACACAAAACAAAATCATATAATTGATTTAAGCGTGAAATATTATATTCATCAACAATGGGTTTATATTTACATTCTAAGCAGTTTCAAAGCAGACAAAATATATTTATTGGTTGCTGAATTGTGTCTTTCAGGCCTGCCGATGAGGCCGGTAGATACGATGTTGTCGTTGTAGTAGATGGGCAGTACACCCCGGACTGCAGCAATAGGAATAGCCGATACTGCCAATACGAAGTAAGTTTCACTATAGGGCGCGGAGTATTTTTGTTAGTTGGGGGGGGGGGGGCTGAAAAACATAATTTTGATGGTCATTTTCGCGTATTGTGGACGGATCTGTAGTTGTCAAACTGGAAAAAAATAAAAGAAATAGATAAAATGGGGGTTGAAGATTTAAAAAAAAAAAAAAAAAAAAAAGTAAGAGTGAGGCCCAAGACCCCTGCAGGCTATAGGCTTACGGGATTTACATGTAGGGCCTATGTATCTTATTCACTTATCTGTAATATCAAGATGCAATTTTATCATCATAACAGTGATGCTTTGTTTAGGGTACATGCAGGTAATATGGGCCCCCTAAGCTCATTTGCCTAATTTGCATAAAATTTCAAAATGACACACAGTCTAATCTTTGTTTATATGAATTAATAACTACTGCTCTAACTTTTGTGAAGAAAAACAATTATCACCAACCCCTCTGTCTGCAATATTCAAATGTTGACGTTATCACCAAAGTGCCCATATTACCTGCATGTGTAGGTAATATGGGCACATGTATTTAATGCATGTTTTAAAAACTACAATGACTCTATCATGTATGGAATTTGCATAAAATGTTGAAAATCATTAACTTTAAGATATCATTTGAAATTATAAGACCCTTCAGTAAATACTTTGACTATATATTTCATTGTTTTGTATTTTTTATATTATTTTTTTAAAAAATATTATTTAAATATTATTTTCATTATGTAAGTCAATAAAGGCCTACAATAAGTTATTTATATTAATTATATATTGTGAATATACCCAAAAAAATCGTAGCAAAGAGATTGATGCCTCATCCCAATACTGAGTACCAGAATCATTTCCGCCATTTTGGATGGCCCATATTACCTGCACTAATATTGCTGTGTCAGGCAAGCATTCAATGCCACATTGCACCCCTTCACTAAAACAAATTGACCTGTACACGCTAATATGATCAAGATGAAACTATAATCTTACTAAATATACAAAACAGTTGAGGTTACCCCCTAAAACACTCTTTCACCATCACATTCTGTGAAATATCAAATTTTACATCAGGGTAAAAAAATGCCGTATGTTTTACGTACCAAGTTGGTTTTTAGCAATTTTCTCAGAGAAATTTCTCCATCAGATGCTCTCAAGACGATATAATTTCGTATACAGTTCATATAAACAACATTATGGTGCTCACACCGGTCATCGGTCACCGGTCGACGGTCACGACATGATTTGCTTCAGGTGGCCAATATTACCTGCTGGCCCATATTACCTGCAGGTGGCCCATATTACCTGCATGTACCCTATAAGCAAGATTAGGATATCTATAACAACATTACAAAATACGATCATATACAATAATATTGCATTGAAATAAATGGAATTGCATTTCCTCCGTAATATATATATGATTATAAATATTCGTTTTTAAATCAACGAAACATAGGCCTACATTTAGTAAATCATTCAGAAAAGAATGTAAAAAAAAAATAATAATAATAATAATAATAATAATAAAATAATAATAATAAATACATCAATAAACAAAACAAAAAACAAAAAAAAAACAGCCTAACAATCTAACAACAAAACATGTACTACGTAAAGTTATTAAACTGAGGTATACAATTTTCAAACGTCCATTACTTGCCCATTACTATTGTCGTTTTGGTAATTCTAAGATATTAGCCTAATCTTTCACAGTTTTTATTCACTTTGAGATAGAATAGAAGATGATAAGCCCCCTGCGATAAAACACATATTACTTGATAAGTGAAATGTGTTTTATGGTAGTAATCTTTCATTCTATATATTAGTAAATTCAAAGATTGTTTATAACTATCTCCGATCTTTGCGTGACGAATTCTTTGTGGCATTCCTATCGAAAACAGCTGAATCATATTGAAAATAAATAAATCTTTAACCGTAATTCATTAGCCTATGCCAAAGTTAATATTTTCTTCTCTATTATTCTCTATTCACAGTACAGAAGGTATAATAGAGACGTGTGGTTGTCTCAGATTTATGAGTATGCTGGACCAGTTGGTGAGTATAAGTTTTGAAATCATATGATTCATCCTGCAATACACTTGAATTATGAATCCTGCTGAGTCTATTCGGACATTAAACATTAGAGGACAGAGGCGACGGAACCGGTGACAGGGGGGGGGGTACAGTAGCCCACCTTTTCATTCACCCTTAAAGTGCCCCTTTTTTTTCTTTTTTCCTTTTTTTTTTTTTTTTTTTTTTTTTTTTTTTTTTTTTTTTTTTTTTTTTTTTAGCTAAAAGGGTTATTTTCCTTTATAAAAAGTCCCATGGACAATTACTTTTTAAAAGAGGGCACACTTGGGACTAAGATGCCTTTTCTTTTGTCTTCATGTCTTTTTTTAGCCCAACCACCCTCATAATAATAATGAAAAAAGAAGAATGCCAAGTTATGATGTATGGAACCAATGTGTGCTGGAGGCTAAATTGAGAAAGAGTGTTAGTGGTTGTCGGAGGCCAAGGATGGAGGGGCTATACTTAGGATACATCCCTCTTAACACAATTTTCTTTAATGCCCTTTTCTTTTTTAAAGGATTACAGTAAAATATATAATTATGTATATATTATATATATATAGGTATTATAAAGCCCTATTTACCTGGATTAAAGTGGGGCCCCTTTTCCATTTTGTACCCCCGCCCCCCCACCACTTTAATTTCGTTTAAAAATTTAAACTTTCATTTTTTTTTCTTACAGCTCGAGAACATATCTCTGGGAGTTCTAGCACTAACGGTTTATGAAGAGGCTCAGAGTTCATTGTCGGACTGAGGAAAACTCTTTATACATTAAAAAGTATGAGTTCTTTTTTCCTTTCTGTAGCAGTTTGGGGCGCATTACAGCTAAATTAGCATGGAATCGAGTCGGAGATACACCCCGACGCGCGTATCAATGATGTGTAATGGTTTGGAAAACATTCATATAAAAATCACAAATGAAAAGTATTGAAGAAATTCTTTTTTAACTTCATGAAAGAGTAATCATTAGTGCTAGATGAGCCATTTTTGAGAGCTAGAATGGGTGCAGTTGAATTTTTAATGGAGAACTTATTTCATGGTGTAAGAACACCTCAACCCGGAAGTCTTGGTGGCACCAAAATCTGTATAGTCTCATTCCAGGCTGATTTTATTAAAAATGAGCGAAGAATGTCCTTACTCGTATATTTTGATGAGACAAAGAGACTTACTTACCTATTGTGATAATTTTGTATATTCTGCATTATAAAACACTTATTTTTGAAGATTTTTTGGGGGCATTTCATTTTTAACATAACGCCTATGGGCAGTGGAATTAAGCTAATGGCCCTGAACAGTATGTGCGGATGAATTCAAAATTGCAATGCGATCGTTCAAATAATGAAAAACATAGCAGATCTAATTTATTGAATTGACTTTTGGGTCAACTTTTGAGTCCAATCTATTGGTATCAAGAAATATGTGAAAATCAGCCTGTATTTCTATGTTAACTACTGTTTTTTTTGACAATTTAACAAGGGAGATTGCAAATGGCATTGTGGCCCAAAACTTGTTTATATCGATACCATCTTAGCTGATCGATCTGGGCATGTTAATTCCCGGTGTTTCAATCTTCAGCTGAAGGATGTAAGTTGAATTAACCTATGATATTCCTCTAGATGATAAGTAACACTAACAGATGCTAATAGGCTAAGTTTAAATATAGTTATTAGGAGATGAAAGTCCATTCGAAGGAACGGCTCATTAAAATTGCCCGGTTTATTGTCCAACAGCCTTGGCTTCGTTCGACTAGAAACTTTAACAGTTAGTACCCGGTACTAGGCTTCCATGGAAGCAAGCTTAAGCTTAGCCTCAGAAGCTAAAAAAGAGAGGAAGGAGAGAGAGAGAGAGGGGGGGGTAGCAGTTTTGGAGTGTGTGGAAAGAGAGAGAGAGGGAAGAGAAAGAACAGGTAGAAGGTCTGATTTTTAATAGAAGGCCTTGTCTAATGCTAGTGGACCTGGCCTGCTTGGTCTTGACATGATTGAAGGGGGGGGGTTACAGTTTTCAATTGCTATGGCAAGCTGATTGGCTGGGTAATAGTATTGTTATTCATATAGCCAACCACTGCCCCACTGGGTGTTGGGTCTACAGAAAGCATCAATATTCAATCGGCAGGCAGGCATCCTCCAGGCATCTCCCTCACCGCCGCCCCCCCTCTCCACCCGTCTCTCTCTGGCCACTTCCTTCACCACATTTCCATGCTAAATGTTTTATTAACCTCTTCTTAATATATCTTTATATTACATTATAAGGTCTCCCCTCCCTTCTCCATTTAAGCAACAGCCAGATTCGCCAAATCATGGACACATGTGCATCACAAAAGAGCAAGTTTCTGCATTTTAAGGAATGATTCTTTTTTTGTATTGTTTTATCTTTGGTTTGCAATCTTCATAAGCTGTATTATCCTTTTAAACAGCATCCTAGGTTTAGCTCTTCACATTGTAGCCAAAGAAATAAGGCTGATATCTAATCTTTAAGAACATGCACAAAACAAACTTTAATTCAACTAGGGGCTTTCGCTTCAGTCGAGTGTGAGTGTAGTGTTTGTTGGGGCAATAATGTGAATATGTATACGGTGCCATTGGTAACAAACAATTACCTCCTAGGAAAGGGTTGATAGGTAGAACTTTTTAAGGCATGGAATGTTCTTATAATATCTAAAAGGGTTGCCATCTAAGTTGAAATTTTACTCAAAGGGAATTCCCTACATCTAGCAAGGGCGGCATTACAGAATTAGCATAATCGAAGTCGCGGGAAAATACCCGACCAGCGTATCAATGATTGATGTAATGTTTGGAAAAAATTCAATATAAAATCAATGAAAGGTAATTGGAAGAAATTCTTTTTTACTTTCATAAGAGTAATCATTAGTGCTTCAGATGAGCCGCATTTTGAGAAGCTAGAATTGGGTGTCAGTTGAATTTTATGAGAAGCTTATTTCTGGTGTAACGAAGCCCTCAACCGGAAGTCTTGGTGGGCACAATCTGGTATAGTCTCCTTCGCAGCTGATTTTATTAAAAATGAGCCGAAGAATGTCACTTCAGCGCGATATTTTGATGATGACAAAGAGAAGGCATTACTACCATAATTGTAGAATAATTTGTATATTCCTTATTATAACACTTATTTTTGAAGATTTTTTGCATTTTCTATTTTTAAAACAGCTACCCTATGGGAGTGGAATTAGGCTAATGGGGCCCTTTGGGAAAAAATTAGGTTCCATTTTATGTTGACTCACAGGAATCGTTATGTCTCCTCATTGCGGCCAAAAGTTAGGTTAAGTATCAAAAAAGCTAGGAGCTAGTGTCTGCTACTATAGCTGGCCATAGCGGCCTGGGTATGTAAATTTTCAGTCGAGTTTCGTGATCTTGTCAGAATTTCTGAGGTATACTACAATATTCATTTATGTTATACATTGTTTTTGATTAATTCTGATTCCATTAATGAATTCTAAAGATGTTGTGGAAGCGCGAGCTGCAGCTGGCTGCAGAGAGAAGATTGACGAAGTTGGCGTCGTGTCGAACTTCACATCAATCAAGTGTGCCCTGAAAGTCTAGCTGTGGGAGCGGCGCGGCGCGGCTGTCTGGTCGGCGTTCGGCCGCATCTATAGACATAGTCTGTTGTCCGCTATGTCGACCGCCTAAGGGTCGGCAGACAAACGTCAATTTCAAGAATTTTGCAAGCAATAGTTCATAAATTGTTGCAGAGTAATGACGGACAATATCACAAGACAAGATTGTTACAATTAGCTGTGATATCTTGACTTCTCTACATTTTATGAAATGTTGATTAGTCTATACTACTTTTTAAGCTAGAGGTCTATACTAAGTAATAGTAGTATAACATATAGATCTATAGGACTCTAACTTTGTTAAGACAGGGGAATCTTTCAGCTTTCATGGGGAGTGGGATCAAACATTTGCTGAACGCCCAGACTTGGTGAAAAGGCACTGGAATAACAGTTCCTTGAAAGCTAAATTTCTTTCTGGACCCACAGCAAAACATCTGTCCACCCCGGAAGGGCTTCGGGCATGATCGGCCAGGGAAACTGAGATTTAATGACTTACCAGATGAGGGATTGGTGGAATATACTAGGCGTTTACTAGCCTGGCAGTGGTCAGGTGTGGTGACAGCCTGTTACTGGGTAAACATCCATGGTGTCAAATTACCCATGGAAGGCTGAAGCTTCCCCGTCTTAAGTTAAGACTATTATTTATAATAGATCTAAGTTAGATCTATATTTATTTGCCTTATGTTCACTCACAGTTTAATATGGGCGAGGGTCCATACTAAACCTGTTAGTATTTAGCTACTACTAGGGTAAGTTAATTTTTTTGTTTGTTTGTCTCTTGTTTTTGTTTTTTTTAACTCGCTTTGCAGGAATAACTTGGGGACCATACAAATGTAATCCTATTGATTTCACCACTGGAAAAACCGTGAAGTGGCCTAAGATTTCAAAATGAAAAAAAGTTGTTATTATTCAGATAGGGTTGTTGTATATTTCGTTATTTGGCAAATAGTTATTTTTTGCCACATTATGTTTAATTGTTGGTGTTTTAGTACAGCTATGTAAGAGTCTTTTTTGAGACAGTTCAATGTGAAAAACTTTCAGATAGTTAACTTAATTTTCCACTTACACGTTACAGTTAGGGTATGGAAATAGTAACATTGTAATAAATTTTGTAATCGCGATTATACATTTGTTGAGTCTTTGGATGTTCCCTTTCACTATTCTTGCCTGTTTTTTTATTTATTTCCATACTAAACAAAGTTACTAATCCCAAGAAAATTTTAGAATATTATGGGTATTTTTTTTTCAATGATATAGTGTAATTAGCTTATTAAACCTATTCTCTGCTCCGATAAATACAATTATATATAAATGAAGATGAAATTTAGAATCATATGCTATAGCAAAATTAGAAACAACCTTTGGAGAAATTCAATGGAGCAAGATGGCCAAATCTGCCGCCACATAGTCCCACTTGTACTACAAAGGTCACTAGTAAAGGTATTGACATTGTCTCTATGAGTGTGTTGATGTAGACTCCAAAATTAAAAAAGAAAAATCAAGAATTATGGAATTGATTTCTACTAAAATGATTAGTAAAATGATTTTATAATAGAACAATGCTCGTGATGTAATTGAATTAGAGAATGGATAGCCAATTCGCATTATGTAGCATATAATTGTTTTGAATAAAGTCTTATAGACTTATTGATAAATATGACTTCTTTTTTGGTCTTGACTCATACATACTATTTTCTCATTTTGGTGCAGATACCGCTTGGAAATACAGTAATGAGACAGATATTCCCTGGGTTTATGTGGACTGTGCACCAGAGACAAATGTACCATGGTAAGGTAAATGTAAGGAATGTTATAGTTATAAAAGGGTTTATAGTGGCTAATGACTTCTAATAGCAAGATAATTTTGTCAAATTTATTTCAATGTATAGCTGTTTTGTGTAGTGTATTCAGAGAACAAGTTTGCGGCCGCAAAAGTTGGTTGTAAACGCAAAAAGAAAACAAAATGCATGTAGTTACACAATTTAAAAAGTTTGAAAAAAAAACAGACTACATTTTTGGGCTTGTTGTATAGACTATTCCAATTATGATGCAAATATAGGCTAAAGCAGTAAAAGAAATTGTCAACATGTAACAAGTTGTCGATTGTTATTGGGGCAATGCTTGCCACATATTTTCTTTATTGTTTTATATAAATTTTACTAATTTGTGAAAAAAACTTATTTCCTCACACCATTGCTATATTTTAATAGAAAAATGTCTATATAACGTAACCTTGATGTATTTAATAGTCCCCTATAATATATTAAGCCAATAATTTAGACTGGTTCTTCAAAATTGAAAATGGTTTGGGCATGTACATGCACCATCTAAATAAAAATTAATAATAAATATTGAAAATAATAATTAATTTCATGTGATAGTTTGGCTAGAATTCACCTATTGATCATGCTCATTGTAGTGACATTTTATTAAGAAATAAATATGATGAACCAACTTAATTTGATTGTTTGGCAGTTCAAATGTACTGGAAAAAAAGATTTTCCCCAAATAATCTGGGGCCCCGTGGGAATGCGTAATCCCTGGCAAGTGATAGGCGTACAAGGTCGATGGACAAGATAACGATATCATTTTCAATCAATAAATCCAGGTTAAGTACATTAACTACCCCTAGAATGGCGTAATAGGCACCACCTTGTTTCCGGCTAAAATAGGGCACTCACAATGAAGACGGCAATTAATCTCAGCATTATATAGTGGGTAAACTTCTCCTAACCGCTAGCATAGAATCATAGCTACTAATTGTCCCAAGTTAATATCACGCAATATAAATGACTATAGGTCTCAGCAATTAATCAGGTAAACTTCTATTAATCACCTAATAGAC
>CALNVZ010003432.1:12588938-12609053 GCA_940671915.1 Paracentrotus lividus | reverse complement strand
GAAAAGCAGAGGAAGAACTTCACCAAGTTTGGTGTCCTGTTTACCAGGACACCAAAGTGTTCTCTATAACTCTTATGGCCCTTGACAATCTGATGCTTCTTCCCCTGGTCAGCTTTCTCGCGCTGTATGGCTCATTAGATATGTTTCTTAGGCAAAAGCATCGTCTAATGAAGTAAGGAACATCTGTGTGTCATTGGGCAGGGGATCTGGACGTGCTACCATGATGTCGTCGTTTTCTAGACCTTTCTTCAGATCGATGTGGTGTAGATTTGGGCATCTGAAGCAGAGCCCTTCCTGATACGTCAGCCCAAATGAACTTGTAGTCGGAACTGACCATAGCAAACAATATTTATACGAAACTTCAATCTGTAAGTCATCCGATCCTCCAGTTGGGGAACTTTGCATGCCAAATGTTTGCCATCACATGGCACCTACGGTGTCAAGGAAGTTCTCTGCAGCCAGTCCCATCAGCAATTCGCCGCCATCTTCTTTGGTGGTGGGGCAAGTCATCTGCTCATCGAGGTACTCCTCCTGTATGGCTCATACTTCTCTGACAACTTTGCTTATGGTGTTGTGTGCACCTCCCAGCATACTGCATTTCTCTGTATTTGTACCAGAGCAAGGTGGCGTAGGTCGTGCCACTTTGAGACCAGGTCCAAGTTAGGTCTGAATTGATCTGTTTCTGGTCAGTCTGGCCGGTCTCCACCCCAATTCGTCAAACATGGTGGGAGGTATTCTCATAAAGTTGTGAATTTAAAGGCACTGAAGGATCTTCACTTCGCCATGCCTCCCCGCCACCCTCCGCTAGCCGCCTCCCCCCCCCCCTGAACAATCCGCCCAGGCCTCTCTTTCCCGCTACAACTCCAGCCCGCCTCCTCCACCCAACCCTCTCTCGATTTTCCCTCCTCCGCCTCCTTCCTCCGCCTCTGGCGCCCCACACCCCATCATCGCCCCCCCCGAACATAAGTGATCTTAGTTTATGCTTGTTCGTGACTCAAGCCATAAGACAACTCTGTCCTACGATCTTTGGTCGGTACCTATCTCTTTGAGCCTACGCGTTCTTCAAGAATCACCTGTACGTACTCTATATAACAACCGATATCCATCTAGGGCTCAGCCTGGACAATGCGACTGGCACCACGTCAATGTGCTATTGCAACACATCCTATTTACAAATGATTTGACATGCATACTTCTCTAGTATCAAATGATAGCGGACGCTCATGAACCACGAAGTGATACAACCAATAATCTACAATTCCGGCGTACAACTAAGTAGAAATCTGTTCTCAACAACATACCGGGACACGAGCCGGCCTTTCCCTCAGACGAATTTGGGCACGAGGAATGGATTGGGATTATGCAGTTCAAATCCGTGTTTGGATCCTACGCCTGCTAGCATCACATCGAAACTGACAGACACAAAAGTAACGGCCAGATCCACTAGGGACGATTGCAATAAGCTAAATGCTAGGACAAGCAAAAACTATCCAGAACTAAGATACAAGGGTCGAAGAAGATCTGGTCATAATATATCATAAAGAAATGTCAAGTTATAAGTCTCGAAACAGAGGAACTAATAAACATTTGATTTCTGAATTTCAATGGTTTCGTCAATGCTTACAAGTACCACAAAAAAAAACAATAAAGACTAAGAAAAAATCAAAAAAATTACGAAGAAAAAAGAAAAGGATTTTAGAATGATTGCTTTATTGAAAATCTATTTACTCAGATTTCTAGAGAGTACTATATGTACAAAACATCCAACTAGGACTGTCTAGACTTGTATGCGAAATATGTAGACTAGAGAGTAGGATACTTATATTCAAAAGAGTCACAAAACTTCCACCTTTTACCATGTCTCGGTTCAAAAAATAATATCGCAAGCCAGAGCTCTGCTAATACAACACACGCCAAGACCTATTTAGACATAAGTCAATAACTCTGTTATACAGAACTAATAAATAACTGGAATAAAAATTTCATTACAAAAAAAGATAAAAAATAATATTATAAAAAAGGTTTCGGGGGGTAGAGACGATATTAGTTTAACACTTCAAGAGAACGACCCATCATTATTCGATACGTTGTTTACGCATTACACAATAATTAGCTTATGCTTAAAGTACTTCCTTTCCTTGCACGATTTTAGCACTTTCACAGAAAAAGATACCCTCGTCTCAATGTTTACAGATATTTCGAGCGGGGAAACACCGCGAACGATATTATGTCAATGGCTGACAAGTGGACAATTGAAGCTTATGAATATAGGGGGGGCCGCGACCCACACCCACCCAGTAAATTGGAAATATATGCTGAAGGAAAAATAAAAACAAAAACATTTGGATGACACCCTTCTCTGCATGGGTCCCAGACTTTTTTTTGAGCCGCTGACGTCAGAGAAATCCTGTGCGAATAGAGAGTGATGTTAATTGACATGCCTCTTATCGCCCCGCATCCCTTAATCTGCGAGTAATCATTACGTGGATTGTATGTGCAGATTACCATCTTATCAGTGTCAGCTCTTCTCGAAACCATAGGCTGCTCCATTATCATTTGGTTTTAATCAGATTAAATTAATAATATTGCAGGTAGACCTATGTAATGTATTATGATGCGAGTGATATGCAAATGCCAATTATTGTGCGCTGTTAATTATCTACATATATCAGTATAATATATTCAGTTATCTTATATCTCTTATACTCCATCACTGGGACCTCGGGCACTTACTATGTAAACACCATGAATATTTGATATACACATCCCATTTAAAAAAAAAATTGAAACAGCTTCTAAGTGAACCCGTTCCTGTATTATAAATACTGTTAATAGCCGTTGCAATTGGAAGGGGCCTTGGAAATTTTCAGAGCAAAATGTTGGGAAATTACTGTGACTATACGACCCAACACCACTCTGGAGTTTATACATTGAGATGTGATTAGCCGCCTATCCGCGAGGACAACTAACCCCTGACGGGGGCCATTACCCCAGGGAAGACCTTCACGTATCCCCGCCAAACATAATATTTGAATAAAATCTACATACCACATACATTAGGGTCAAGGTGTATAAGACAGAGGCTAACAAAGAAGATAAAGTCATATATAATTGTTCATTTTCATTATTTTTTCATAATTCTCGTACTGACAGTTGTACTCTTCACTGGTATCAAGGAGAACAAGCGAGAACTTCATCCAGCAAGCAGGATAATGGGGCGATAAATAGAATTCTAGCAGCACAGGAAAGAAGTAGAAGTTTTTTATACTATAGAAGCTCCACAACTATAAGAATCATAAACAGCACAGCATTACAAGGACGATGAATATACTTTCAAACTAGAGGCTAAGTAACGATAGTGCTAGCGAGAGCGCCTAAATCAATAAAAGCACACGCTTATGCTGGAAATCCACTGCGAGAAGCGGCTTGAGACCTTTTGGTCACTAACTGAAAATAACCGCGTTGTAAGTGAATACGACTATGGGGTTAGCGGTAAGATCTCCCTACAACGCGATGTGATTTTGACTGTCTCCTAAATGATTGAGTCCTACCTTAAATATTACATTTGGATTTTCATTTAAATATAGAAAGCGGGAAAAAGGAGAGAGAGAGTGACGAGTACACGAAGACAGAGAAAAAAAAATAGGGAGTCATTCCACCTAATTGTAATAATGTACTCGAGAATAGACATTCTCCTCAGCTGGTTGGTAGGGTACTTATTAAACCATTTCGGTGAAACTTATTTTCAACCTGTCGTGCTCTCTGCTGTAATAATGTTGAATTTGGTCCACTCTATAGAATTACCTCAAGAAACCTTGTATTACTAAATCAATATTTATTGATGAGATACAGAGATATTTACTTCATTATAATCTAGAAAGACATAACCTCTTATTACACGGAGTGCTCTCTACGTTTCAACCGGTGCTAGATATATTATGGTGAGGTGAGGATCGGAAGATGACCTATTGGATGCAACTAGCAGGACGTGATATTGTTTACACTATTTTCGAATCCCCGTTGGTCTATGAGCCCGGGATCTAGTGTCTCACATTGTACTGTTATGAATGCTATTGTACAATCACCTAGAAATGAGCGTTTCTATTAATCCTATAAAGAATTCGTGTCTTATCTACCCGATTATGGAGTGGAGTGCAAATATCGAGTCTTTAGAGGGTGACTTCATTCACTACTGTAAGATCATAAACCTAACCTTTTGATCTATAAACAACCAGACTTGGATTCACCGCCCCCCGCCCCACCTCCATCTAAATATATACTAAAGAAAAAAGATGTATATAGACAAAAAATTATGTCGGTCTCATTGTTGATAGTTCCTTAAACATCGAATACATCTATTTTCTTTTCTTTACTGTTTATGAGTCTTACTTTTGGTACAGACAAAGTCGTCAGCCAGATATGCCTTCGACGAGGGACTAGTTACCCAACTCGCCTCCGTAATAGAATTAGTCTCAGTGCGGCAGTTAGACCAAATAGGTAAATAAGAATTACTGGATGCAAGCGACTGGTTGTAGACAAACGAATTAGACTTACATGTATGTGCGGTGAGACCCAATTAGTGCAAGTAAACCTATGAGTGGGTTTTGACCAATTGGCAATTCACAGCACAAATCCAGTGAGTCACATCATGTGTACGGACTTGTTCAGAGTGGCCTGTACCCGGTTATCTAGATATAGCTCATGTATAGTGTTGGTTAGCCAAGCCTACCTCTTACTCCACTCAATATACTAAAGACCTCACTCCAGGCGCGCATATATTCGTCATGAAGTTACACGCGAAATGGAACCTTATCGTGATGTCAGATTATGCACCATCTCAGCCAGGATGGCACGCTGCCCCGTGGCCTTACAGATGAGTTGTGACACAGCACTGCATAGTTAGGCTGAGCGTAACGAGAGAATTTCTCTACGATTATTGCGCGGACTAACGTAAAGTAGATATTGGAGCCGATCAAATTAAGTAACGTGCGAGTATGAATCTGCATCCGTACCTTTCGGATATATATATTACTAAATACCAATATCAGTGTTGTACAAATTATTTTGCATAAACATTAACACCAAAAATATCCATAGTACGGGTGCCTTCCAAGTACAAATATTTAGTTGGAGTCTCTTATAGGTGTCTATCCTGTCTTATCACCATATCACAAAAATATATCGCGACGTCTCATCTTGCTTCAGAGTCTCTAGACTCTAATATGAGACGTCTTTATTAGTCTACAGAGAACCACATAGGTGATCTATCCCATCCATTTACCACCGTGACTATGCTACGTCATCATCCTTATAGCACTTTTAGAGTAAAAAATTGGTAATCTGCGCTTCTAGCCAGTCATCACAATAGAAAAAATTGGAAATGGTAGAAAGTCAGGACTCCAGTCCTTGTTGAATTTGAAATAACATTATTGTATAGAGGGCCGGCTGATAAGAACAATTTATAAGAATCTGACGCGCGCTACCAGGGGTTATTAATCTCTTTCTATACAAGCACCCTCTCCTGAAAACAACACAGACAATACTCCCGTAGGTGATACAGACAGTAGGTGTAGTTGTAGGTGATGACAAGGCTTTTTACAATGTTGGCCAACCACTTAGTGTGCTATATCTAAACAGGAACCAGTTTCTCCGAACAGTTAGTCTATACTATGAAGTTACTTAGGCCAACTCTATCTTGACCTGTTTAAAAAGGAGATAATAATATGAATAACAGTACTACTACAATTTACATATTGAATATTATTTAATACAAGTAATAGGTTCTAAATCCATCCGCAGCAAGACAGCTGAAAGATCAATTGTTTAAAATCAAGATGCACAGAAATTTAGTGACGCCAAAATTGCAATGCGTGCAGCAAGCTGCATTATAATACTAGAGGATGGTTCTTTAGCATTCTTTTCCATCCTTTTTTTCACTAAAATCTTACTCAACCTAATTTTAGATTTACTAACACACTTTCTTCCACTTATTGCATTAAGTATTTGGTGGTTCTCTTTGTTCTGTTCTTGGTCATTTCATTTTTTAATTAATTTGGTAAAAGAGCCCACCATAATAGCTTTAGCATCTTGTGCTGATCCATACCGACTAACTTCTTTGTCGAAAAGATTGATCTGTGGATATATTCACCCACTCTTCCACATTTCTGCTCATGGTTTGAACATACTTGAGATGCTGGCCCTATATCACAATTTCGATTAGACAAGTCTTACTGTGTGGGTTGTAACTATATCTCTGTCTCAGAGTGCATGATACTCATCACACATGCGTCGCCTCAGAGAATATTTCGAATGTGAATAATGTGTCTGTGCAATGGAGAACCCAATCACTCATTTCTCGTTTTAATATAACTCTAATGTTTCCACCAGTTTATAATCTCTGGATAACTCAAACTACTCTGTGGTGGTGTTTCCTCATAACGAGCGGCCTTATAAGAATCTCTTTCAGTCCAGGGATTTTTGGGTGCCAGGAATACATGACCAATTCACTCCCTTATTCCGTTGACTTCAATACCCATAGCAAAAGGACATTGGTTATTAATTCCAGGCGTTAGTGTGATATTATTGTACTGCCACAATTGAACGATATATACAACTATTAATAGGTCAGAATTACTAGTACTGGCATGTCGAAATGTATGGCAAAACAGATATCTGCAGATTCACCTTATGCGTTTATTTATGAGGAGCGAAAACTATCGCAAAAAACAATTTTAAATAGTTTAACCTTTGGAGAGAACATACAAATATAGCATGTGGAGTTCAAAACGATCTTTCACTCTTTAGTGAAAATCATCCTTCCCCAAGACAGATTCATAATTGGCTCGTTAATCAATTTTGTTCACATTGATCAACTGACTTAGTGGCCCCCACTCACTATAAGGTACTGTTATCCTTTTAAACCTTTTAAGCCTTTAAAACTTTAAATTAGCATTACCTTTTCTAAACTTACTCCGACTACTTTAACTCACTAGTCAGATAAGACATAATGCTCTTCATCATCACTCACAGTAGGCATACACAAGAGCTTAGTCGTGACCGAGTTGAGGCTTTCCATTTATCCAGGATATTTGCCCAGTTTAGACACTCATACACCATTTCTCTTCAAACTTTTTTAACAAATCGTGGTTTAGACCACTTGCATTGTGTCATGCCAGAGCATGCCAGGACCCATACACTCTGATCTCACTCATTGCCACAAATCCAGTTCCTACACGTACGCCAGCTCGTATGTATAGTTGATTTATTAGTTACCTTCTGCAGCTCGTGAAGGACTTCGAATCTTCCACAAGAGTCAAAGCATCGATTCTGCAATAGGAGTTGATAGGCGAATGTTTGCAGTCATTGGTATTTTCATGACAAAAGGGAATTATAACTCTAACCGATAATAACGATATATTAGATGACGGCGTGGGTGATCCAATGACACACTGTCTCCATCGGACCACTATGACCTTCACTAAACTACACAGTCCTAACACATATCCAATATATTTCACTTGTTTATCTAATATAGAGAGAATATAGAGATGCAACACTAATGCTAAAAACACATATAGTTTTTTACAAAAAGAACTGTTTGTAATTTGAATTCGTGTTCCTCAGAATGGCATTGTCAGAGACTTACTCTTTTCCTTTTCTTTTTTAAAATGATTACTTAGATCAAAGTGTTGATGTAATGCGCCATCTTATACACTTTTTGAATAAAGGAGCTAAATCCTAATAGATAAAACCTTCTTCACCTGGGTATACGTTTATGGTCAAGAAGGTCCACGTCTTAGGTCAGTAAATGGCATTACCATTCATCTCCACCTCTTTTAAATAGTTGGTTTAGAGAAAAAAAAAAGATAAGAGAACATGAGAACTGAATTATTCCCACCTTTCCAAAATTACACCATTACATGTGAATCACTTTCGACAGTGGTGAAGATTTTACCCTTTTGAGTTTTGACTTCTAAATCCACGAAGTTACCCGTCAATTGTTAATGCCGCTCTTTAAAGGATCACTTTGAGACGGAATAAAGGAGTGTTTGGGGTGAGGAATCGACAATTTGCAAACTTTGGTTCGGTCGCGCGAGTGTACCTGTTCTCGTTAGGATCCCTTACTTCACGTCATCACTCCTTGTTCACATATACACCTACAAGAGGACCTTATTTACGAGTTCGATATCTTGACCACTTACATAATAGAACAACAGCATATTCTAGGAAAAATACTTATTGATCTGATCCTCGAGCAAGACCACTGATTATGTTGCACTGGTGGATCATCCAGGTAGGAGGGGATACCCGTTTCCAAGCATTATTGTCAAGTATTAGGTTATTAAGTAAAGACGTCATAAAACCAGACTAATATTGATTTATTTATGTAGGGCCTTAATGTATTACTCTGAAAAGCGAATGATATTCCGCATTACTCATTTGTTCTGAATAAATCGAAATATGCATCACACTCTTGGTCCACGAAGATGTTGAGGCGTTGCAGAGAGGTTCTGCTTCAGGGTGTTAGACGCCCGAGGCATAAAGTCTGACTTGATTACCCCTCTCGAATAGAGAGAGAGGGGGATCAAGTAAGCACAGTGGTTTGATAGACTCAGCTAATAGTACTGTAGAGAAGTGGTTTTTACACAAGAACAGAAATCAAATATCTCAAGCTTTCAGCAGACCATGTCTTGGATGGTCACTGCAGCGATACAATCAATCCAGACTCCTCACACATGCAATTAGCGATTTTGACAAAAAAAACAATGGTGTGATCGTCGTCTATGGAATACTCGTGAAGCTAAGGAGCTTTTACAGTATAAATCAGCGATTCAACTCATCGCAATGTGTTATGTTCTGTGGCTGAAAAGCAGATGACTTTTGGAAAGAGTAACAAGAGGAAATGGCGAAAGAGCTGCAGAAAGAAAGAAAAATGGATCGTCGGGCGAAGATAAAAAGAGACGTAGAGAGTAATATCACATTAGAGGATATATCCATTTTCTTTGATGTAAGGACCTGAAAAGGGACTGTAAACCAGGTGAAGAATACGGTGGATGGAAGAGTCTATTATTATTGTAGAGAGCGGCCCAGTTGCCGCTACGATTTTCTTCACACCACGTTGACAAAGCGATGCGATCCCATCTTTCTAACTAACAGAGTGTTGCGTGAGACATTCCGGGGAAAGAGGACATTTCGCCCTTTGCCTTGTCCCTTGTACTTTCTTTTTCACTACAAACAGTCCTTATCACGTGGACTTTACTAACATTGGTGAACCGAGGTATACATAAAGGATAAAAATAGATCCTTACCGGTACATGACTTAGTATTCTTACAAAGTAGGCCTGCATTGGCGAGACACGGGACCTGTCACCATATTCCGAAATTGCCCACCATGGCGAAGCATCATACCTTCCTAAGGAGAGACGATTCTTATCTGGGGTGAATTGTGCCACACTTGAGCCAGGCGGCGGTTGATACAATGCCGGGGGTTACCAGGTTAGAAGGAAATTCTGTATCTTGATATTTCTCTTAATATTATTTTCGAGCCAGTGGAGTAATGCAAAAATAAATCTGTTGTGCAATTTTTTTATCAAACAGGATTCCTTGTTATACTCGTATCCATTGAGATGATCATGAACGTCGCGAAGTTTAAAAATTTAGCTGATCCCTAAATACATTGGTCGATGTCTGCATAGACTTAGAATTATTTTATGATCTATGTTATTTAGTCTCGCTACATGCTACTATCTATTCTATAACGCTCAGCCCTCTTCACCCCTTATATATACGAAAACTGCATCCGCGAGTACCCCAAAAATAATTTTGGCGTACAATTCCAGTCGCCTACCACCTCTTTTACGACCAAATTCATGATACAGGATCGACATAAATATGACAGTTCAGTACAATCCTGAATAGTAAAAACAGAGTGTTGGTGGTTGACTAATAAATTGGAACCAGGTTTTGGCTTGTTAATTTAGATTCATCTAATATTATGAAAAAAAGGTCATATATGTGCATAGTCTTAATGGGGATACACCTTATGGCCTAAGTCAATGATTCTAGTTAGAAGTGGAGAGTTTATGAGTTGTACCGAGAAAAACGTATCCTATATCTGCCTGTGAGGCAGATTACACCATCTGCTGGTAATCTCAACGAGTTAATAGTTGAAAGTTGGGAAAAAAGCGACTCAACTAGTTATCAAAGAAAGGTAAGGGTTACGTTTATCAACAATTAATGACCGTCAATATCGATCCTTCCTCTTTTAGCTTTTGTCTCTCTCCTGATAAATCATCTAGTTCTTAAAAATCGAAGGTGATCGGTTGTTATATTGCCTTTAAAAATATAAAAAAAATCATTAAAAGTCCACCCTATTTAATCAAGTTCAACAACAATAGGTCCAGGACAAGCGAGCTGCTCGGAATGATTGTCAAAACACCTCTCTGGTTGTAATTTCCATGGTATTGATTATCTAGTTTCCCATTACTCATACAGTTGCAGCTGAGAAGCAAATAGGCTCTGTAAGGGCAAATCAGTGATGCGCGACCTTGGAAGGTTCTCATTAATATCTGCAACCTAAAGATTGGTCACCCGTTCATAGGCAGTTAGTGCCAATCGTCATCATATGTCTCAAATAACTACTGGTACACTATATAGCTATATGTGATAGATTCATTACATACTATAAAAACAAAAATAGGACCATTATTATTCAATAAACTTCAGTGTCCTAAAAAATCGTCGATTTAATATAATAGATAAGATACCAATGTATTTTCCTTTATCGCGATTTACCGATATGAGTGGAAATATAGCGTATCCTAAATCACTGTATTTTTCAGTTTAATCATATTCCGCGTCTACAAAGGCTGTTCCGATTCATCAAAAAGTTGAGGAGAACCTTGTCCAACCAGCATTGTCACTACCTTGCTGAAGGGGCCAATTTGTAGTGAATGCATACTGGACACGGAAAGTCCCATCAAATCCCACTCCTCGAATTTCAAAACACAGCTAATAGAAAATGAAATCAAAGTCATACGTACTGAAAAGTCAGTTTTAAAGCTTTCCGAGAGGGGGGGGGGCTGGATTCGAAAAAAAAAGTCGCAAATGCAAAAATCCAGGTGCAGGGAAATGCTCAAACTCTTGGTACTCCCTTATTTTACTAGCATAGAAATAAATATTTCCTTTGCCTGATGAAGCACCTACCTCCATCCCCATTTTTTTCACATTCCATTCTTTTTCATCTTCTTTATATCTTTTTGTCTTTCTTTCTTTCTTTCTTCTCTCCCCACCCCTCTCATCTCTATCTCTCCTCCTCTTTCTCATCTATCTGTCTCTTTTACTTTGGTTCTATTTTTTATTTTGTTGACTCTTGTCTTGCTTTCTTGTATTCCCTTATAATATGATTCTTCTGTTTGCTTTGGACCATAATTATGTAATCATACTTGTATCTTACAAGCTGTGCTGAGTTCCTCCATTTAATAATAATAAATAATAACAAATGATACTTATTAGGCGCCTAATCCTCTTTGAAACCAAATGCTCTAAGCGCACATGTGCAAAAAGAGAAGAAATAACATAAGAAATATGAGCATTTGAACAAGCACAGTATCATAGATAAACATAGAAGTGACAGTACGTACAAAAAAATAAGAGTATAAATTTAAATATGTTCAACAAATGTCATTTTTAATGGTTCAGTTCTTGCTTTCTTATAATCTTTCATATTGTTCAATAAATATGCATTTATTTCATACTGAACAACTTTTCTTTTTAGATTTGAATGTAATATTGACTCTGTTTATATTGAATGTTTATATCTTTTGTTGTGTGTAAGTGGAAAATAAATTGTATTTTGAATCTTTATTTAAAATCCAAAATGAAATGTCTTGCACATTCCTTGTCACATCAAATTTTAATTTTACCCTCTTATTGATGGCGATGTCAAACCTCTCCTTGGTCTCCCGTCTGAAGAAGGGGTCCTGCTCTCATAAAAGAAGGGTTATAGGATTCTTGAGAGATGTCCTGCCACAGTATGCTTCCTGGTCCCGTACACGCTCACCATATTCTGAACTGCACTACACATCTGATTCCATCAGTCTTGGAAGAAATGGTATCGATTGGCCTCATGAAGAGACGGTGCCGGGAGAGCGTAAGCAGCCGAGTCATCACAACGGTCTGCACAACAATAAGACATCCTAAACCACCTTAGAATGTTAGCATATATTAAAAAACTTTTACCAATTCAGAAAAATTATTTGAACCAGATCTTTCGTTCTAATCACCATCTTGACACATTTGGAGCCATTAGAAAGCTAAAGAGGATGTATCTCTTGGGAACCGGACATACATGCAACATTAAGGGCTTTCTACAATTGGTCGCTCACGGCACGACAAGCCCTGTCTATATTAAACGGTCTATGGCGTCACATCCTATGGACCCCTCATTTATATTGCCTTGCTTTTTTTCGTCCATTATTATATATTTCTGAATCAGTTTCATCCTTCCTTGAGGAGTACATATTTGAAAAAGAAAGACAACTCAGAGTGCATGATATTACAAGGATTCAAAAGCCAAATGGAAAGCTATCTGTTAACTGTAGGCTCAAAAAACAATATTTATCCGGCTTCATTCTTTATAAAGCCTACGCAATTTACCCTATATTATAACTCCTGATTACGTTAAATAATGAATTCCCATTACCAGAGTCATTTCTTCTCTTGCAGCTGGGTAGTTGCTTGCTCCTTGTTCTTCTGGACTTTCCCCTTGCCCTTCCCCTTGCCACCAGTAGAAAGTGTATCCACGGCATCTTCCAGGACCTCATGCATGTCATGGACACCACCTTGTGTCTTCGACCTCGTGCGTGTCGACATGGTGGCATTGGAATTAATAGTAATGCCGAAAATCCGTGTGCCCCTTTTATATGACCGCAAATCAGATGCCCCGCATACACAATTCATCCGCTGTTTCCGCAGTACATGCGTGATGCATTCTAATACATCCGTAATACTTTCGTGATAGTCGCAATTCATCCTACCTGTTTCCTCAATAGATGCCTTATGCACCCGTAATTTTTCGTTATTTATCCCCAATGTTCGTAATACATTCGTCAACATTCGCAATCGTTTTCCCTTTTATTCGAGAAATGTCCGTATTTATTCGTCATATCTTCGCTATACATTATTAATACATCCGTAATTCATACGAGGAAATTTGACACTTTGGGTCAATTTTGTTGCGGATGAAAACGAACGCCCGAAATTTTTAGCCGCAATTCATGCGCAGTTAATCCGCTCGCCACTGGGACCGGGCCTTAAGCTTTTTTTTTTTTTATGCCTCCGCCACCGAAGGTGGTGCCGGAGGCATTATGTTTTCGGGTTGTCCGTCCGTACGTCCGTCCCGTTTTCGTTCTCGCGATAACTTAAGAACCGTTTGACGGATCACTTTCAAACTTTCAAAATGTATGCATATGGTAGGGACAATGATCTGATTAGACTTTGGGGTCATTAGGTCAAAGGTCACAGAGGTCATTGTATGCATGAAAATGGCTCGTTCTCGCCATAACTTAAAAACCGTTTGACGGGTCAACTTCAAACTTGGGTAATGTGTGCCTATGGGAGGGGCAATGAACTGATTAGATTTTAGGGTCATGAGGTCAAAGGTCAAAGGTCACAGATGTCATTGTATACATGAAAATGGTTCGTTCTCGCAATAACTTAAAAACCGTTTGACGGATCAATTTCAAACTTGGGTCATATGTGCATATAGGACGGACAATAAACTGATTAGAATTTAGAGTCATGAGGTCAAAGTTCAAAGGCCACAGAGGACATTGTTTACGTGAAAATGGCTTGTTCTTGCGATAACTTAAGAACAGTTTGATGGATGAACATCAAACTTGGGTCATGTGTGCATATGGTAGGGACAATGAATTTATTATATTTTGAGGTCATGAAGTCAAAGGTCAAGGGTCACAGACGTCATTGTATACATGAAAATGGCACGTTCTTGCTGTAACTTCTGAACCGTTTTATGGATCAACTTCAAACTTGGGTCATGTGGGAGGAAAGATGAACTGATTAGATTTTTGAGGTCAGGACATCAAAGGTCACTGGTTATTTATGTAAATGACTCGTTTGTGCAATTTCTGAAGGACCTTTGACAGATCAACTTAAACATGTTTATCCTTTTTATTACATCAGTAGCCATCCTTCCTGAGTTGGAAATAATTCTGATGATACAACTTTAATAGATTTGGGGTCAATATCTCAAGGATGTCATGGTATAAATGGATGCAAAATACTCAACATGCGCATGCCTTTTTTTTCCGATGTGGCAATACGGAGGCATGCCTTCCGACCGTGCGCGGTCGAAGATTCATCTAGTTTTTTTAGGTCCAATGGGCAAAACAAACTGGGATCCCTGCTTTCAATTCAGAGTGCCATAATGAATCACACACCGCATATGATCAGAGGGGAAAAAGTGCATTGTGAATGTTGCAGTGTGTAATGCATTTTTAAGAACATTTAAATGAAAACTGAATGTTGTCATTAAAATCTCTGAAATGGCAGCTGTTTTAATTTCGACTCAATATTTCATCTATCAAAGTCCCTTTTGTTTTTTCAGGTGCTGTTAAGTTCAACTATACCTTTGATGTAACCTCTGTCAGCCCTTCTACTGGAAGTACGGCAGGTAAGTCTCCCCCCCCCCTCCCCCACTCCCGATTTAATGTACATTTGTGTTTATCTATATTCAGAAATGATATGCAAATTAAAAGTTTTATATGTTCAATGATTTCTTTTTAATGTTTTATGATCACCAGTCGAAAATTTATTGAATTTCAATGTGTAATTCTATTGACTATTATGCTAGTGTTCAAGATTGTTGTTTTACGTAATTTTTGGCAAATGCACAAATTTGTTTTAGAACCGTATGACTATCGATTGCTATGGTTGTCTATATTTTTTCTTTTTCTTTTCATAGGAGGAACAGTTGTGACTATTGATGGCAATGGATATATATTTTACTTTTCATAGAAGGAATCTTTGTATCTATTGACATATATTTCTTTTCATTGGAGGAACCGGTGTGACTACTTATTGCTACGGTCGTATATGGTTATAGTAAATAGTGGTAGAAAAATACGATTGCGATTGGCTAGGTCAGTATCACGTGACCTACCTTCAATTTGTTATATTGTACATATGTACAATATAACTTTCGGTTTTTGTAGTGTAAAGCCCGAGTTAAATGAATAGAGAAAGTATTAATTTTATTGTTTGCCTTAATGCGCTAGCAGTAAAATAACGCGCACAACAGCTTATAACAATGGATATGCGTACATGTAGCAACAATTTACGTCATAATAGCTTGATGAGCACCAACATTTTGGCAAAGATAAAGTCAGATTAGGCAAAACCCCTGATCTAGGGGTCTATTTACTATAATAAATAGTGAACATTCTATATCATACAACATTACTGGACTATATGAACTCCAAATACTGAATTATCCCTCGTGCAAGTCTATTTCTCCTCGGACGGCGGCCTTGGTGAAACAAACATGCATTCAGGATAGTTTAGTACATTGTATGTGTCGTACATATAATCCAGTATATTGTATTCTGGATTGTCCACTATTTATATAATATATATTTTTCTTTCCACAGGTGGAACCATTGTGACTATTGCTGGCTATGGTTGTATATAGTTATATGTATTGCTGGCTATGGTTTTACATGGTTATATACATTTTTCTTTTCACAGGTGGAACCGTTGTGACTATTGATGGCTGTGGTTGTATATAGTTATATGTATTGCTGGCTAAGGTTTTACATGGTTATATACATTTTTCTTTCCACAGGTGGAACCGTTGTGACTATTGCTGGCTATGGTTTTGGTGATGACATGGATGTCATAGTAGCAGGAAGAGACTGTGATATCATCTCTGTGTCTTATGATAACATTACATGCAAGGTCCAGGGAGAGGTAGGATACCATTCTTATTTTAAATTAAATAATTATGATCCCAAAGTATTACTTTATTACATTCCTGGCACTTTGTTTTCTGGAGCAGACAAAACCCATTGCCTCAAGTCATGCTGTGCGATCACTATATCAATACAGATGTACTTGGAAGCAGAATTATAAATGACAGCTTAAACAGTTAACTGACTTCAAGTATATCGGGGAAAAAAGAAAGAACTGATATACACGAACATGTAGCTTTTTATGTCATTCTAAATAGGTAATGGGTAATGATTCCATTCATATATGTATATTTTAGAGGTGTCATTTAATGAAAAAAAAAAATAAAAGTAATAAAAATTTAGATTGCTGTGTTATGTTTTGAATTTTGATAATGATACAAGTACATGCCTTCATTGTTGTAGGATGCATGAAATTATATGTGTGTTTTTTTTAATCCTTTGTAGTTTTTTTAAGTCTTTATTTACTTTAATTGCTATACATGCTAAGTATATTGTCTTAGCCTGATGGTGTAAAATTGATTGTATTCATAGTCAAGCAGCTCTGAGAACAGCAATGCAGTAAGTGTGTTCCTACCTAATGGTGTATCGGTCAGTCTAAATGACGCGTTCACACTGGATGAAAGCCTCACACCAACCATAACTTCCATCAGTCCAACGGAATCAAGTGTGTCAGGTAAAATACCCCTTTGATTGAAATTTTCAGGATCAAGTTTTCAACTGTTTGCAATCTCTTTTGATAATAATAATTGTATCTGGTATTTATATAACTCTTATTCAGTTAAACTGCCTGATGCATTTTACAGATTATTATTAACCTGTTCACAGGATTCAATTCCATACTAAAGGGCTTCTGATGGGGAAAAAAAAACACCAGAAAAAAAATCACCCCAAACTGTTAGCAGCTGTACCACTTGAAATGAATTCCAAATAAGTTTACAAAACACACTGTAGATTACTTGTTAAAGGATTAAGTAACTTTTCAGATTGAAGGCTTTCTAAAAATATATCACTGTTGACTGAATTATTATTAGAATCATTATGTCATTAATATTTACAAGCAGTTAATATGGGTATAATCTAATACATGATAAAATGAAAAATAATATATGAGAACAGCAGCAAATTTAAAATTTGTGTTGGTATTGCTTTGGTACTGCTGAATGAAAAGCAAAGTAATATAACTATCCATATGATAAAATCGTTTTGAAGATGTCTAGACACCCATGAATTAATAATGATACGGAACTCTTAAGATTAAAACGGGAATTCATTTTTATTTATTAATTTTTTTTTTACAGGGGGTTCTCAGCTCACCATAGTAGGGACCCAGTTTGATACGTCGGGTGCAAGTGTGGACGTTGGAGGAAAGGAATGCTCTGTAACGTCTCAAAGTGAAACCGAGATTATCTGCGTTCTACCAAGTCATTCTAACGGGAATAAGAGCGTCTTCATCAGCATCGAAGGAGTAGGCTATGCCAAAAAAGCGTAAGTGTTAAAGTGAAAGATTTATAGCGCATTCATACAAACAGATATACATGTACATGTATGTGATGTAAAGGGATTTTAAAACACAAAATCAGTTGATTTTAATTGTTATAAGAATGATCGTCATTGACTTGATATTTAGAAAGGCTTTGTTCATGCTTTGATGTTTTTGTCCAACAATTAGGAATATCAAGGTTCATATCTCACTTCCTGCCAATAATTTCATATAATTATTCCTGAGTAGAACACCTTGACAGGGTCTAAAAATGAAATCCAAAATACAGACTCTTTCAAAAGAACAGTTTGTCAGACTCTTATTAAGCACAGCAACATTCAAGTAGTCTCAAATTCTCTCTCTGTGCTACCAACATCAATGTACCCCCTGCCAGTTGACTTCTGGACATTTTCTCCGTTGACAATAACTCCGCTTTAAATAACATACGCTGATCGAATGACTTACTTCCACACTGGGATAAACACTATACCCTTCCCTAAACCTATTATGAAAACCCTATTGCAAGTTCCCTAACCCTGCATGTACAGTACATGTGCAATGTACATCTCAGATGAAATAAAGCCTGAATCAATTATCAAAGGGGCAAGCGTCGTGTCACTGGCTTCTGAATAGGGGTGATGGGCAGCACCAGAAAAGTGGACAATAATATTAATGATATACAGTGCGTCCCAGAAAAAATTATACCCAACTTTAAGAGCCTCATATCAAAATATTATAGCTTGTGTGACCTTGAAATATATATCATGATAAAGAGCAACTCATATTCTTTTAACCCTATTCAGACTGGGGGGGGGGGTCAATTTGACCCCCCCCTGTACGAAATCCGCGACTGCTGCGCAATTCTGCGAATCACAACCCGGCGCTTTATGAGTTTTTTCTTTCAAGTGTCTCGCAAATTTTGACACCAAGTTCGAAAAAATTGGATACTCCGTTGACGCGTTACGCAACATTATGTAATCGCATGTCAGGCCAAAATTGAACGAAAATCATCATTTTGCATGCTTTTGTGTACAAAATACTGCTTTTTTCTAAATTTCTTTATAGCACTGATAATTGTGCCTTCTGAGCCTTTTGATTGATTAAATATGTCTTTATATTGATCAAAATACATTTCTCAAGCATAAAAAATTACAAAAACAAAGAAATACATACCGGTAAGAAATAAAAACAATAGAATACATAAGAAATTCATAAAACAATAGAATACAAAAGAATTAATTTGAAATTTCTGAATTTGTCAATTCAATACTGTTGTCTCTGTTACTCAGCAACTTTTAGAAAAAATTTGGGCTTCATAACTATATTTATTAATGAAATATTAACGATTTCCATAAAAAAGCATCTAATTTGCATACATGAGTATAATTAGCATAAATTAAATACCTGAATTTTTTTTCTCAAAAAAAACATACCAGCGACGGATGACTAAGCAGTTAAGCTTTAAAAAACAAACGTAAAAAGTGCCCTGTCCCAAGTTTGAGCAAAAGCAGCCCTTGCATTTCAATAGATCAAGTAATCCTTTGTGCCTAATAAATGGACTCGGGAAGGCTGACCTCAAACAAACAATGAATGATCAGAAGGCCAGGGCTGCTTCTCAGACAACTTGGTACAGATCACTTTTGACCAATGTTTTAAACACTCAAGTGTTCAGTCATCCATGACAGTATTGGTATGATTTTGGTATCATTAGATAGAATATGAGTTACTCTTTGTCATGAAATTAAAATTAATTACACATAAGTTATACAATTTTAATATGAGGCTCTCAAAGTTGGGTATACTTTTATCTGGGACGCACTGTATTACATTTTTAGATGCTTTTTGCCTTATGTGTTCCTTATGCGTTTGTATATGCCACACCATTGAGCGATAGTGTTAAATTCTTATTTATATTTGAAGGTCTGAGAGTGTGAACCTAGCCGTGACGTACATCTTGTTGGTGACTGGTGTATTCCCGTCAAAGGGGTCACTCTTGGGAGGAACAAAGGTCTCCATCACCGGTCAGGGATTCGGGACAAACGCAGACGACATAGAGGTGCTGATTGGAGACACGGCATGTGAACTTTCCAATAGCTCTGTAGCGGATGACCTCTTGACCTGTGTGACCCCTCAGGTCACTACTCATCACACTGTCAGCCACCTCGGACGACATGAGAGTGAGTATCACCATCTATAACACTTTTCAATAAGGATCTCAAAACTTTTCTTTTTTTGTAACCCAGGCTTCTGCAATTTTATATAAATACATGTTTAATATTATACTTGTTTGTGTTCCTCCCGTCTCCATGATTGTACGTGCTTTGGGTCGCTATGGGAAAAGCGCTATATAAATAATAGTATTACTTTTATAACTATTTATTACTTGCAAATTTGAAATATAAAAAACAATAATTCTATTCTAATTAAGTTATATACTGATGGTCAGTTTTCGCACAAAAAGCATGTTGATGATTTTGATTGGTCTTTGCCGTTTTGCAATTGATTGTAAATCTTTGTGTTACGGAACCCTCAAGACAGTTTTACTAATAGAACAGGGGGTTGATTCACTCCTAACTGGGATACAATAAATTTTAGGATCAATAGCCATGTTATAGTTCTATACGTCCTAAGTTGGGATTAATTTTA
>CALNVZ010003432.1:12575171-12588923 GCA_940671915.1 Paracentrotus lividus | reverse complement strand
GGATCCTATTTGCAACAAAGTCACCTCATTGGTATTTAAAAATGTCTCTTATTTTGAATGACATTTGCTTATGTCCAGTACATAAAATAAATATTGACTACTCTCAAAGTTCAAGATAGTCATTTCTTTGGGTTCTGAGGGACCTCACAACCATGGCACCTGTCATGGGGTCATGTAAGGCAATGAGGTCTCCATGGGCCAATAGCAGCTACTATGCATCTCATAGCAGTCAATATTTTTTATTAGATACCTCAATTTAAGAATGTTGAATAATCCTGTCCTCTGATTGGTCAGAAGCTTGGTCATGTCTTCAACCATGCCCCCAAAACAAATCATCAGTCAATAACACTTGGATTTATGCCCGTTGCCCCCTGGATGCCTCCTTAGCAACGGGCATAGTAGCGCGATCCCATTTCTTTACACGCTTAAGGCTGCTTTGTGCGATGCGATGAATTCAGGCACCATAATATGGAGCGCGATTTGGTCGATAATTTAGTAAGTTAGGTCAAAATTGGACCATGTATCTTATTTTTAGATCCCCTTGTTTTTTGGCATATAAAAGATATATTGACTGCTTTTATTTTCGGGACACGCTCGTTTCTAGACTGCTCTCGGGAACTTCCGAATCTACCATAACCCGCGACCTGCGGTCTTGGGTTATAGCAGATGCGGAATTTCCCTTGAGCAGTCTAGAAACGGCCATGCCCCTCAAAGCAGTCAATATATCTATACTATTTACTTTTTACTATTATTATTATCATTGTCTAGCTTATGGAGTCGGGTATGCTTGGGATCCTCTGAAGCTTGAGATAGAAGCAGGGGACACTGTAACATGGACGGCATTTGTTCCTATGTATGTTACCGGCATTTCGTACTCCGTCCACCAAACAGCCAGTGCCTCCGATACAACATATGATGGTACAGGGTTTAACAGTGGACCATTTGGTGATGCTGGTAAGTTAATTTTTTAGGCAGAATAATGCAAACAAAAACTATCTCAGTAGATAGTTTAAGGAAAATATGAGCTGTGATTGGCTAGATCAACATCACATGATATACTTTCAATTTGTAATATTGTACAATAATTTTGCTCTTTGTTGGGGAAAGCTCATGCTTAAAGAATGGGGTTGACTTGCCTGATACCACTTTACGTAAAAAAAAGGTAAAATGGTGCGCATTCTTTTGATGGTTAAGCACCAGGGTGTATTAGTCAGAGGCAGGGTCATAATGAGTGCAACTCAGAATAATTCAACTTGCGAGACTTGTTAGTAGTATAATTGGCCAGTATTCACAAAGGTGTACTAAGTTAAGCCATACAAATGTAGCTTAAATCTGTGGTTTAACTATGGTTAGCCGAATGTGACAAATCTGTCTACGTTGTGATGTTCTTTACATCTTTACTGCAATCTGGAATTGTGATTTAATGATTAGAAAAACTTTTGTACTTATCTTTCCGAGATTTTTAATATTTTCAGTAACAAAAATTCAGATGAATTGAACATCTACTGTTTGAGATTGTGTCACATGTTGCTACCCATAGTTCAGGTTGAATTGTATCTTTTCTTATCCTTCCTCATCTTTAACAGGCCGCTTCTCATACAAGTTTGATGCAGAGGGCACCTATTACTACGCTGGTAATCCAGTCAACTACGAGAATCCTGGAGATCCCATCATCATGAAGGGTATCGTAACGGTGTTGCCCAAGATGTCTAACACAAACCCTGTCACTGTAACGGTTTATGAACATGAGGCAGACTATGATCTAGAGTCAGGTATACGTCAAAGCTTTCATCTTCCGTTTAACCATGATTTCATTTCGAAGATTTTACAGATATAAAGCTGATTGTACGATTATTCCTTGTGTTGTATTTTGAAGAGTGCATTGCAAAAAGCTTTGGTTTGTCCTTTTTTTAAAGATTTTCTTTGAAATTGACATACCAGCCGTCCCTTTATTTTATTTTAATCTTGTACATGGATGCATGTGAAGTTTTAGAGCGAGTTAATATTTACTTGGTGAGGTGACTTACCAAAAGATAAGCCGCAGCCCGCTGCATGAAAAATGCATTAGTACATCTGGTATAAAACTTTGATTATTATTGTTTAAATATGCATCATGTATCTTCCTTTCTTTTTTATACCAAAACAACTCTCTGCAGAATATTTGTAGTCCTAGGTCTCTTTCTTGGTAGTGTTATCTTTATCACTATGTTTGTGTACAGATGAATCCCAAACAGTTATCTCTCTCTTATTACAGTGTGATCATTATCATTGTCATTGTGTGTGTTTATAGATGAATCGGATCCTACATCAGGAGATGCTTGTCCAGGCGATACTGCACCGTTTGATGGATGCGATGAAGATGTAGAAGATAATACCATAGAGGATGTCTTTACCTTCACTTACTCTACCTGCCATACCCCAACTGTTACCATGATCAGTCCCAACACCGGCACAGAGGGCGCTCTCCTTACCATCAATGGAACAGAACTGAGTAGCGAATCCTGCGAGGTGGAGGTCTTAGTTGGGGGCGAGCCATGCAGTGTTTCGTCAGCATCATCCACTCATGTCCAGTGTGATGTTGGTACAGGAGATGTCCTGGAGACAGGGGTCCTTCTTGGTGTGTCTGTTAACATCAAGAACAAGGGATTCGCCCAGATTCTTCCAAGGGTTCCCGTCCAGCGCTCGTTTGTTCTGTTCTCCCGAGTGGATGCTGTTTCTCTCCAACAGGGTTCTCGTGCCGGTGGAACCGAGCTGCAGTTCACAGGGGCTGGATTCTCCTCAGAGCCTCAGGTTTTGATAGGAAACGCACCTTGTCTGGTACAGGACTCGACCTACACGTCCTTCACCTGCATCACAGGACCTCATGAAGTGGGTCAATATGAAATAGAGGTCATGGTCGGCCAGTTTGAAAGTGAATGGAACACACCCGATCTCATGTTTTTTAATTACACGCTTGACAGCACGCCTGTCGTAACGGCATTTACACCAAACATTGTCAGCGGAGAGAGCACTGTCATAAGTTTTGGTGGATCTTTTCTCAACATTAATAATCTCGACCTGATTACGATTGATATCGGTGGCACTGATTGTGCTGTCAGTCATGCTAATGATACCAATGTCGTTTGTACAGTCAGCTATGTTCCCGTTGGAACCCAAGATATTTCCTTCCACATCTCTGGATTTGGTCAAGCTCTGTTCGAAGGACAAGATAATGTCTGGAGCTCCAAAGATCTATTCAGCATCGACCCCTCCTCAGGGAGTACCGAAGGTGGACAGATCGTTGTCATTCACGGCAACGGCTTCATCTCATCCGAAACCGTGGTTACAATCGGAAGCGACCCATGTGATATCCAATCAGTCACCTTGTCTCACATCACATGCGTTACTTTGCCCCATGCGGCGGGATCCGAAACGGTGACCGTCGTAAGTGGCGCGCACACCTTCACCACTCGCTCCTTTGAGTACTCCACTGCCATGACGCCCGAGGTGTCTTCGGTGTCACCCACAACCGGCCAATCAGGAGAGAGTATCACAATCACGGGCAATGCGTTTTCCAATGTCCCATCCGAGGTGACGGTTACCATCGATGGAGTGGAGTGTAGCATCACGTCTGCATCAATGACCTCCATCCAGTGCAGTGCCGGCAATCACTCAGCAGGGTACTATGACGTTGAGGTCCATATCACTGGCAAGGGCGATGCCATCAGCAGTGCTACGTTTGAATACAATCTTAATGTAGATTCAGTGACTCCAGATGAAGGTTAGTCCTCATGTAATCTTGTTAAAACCAATTACACTATGTTAAAAAAGTATATATATATTGTCAAACTAGGCCCTGCAGACATCATAAAGAGTTATGAGCAAATGTAAATTGAAAGTAGCCAATCGGGATCCTTTAATGTTGCAAGCACCTTTTGCATAAATGTCTCACCCTGAACCAATCAGAAAAGTTGTTTTAAAATAATTTGCAATTATTTGTAACTGTTTATGCTACAGGGCATTGGTGTATTACTTGTCCCGTATGGATATGGGCTCCTGTGAAAGATGTCTAACAGCAGTTGGCCTAATTCACTGTTTGTCAAATACCACATGGGCTACAACCATTTGGTGTACTAATGATTTGGTCTAATACATAGTAGAGCAATTTGTTAGTAGACCAAATGGATTTAGCTCGTGCGGTATTAGACATACTGAGAATTAGACCTACTGCTGTTAGACCAAGTGGATATAAACCTTCCAATGGTCTTGTACACAGTGTACATGTACATTATGTACATGTACAGTGTCCCCAAAAATTATTTGTACACTTTGAAAAAATGGAATTAAATAAATCTATGTTGGTTTGAAATTTTAATTACTATTTATATCAAATGGTTGGTAATGTCACTATCACCTTAACACTAAAGCTCAAATGTTCTGTCAGTCTCGGAAGTTCTAGGCCTCCATTTGCAATTTTCATGGCCCAAAAATTATTTGTACACTTCAGAAGATGGGTTTTTAAAGAAGTGTTTAAATTTTTGGGGGCCTTCTTTGGCTTCCAGGACAGTCATCAACCTCCTTAGCATACTATCAAGCAATTTAGCACTCATTTCATGGCCAATACCATTCCAAGTTCGCTGGAGCATGTCCTGGGGCTGCTGGAGGTTTGATGGTGAGTCTTGAGAGCGCTGTCGCTTCAGATCACCTCTCATGTGCTATTAAAATGGGGATTAAATCTGGGATCTGAGGTACCTTTTCGAGCTTCTTAAAGGGGAATCTAACCCAAGGAGAGAATCAACCGTACAGGAAAGAGGAAAATGAGAGGAGCAATTTAAAAAAGTTTCATCAAAATCGGTTATAAAATAAGAGAGTTATGGAAGTTTGAAAAGTCTAGTTGTTCCTTCTATGGGGATCCTCAAATTGGCATCATTGGCTTCAAAATGGCTGATCTCATGGACAACTCTCCTTTCATTTTGTACACAAATTTTCAGATTTTCCCCATTTTCTTTCGAAATATATCTTACCTCCTTCTGAGCTCAACATTATGTTGTGTGAAATATATTTTCCCATGACATATTTTGAGCTCAGAAGTAAAGAAGACAAATTTTGAAAGAAAATGGGGAAAATCTGAAAATGAGTGCTAAATTCGTCGACAGAGTATGCCAAGAAGGTTGATGACTGCCCTGGAGGCCAAAGAAGACCCCCCAAAATTTTAAACACTTCTTTAAAAACCCATCTTCTGAAGTGTACAAATAATTTTTGGGCCATGAAAATTGCAAATGGAGGCCTAGAACTTCCGAGACTGACAGAACATTTGAGCTTTAGTGTTAAGGTGATAGTGACATTACCAACCATTTGATATAAATAGTAATTAAAATTTCAAACCAACATCAATTAATTTAATTTCATTTTTTTTTTAAGTGTACAAATAATTTTTGGGGACACTGTATATCTGTATCTGTATTATAAAATTGAATTTGAGATTTACATTAAAAAACATTCTCTTAGTTTTCTATGAATATTAAGAAATATATAGAATTCAAAAGATATTTATAAATCCAAAATATCTATACTGTATGCATTTAAATACATGTTCATTTTCTTATTAGTATGTCAGAATATAATTCATAATTTTTTTTCATAAGTGTGATAAAACTGTTCAATTTGGAGGAGCATTTGTCTACACCTGTAGGCTCATTGCATAGTGAATACAAACTTATTTTCATATTCTATTTTAAAAAAAAGTGATTCAATCTCAGGCCGGTAAGTGACAAGTTTTTAGACAAGAAAATTCAATTTTTGCCAATTTTTATTTCACTTATCCAAACTGGCTTTTGCCATTTTTTTTATTCACTGGTCACAATTTTTTATTCTGAAGGCATGTTATCGTGGGGTTTACATGGAGATAAATCTCAATTTGTTGATGTTTTGAAAAGGTTGGACCACATACAAAAACTAGGGGTGGGAGCAGTGGAATGCCCTATTCCTCTGGATTATGGCTGTGTATAGGCCGCACGAGTGCTGGGGACCTTGGCTTAACAATGTATTGCATGGTTCACAAGAGTTTGCTAGAGTTTGTTTGGACCAAACAAAGATCCAAACTCCCTCTTGAGGTAGAAACACACAGACTCTGTTGATCCCATGCCTTTAATTGTTCAACGATCCAGAATATTACCATTTTATTTTATTTTTTTTGTAAACTTGGCTAATTTTCTCACTAATTCAAAGTATTGCTAATATTTTTTCAATATTGAATCTGGAGTACATGTAATGTCTCACAAATACTTTTTTTTTCACTTTTGAAGCAGCTAATTAATTTTTTTTCTGGATCTTACATACTCGATAACTAAAAAGCCGTGTTGTCACTTTATGTATTTACATGTATCTATTTATTTATTTTTAAAATTGCATGTTATATTTACAGTTATCAGTCTAATTTTAGGTATCTGCCATAAACAAATCCCCATTGAGATAACATACATGTACATGTACCTGAGGATGTTTCACGAAACTATTCGTAAGATACAGTTGCATGCAGAATTATTCAACCCCCATGAAATAATAATTATATATGTATACTTATAATAATTGAATTTGTTTCTAAATGGAATGAAACATATCAAACAAATTATATATCAAATCAAAGCCAATACAATAGCCTTTGATTTGATCAACATTAGGAATCTTGTTCATTCATGCATGGGCAGATACGGTCAATCGAGCCAATGAATGTCATTTTCAAACCTTTCTGTGATCACTGAAGCATAAGACGTAATGCCTCAATGATTCTGGCTCGGTAATACAGGTTTATAATTGAGGATACTATATAATTAAATTTGATATACGATTCATAGTATTTTTTATTGGAATTACTTATTTTAGAAACCTTTTTTGACAAATAGACTTCAAGTAAAAATTCCCTCCATTGAATTTGTACAGGGGTTGTACACAAGAATTAATATTTCAATTTCAATTCATCTAAAAATTATCATAATCAACTGAATTTTCAAGAATTGTGTATCAAATAGAAAAGATATCATTTCATCTATCAAAAATTAGAATGACCAAGTCATGACCATCAAAGCGTTACATGTCATGGTCCAGTGATCACGGAACGGTATGGATATGACATTAACTTGCTTGATCGACCATATCGGTGTATGCATTTATGAACATGATTTCTAAAGTTGTTTAAATGAGCGGCTATTGTCTTAGCCTGAATTTGATCATGATGTGTGATTTGGTTGATATTGAAAGCCCATTTTTTGTTAAATAAAGAACCAAAGTGAAATTTTGAATATGAATACATGTACTCATATCATGGGGGTTGAATAAATCTGCATACAACTGTACATGCAATTTTAAGAAAGACTTGGAATATGAAGGGTCAAATAGCTTGCTCCAATCATCTTTAATCGCTTTAAAATCATTTTTGCAACAATCTAATTGAGATTATGGGAATGCAGTCAGACTTCTGAAAGAATTTCGGGCATCCAACTAAGCTTGTCATATTGAAGTTTTTCGTAAAATTGTGCGTATTTAAAGTTTCGTGTATGAACAGCTTGGTGAAACAATTCCCTGAACTCATTTGAACTGTATTTATCAAATGGATGTAATTTTCTTTTCCTTTTCATAAATCTTAAAGATCTTCTTTTTAAAAAATTAATTTATCATGAGGAATCATTCCACATGAAGAGGGGTAAAGAAATCAGTAAATGAATTTAAATGAACTTTATACTTTGAATATTATTGACTTTTATTTAATATTAGAAGCTTATATTTAAATTTTGATTAGATTTCAAAACACATTTGCACATTGAATCATAAAATTCTCTTTTCAAAGCACTGTAAGAGATTTTTACTCTCTTTATTTTTAGATCACATTTTTTTTGGTGGAAATTATCCATCCTGCTACTTTCAATGAATCAGATTTTTTTCAATCAGAAGTAAATAAATGAGCAGAAGATTACTGTTTCACTCACTTTCCTCACTTCGGATCCTGTTTCTTTTTAAAACATTTATGTTCTTGATCTAAAATTCATCAAAAATTCATCACTTCTTTTTTTCTTTTCTTTTTTTGTTTGTTTGTTTTTTATTAAATTTACGTTATGGGTTTCTTCTTCAATAATTCAAAGTGCTTCTCTCACAACTTGTTGTAATTTCATATGAAAATGCATCAATAATCCTAAGGCTCTTTAAAAAGATCTTGTCCATGGTAAGAAAACTGAGCAGTCAAGCATTAAAACATCTCTAGTCTAATACACAGATATGTGGTTTAGTGGTTAAGTCATTGACCTGTAGATCATGAGGTTTGAGGATCAATTCCTTGGGTCAGCAGTAATGTCCTGTGGCAAGTCATTGAAGTAAAAAGTTGTAAAGAAGTATATTTCACATGTACACCATTATATTTCAGTTTTAAGAAGCGACCTGTAGAAAAAAATACAATCGTTTTCAAACATTGGCTTCATTTTTTTCAGTGTCTAAAAAAAAATATGAACATTACAATATGAGACTTTTTGATTATTGATTTTAAACTATAAATCATACATGTAATCTCATTTTAAAATAAAGAGATGAGCTTTAAAAAAAAAAAATTTTCAGATGTTATTCTATGGCTTTAACTATCATTATATGAAATCTCTTGTACGCCACAGGAAGCTTTGGAGGTGGGCGTATCCTAACCATCATTGGATCAGGGTTTGATGAGATGACCTCACATGTCTATGTTTGTGAGAATCCTTGTGAGGTCATGTCAGCAACTACTTCCTCCCTGACCTGTGAGGTGCCACCAAACTATGGTAAGTTTATAAATTCCTTGACGTAGGCTTTAGCAACATTTGCTCCACTTTGAATTCCTTCTACTATTCAAAAGACTTTTATGATAATTTTGATAGTGATAATGCTAATATTTTTAAAGCGCAACATATCAATCTCAAGAGATGCTCAAGGCGCATACAAATAACTGAAACTTACTAATTTGACATAAGAATAAAGAACGAATGTACTGATGATTTAACAATATGCATTAAGCATCGGGTGGGTTTCAAGCGGTACCTTAAATTGAGAGAGGGTGTTAGCCGTTGGAATAGAAAGTGGCAATTTATTCCACAAAGAAGGAGCCGCAGATGCAAATGCTCTTTCCCCAATTTTCGTTTGGAATGAACTCTGTATTTCTTTAAGCCTTACATTATTTGATGAATGTAAACCAGATCAACCTGAGGTGTGGGGTAACAGAAGGGATGAAATATATGTACATTCTGGAGCTAAATTATTTTTACTGTAATTAAAAAGGTAATTTTCTTTCATTGTTTTCTTCATGGATTACGGATTGTGGTATAGAATTTATGAAAAGATGAACTGCTCTCTTTCCTCATTCATTTAGATGAAGGTGAAAATCTGGAATGCAAGGTCAGGGTCATCCTAGAAAGTGGGTCAGAGGTTAACGCTACTGATACATTCATGTACAAAAGGTCATTGACCCCTACCATCACGTCCGTGGAACCGAAGAGAGGAGGAACCGCAGGGGGTACAACAGTCACTATTACGGGAACTGGATTTGAGTGAGTAATTCTTTTATTTTCTTCTTTTTTTTCTTTTTTTTTTTTCTTTTCTTTTCTTTTCTCTTCTCTTCTCTTCTCTTCTCTTCTCTCCTCTCCTCTCCTCTTCTCTTCTCTTCTCTTCTCTCCTCTCCTCTCCTCTCCTCTCCTCTCCTCTTCTCTTCTCTTTCTTTTCTTGTTTCTTGTTTCTTTCTTGTCTATTTTACTTGTTATTTCCGTGTTGTTTTTGTCATTATGTTTATTTTTAATTAGTTATTGATGTTGTTTTTCGCTGTTAGTCCATTTTCGATTGTAATTAAATGTATGTCATTGTGAAAATCCCAAAGAAAATTTCCTTGTTATTTTGTAATTGTGGACGAATAATTAAATGGAAATTGAACTTGAAATTGAACTGAACATGTCAAATTGAAGATGTTATTGCTTTGTATGAATACTGTAGAAGCTGAAATTTTTCATCTCTTGCAAAAATTCTCATTACATTTGTTGTATGATAACGAAAATCTGTCTAAAAATTTATAAAATAAGCCCTAACAAATTTCCCTGCCTAAGCGCTAAACCTAAAAAAAAAAAAGAAAAAAATTATATCCCAAAATGTTTGTTTAATTATACATACATGTCTTGTAATTCAAATTGATGAGATGTAGCAAGTATAGTGGTCTCTTATTTGAATTTGAAGTTAAAGGTTGAGGGTTCAATTCCTAGCTCGGTGCTAACATCCTTTTGGGCAATTCCACGCCAACTAGGATATTTGTTCAAAAAAAAATGGCTCTCTTATTGTTTATTCTGTGACCTATTACTAATCTAATGTCATGGATGTTAATGAAAAACAAAAGTCTTTCAAAGACAGCAGAAATTATTTTGCATTTTCATTGATTTCCACAAAATCTAGAACCATCATTTAAATTGTATGTGTGGGACTAGATTTTTTAAAAAAATCACTTTAATTCAAATTACATGAGATTCTTTTGATATTTTTCAGAAAACTTTCGCTAAAGGGAAGACTGTGGACATATACAGTGTATCTGTATTTAAGTGGCAATAATGACATTTATTTCATGACAAAGGGGTGAAATAACCACAAAAGTCACTCCAAAAAAGCTGTAATGTGACTAACCGTAATGCGACTAACCAACGTATTCCTTTCCGCAAAGCATACTTTAGATTGCTTACAAAATCTAGATAGCTTATTTGAAACTTCAATATGTTGGTCAGGTGGTGCAAGCAATAAAACTGGCAAAAATATTATGGTTTGAGGAAAATAGTGAATTTTAAGAAGTGGATTTTTTTCCTTGTCCATTTTTTGTAATACGACTAACAGATTTTTACCCCATTGTGACGTTCAGAGTAGAAAGCCTGCAACATTTACTACAGTGTTATTTTAAAGCTATGGTTGTCAGGTTTAAATCAAAGTATAAACTTTAAAGAAAGACTCATTCTTGCAAGACTGGTACCACCAAGTTACAAAACTGAGCACTAAAAATGTAATGCGACTAACCGTGGAATTGCCCTTTTGCAACATGCATATATCAGTCTTCATTTGCCATTATCTACTTACATGGAGCATAAAACACTATTTGAGCTTTTGTCCTTTTATAGTTACACTTCTTTTGAACATAATTTACGCTCGAATTCATTAATTCTTTGATGTCTGCAATCATATTTGTGACTCATCGCATCAAAATGAAACACAACTTGAAGTCATCAGCAAAGAGTCAAAGATATCGGCAAAATAATAAATTTTAAAATAATTTATTCTATTCTACTCAACTCTTTTTACAGAGCACACATGAAACATTGAAGATTCAGAAATCAACAAATACATGTAACTTTCCTCCAAATTTGACATATTCTATTAGTTTGCCGATTTCCTCGACCCTTTGCTAAGTTTGCTCGGCAATTTGTGTCTCAATTTGATATGATCAATCACAATTGTTTTCATACAGCTCTACAGGTAATGATGTAACCATTGGAGGAACTGAATGCAGAATCCAGACCGAATCAGCGACCGAGATCGTCTGTGTCACAGAGTCACATTCGAATGAGAGAACGCAGGTCAAAGTTGAGGTTGGAAATAACGGGGCAGCTCTCGCTCAAGAGGTAATAATAATAATAATAGTTCGATTTATATAGCACCTAGTATGAAACAAATTTGTCTCTAAGCAATTTTAAATTATTACTACCCCAGTCATTGGAAGTCTTTCTGACACCTGTCCAATTCCACAGAGATCATTTTGAATCATGGTAGCCTTTACTGTGCACTTGTTCCATTCCTTCCGGGTACCTATTTGCACCTGGGTGGGGAAAAAGCATTTAAACAAAATGCCTTGCTCAAGGGACATAAGTCCTGGTGTCAAGGATCAAACCCATGACATTTGAATTGACACTCAAGTTGTGAGGTACATGTAGGGCAAAACAATGTGGGAGCAAAACATGAATGTCAAAACTTAAACTTGAACTCTTACAAATAAGGGCAATAGAACACTTACAATCTTTCCTTTCTGGTAGTTTAAAGGTTAAATATTCACATAAATTTTCAACCCAGTAAGTAGAAGGATATTTTGTTATGTTGGAACTATATTCATATAGTTGAAAGCATCCACTTAGAAATGATTAGTTGCACTATTTAATTAGAAGGTGCTTTTATTTGATGCATGTTGAAAGCACTTGGATAATAATTTGTGTCAGAAATTAATTTTTTTAAATGCTGGGAAATCCTAATCTGTCTTGCTGTAAGCCATTGTAATGACAGTAGAATATCTATTTCATTTCAGGGAATGGCTGACTACTTCTACGTAGATGTCTGGTCGTCACGATTCACTTGGGGTGGGAATGACCCCCCTGAGGCAGGCACTTTTGTAACGATTGGGGCGGGGCAGACTATTCTGCTTGATACTGACACACCGGTCCTGAGAATCTTACTAATTGAAGGTTAGTATTTGAAGAACAATCCTGTGTAACCATTTGGGCAGGGCAGACTATTTTGCTTGATACTGATACACCGGTCCTTAGAATCTTACTAATTGAAGGTTAGTATTTGAAGAACAATGCTTTTAACCATGTGGGGCGGGGCAGACTATTTTGTGATATTCAGGTTGGCTATACATACAGGTGTATCACTGGGAAGCTTATACAATCCCTGGTTTCAGAAAGCACATAAGACCAAACTACAAATTTGTGCAACTCGTTGGTCGCTTTGGAAATGAGCCAGTGGGTCACATCTTGTATTCTACTTTTCCTCTCGAAAGAAATGATTTTAACACCGTTTTTTGTTTCCCCACTCAGGAGGCTCACTAATCTTTGATGAAAAGGACGTTGAATTAAAAGCTGAATACATCATCGTGACCGATGGTGGGTACCTTGGGATCGGAACGATGGAAGAGCCATTCCAACATAAGGGCATCATCACTCTCTATGGCAACGTACGCTCTACAGAGCTGCCGTTTTATGGCGCTAAAGTCCTGGCTGTTCGTAATGGCACTCTTGATTTGCATGGTAATTCATACTGACCTTCTTTACACTAGTCAGTATAATTCAATTCATTTAGGTTAAACTTGAATACTTTACTATACATGTATCATGTTTGCTAAAATGTTTGATATGTTTTACAAGATTATTTTGTACATTGAATGCAATTCAGCTTTTGGGCTGCCATGTTCGATCTCAATAAAACCTTTTCAATTCAATAAATGTACAATAGGTGATTAAAGGTATAGTTTAAGGGGATCTAAGAAATAGTAGTTATTCACTAATTTTGGTGCATTATGCATGTACATGTGACTATTGTGATACAAAATGATTCCACCTAATTTTTGTTGTTTCCTACAACAAAATAACATGAAAGCTAATAAAAGCCAGTCACAAACTTTTGGTTGAACAGAAATCCTCGGGAGTGTCAGATGTGCATATTTACACAAATGATAGACACCTACATGTACATGTATATGTATAAGCTCAACAAGTTCATTGTTCGTAGATTTGTGTAAATGCCCACACCCTGTTTTAGATGGGCTAAATTTACATTATTTTGTCAACATTAAACAGTAGTTGTCTACTGAGAATTTTAGATAATCTGAACATTTTAGAAAGTCTAAGGATTTTATGTGAAACAAAACCTTGTTGAAACTCGATGGCCCGAATTCACAAAGGTGGATTCTGCAAAATCCACGGATCCGTGGGTTATGTAAATTTTGCGTAATAATTACGCTTAATTTTAGCG
>CALNVZ010003432.1:12531705-12574156 GCA_940671915.1 Paracentrotus lividus | reverse complement strand
CGCGCTAAAATTAAGCGTATTTATTACACAAAATTTACATAACCCACGGATCCGTGGATTTTGCAGAATCCACCTTTGTGAATTCGGGCCGATGTGTATTGGCAATTTGCTTGACTAATATTTAAAGCTACATATAAATCATTGTTGTGGTCATGAGATTGAATTATGAAAGAAACTATCTCAGAGCTATTAGGAAAGGTTGATAACAATTCATCATATACTTGATGTGTGATATGAGGTTTTTGTGATCGACAAAAGGATTTTTTTTTTTTTAATGAATCAATTCTGCTGAGAGTAACATTGTACATAAAAAATCATGTATGGGACTAGAACTTCATGTACACACAAATGTTTGAGCTGAACATTTGAACTGTTTTTTTTTTTGTTTTTTTTTGGTCATATTATGAATATGAGGGCTTTTGAAAAGCAATCCTTTGCAGTGGACTTGTCTACTATAATATTTTACCTAAATACCATGAAATTAATTTGAAAGCTCACATATATTTTGGTCACCTTTCCCACTACACTAGATTCTCATTTAGAGTGAATGTTTTTTCCTTCATTGACAGGTCAACATGTACCCATCATGTGGACACACCTGTCAGAGACTATCCAGCCAAACGATACACAGATCTCCCTCATGCTACCAGTAACATGGAAAGTCAATGATGAGATAGTGATTGCAACTACCGGAGGAAGGCAGGACAGTGGACAGAGCGAAGTCGTTACTATCACAAGTAAGTATTCAAATTGGCAAGTCAATGATGAAATAGTGATTGCAACTACAAGATGACAGCAGACAGAGTGAAGTGGTTTCCATCACAAGTAAGTACTTGAATTGGCAAATCAGTGATGAGATAGTGATTGCAACAACTGGAGGAAGACAGGACAGCGGACAGAGCGAAGTCGTTACTGTTACAAGTAAGTACTCAAATTGGCAAGTCAATGATGGGATAGTGATTGCAACCACCGGAGGAAGGCAGGAAAGCGGACAGAGTGAAGTCGTTACCATCACAGGTAAGTACTCAAATTGGCAAGGCAGTGATGAGATCATAGTGATTGCTATTACTGGAGGAAGACAGGAAAGCAGACAGAGTGAAGTCGTTACTATCACAAATAAGTACTCAAATTGGAAAGTCAATGATGAGATGGTGATTGCAACTACTTGAGGAAGACAAAACTCCGGACTGAGTGAAGTTGTTACCATCACAAGTAAGTCTAATGGTCTACAACCAGTTCATGTAATAACTATTTTCACCACTTAGCTCATTATTTTGTCTGAATTAGATTTAAGCTTTACCCATTTCTCATAATATGGACTTAGTCTAACACCACTCAGTTTATATGTTTAAATTTAGTAGTGACCCAAACCTTTATCTGAAAAAATGGAAAAGTTAATTAGAACGTCTGGACATTAGACTAAATTAACCAAACAGATATTAAACCTAATTTATTGTACATGAAATGGGTTTTAAAAGCCGATGTGGAGTTTATAGACAACCAGAGAACTAGACCATCTGCTAGTAGAGCTAGTATATTTAAACCTTATGTAATCAAGCCTTATCTTTACTTACCTAGGTGTCTCCGAGGATAACATGACATTGACCATCGATCCGCCCATGAAGTACGAACACATCTCCATCGTTCAGAATATAACGGGCGTTATCCTAGAAACGCGGGCGGAGGTTGGTCTCCTGACACACAATGTGGTAGTCAGAGGAAACGTCAATGAAGATTGGACGGAGGATATAGAAGCATGCGAGCAACCTTTCGATACTGGTAATAAACAATTCCCAAATTAATGTTTGCTGATAGTAGGTTTTTTTTTTGTTTTCTGGTGTAAGTGGCAGGGAAAGGGGGATCCGTAGTTCTATAAGAAGAAGACTTTGATGTATCAAATAATTGAACTATTTTCATCATCATCGTCATTTATTTTAGTCAGCATTTTTCCCTTTTACGAGGGGTTACTGACTCCTGTGCCATGATGGCACTCCCTCCTTCTACTTCTTTCTGTCTTTAGCATCCTTGTTCAAACCAACCTTTACTACTTTCCTTCTTCACCATAAGTCTTTCCATGTAATCTTTGGTCTTCCCTTTCCTCTTATGCCATCCACTTCTCTTTTGTTGTTGCTTATTTTCAAACAGTACTGTGATTGTGGGAACAAACCAATTATCCATGTACTTTGGACAAATAGATGAGACAAAATACTCTTTACATCCTTTATGTTCCTTTTTTCTTTCTTTGACTACAGATATGTTTGCAACACAGTCTTGCTTCCTTGGTCGCTTTGGAGACGAAACAGCTAGTGATCAATTTGGTGGCCACGTCATGATATTTGCCCGTGATATGGATGCTGACCTTGTACATGGGTACCTGGAGTATGTAGAGTTCACTCACGTTGGGCAAGCCTTCCGACTTGGACGTTACCCAATTCATTTCCACATGAACGGAGACGTATCAGGGTCGTATGTACGCGGCTGCAGCATCCACCACACGTTTAACAGAGCCGTGACGATCCACGGCGTGCATAACCTCTTAGTGGAGCACAACGTTGCATACAACGTCATGGGTCATGCATACTTCATGGAAGATGGGATAGAAACCAACAACATCATCCAGTACAACCTGGCTGTCTTTGTGCGCTCTAGTAGCAGTCTACTCAATGTGGACGTCACCCCTGCAAGTTTCTGGGTGACCAATCCAGACAACTACGTCCGCCACAATGCCGCAGCCGGTGGCAGCCATTTTGGTTTTTGGTACAACATGCCGGAGCATCCAGAAGGTCCATCATTCACCACATCGGTGTGTCCACGAAACGTTCCTCTCAAGGAGTTCAACAACAACACTGCTCACTCCTTTGGTTGGTATGGTCTCTGGGTGTTTCCTAGTTACCGTCCCAAGGTGACCGGAGGATGCTTCGATCTTGAGTCTACGCCTGCCGTCTTTGCCAACCTGACTGTTTGGAGCACAGAAAGAGGAGCTGAAGTCGTTGCTGCCGGAGCTGTTCAACTTCATAACTTCCTCACCTCGGACACGGAAGTATCTGGACTTGAATATCAGACCGTGAGTGGCGTGCCTTGGAGCAGCGTTGATGGAACAGAAGGTGCCCTTATCAAGGATAGCATCATCATTGGCAGGACTGATGGAATATCAGGGGATGGTGAAAATGCTTCCTGCACCTTAGGCGGTTTTGTTGGGCCCAAGAGTAACTACCTTACCGTGGATGGAGTTCGATTCATCAACTTTGACCGAGATACTTGTGTTGCCCTGCGAGGTTGCAGCAAATGCAGGTTTGAACAAGGTGGTTTCACGATCAGGCTCCGAAACTTGGAGTTCACAAATGCCGAAAACAAAGTAGGATTCCTGTGGCATCACGAGACAGTGTTTGAAGATCTTGATGGCAGTTTGTCAGGTCATGTAGGCGGTAGTATCGTACCAGACACTCCAAATCTTCCTGCAGATCACTGCACCAAGGATGACCCAGATTACGCTTTTGGTGATGTTCCCGGTGCCGTATGTGATCCCACAATTTCATTCCACAGATTTGCATTCAACAATCCTCTCCCTACTTCACTTCTTTACGTGGACGCCATCTTTACCAATGCCCATGGGTCTTCTAGCGTCAGATACCACAAAAAGAGACTCACCCACGGGAATGGTTGGATGGTCACACTGATAGACGGAGACCACTACTACATGACGTTCAATGGTTACGAGCAGCTCACCAACATCTCCTACACGGGACGTTTCGATGCCTTCGAGGACGGTGATTCCTTGTTGATTTCCCACAATCTGACACAGAAGGTGGATTTCATTGCTATCACAGGTCCGACCAGGAATTCAACAGAGAGTTTGGTGACATATGATGACAATGTCAATGGGGACTACTACATAGATCGCTCAACAAATGATATAACATATCTGAGTAAGTATTTGTATCTCTGTACATTTGCAGTAACATTTTGTCACTCGACACATTGGCAACGGGAGCCGGGTATTTTCTATATTAATGAGAGAATTTCAGTTGTGTATGGGAATAAAACCTAGTGTGACATGTATATCAAGAGGAATACTCTGTCTGAGGTGTATGGAGAAAGAAAAAGGGTTAGAGGGAGTGATCCCGTCCGTCCTGGATATAACTACAAGACAGTGTAACTATTGCCATGAATTATGAATATAAATATTTATGTGGATCTTGATGTAGAGATCCAAAAGCCTCTTATATTTTTGGAAGATTAGAAACATTAGATAATTTTACCTTATGTGATACCCCCAATTTTTTGATGTACATGTATATTTTTACACAGGGTGCTAATATACAAAATAGTATGGCAAAACATAGAATGAAACGTTGGAATGTAACCAGAAATAAACATAAACATTAGAAGTTCAAAAAAAAAATGAATAAAAATCTTTTTGCCAATTCTCCTTTTTGGAATAGATATTTATTTACCATATGTTTATTCATCATTCATTCAACATATGCAGTATCCGGTAAAGACAAGGAAATAGCAGTTGATGTCTCAGTAAACTTAAATTGTACCATTGTTACTTTGCTGACTACACCATTTTAGCTCTTTGCCTGCTTCCTTTGACTAGCAGAACATTCAGCAGACTACCAAGTTCAACTCAAGTCACAAGCCATTCACAATGGACTGAGTGCATTTTAATCCACTGTTCGCACACACAAACAATGGCAATGAATGCATTATTTAGTGTTTAGTTCCACCTTGGTACGTTTGATCACACAACCATATCTTTTTTTTTTCATCAATCATTCAACATTCGCAGTATCCGGTAAAGACCAGGATGAAGCCATTGATGTCTCGGTAGACCTGGATGTTTATCGATGTTACTTCGAAGACTGCATCCCACCGGTGCCTGAAGTCCCACCCTCTGGTCGACCTGACGATGTCATCTATTGGTCTGATCCCAGGGCGTGGGCCAACGTCACTGAGGAATGGGGTGGCTACGGGGGCGGAGTACCACAGGACAATGATGACGTCCAGATTCAGCCTGGTAAGAACATTATTGAGAGAAGTTCCTTCCAAAGGTCTAATTTTGATAATTTCACTGTAGTTTCAATGCTACTGATTTATACAAATGTATACAGGGACATGATGTGATGAACATATTAAGTTTTTTTTTTGTGGTCTATTTGGTCAACCCCTGTGATTTAGATTAACCATTTCTGTTTGAATGATCAGAAATATCATCTTATTCATGTTTCTTGTCCTCTAATGTGGTTCAACTTTTGTAAATCTGTTTCTCTCTCATTTTTTTTTTTTTTTTTTTATAAATTGATGTTAAGGATGACTTCCTTGTTAACATTTGAAATATGCCGGAGACTGAAGCAGATTGTATAAAATCTTTGATACAGTGATTAAATTTTTGAAGGTGTTTAAGTAGGTCAAAATATTTGCGTGGTTCGATATTTTCAAAGTGCACAATGTAGCTCAATATATTACAGCACACAAGCAGAAATCCGGATCTCTTAGTACAATGTTATCATCAGAAATTGAGTTTGAATAAAATCATCCATGATTAAAGCTATATATAATTATATAACTGTCATAGGGCTATACATCATTGTGAATGACAGCCTACCTGTTATGAACAAGCTTTTTATCTATGGGACTTTGGAACTGGAGGATGTCCGTGACTTTACTTTACAAGCCACCTACATCATTATCCAAGGTGGTCGTTTGATCATCGGTCACAACGAGTCAACGCCCTTCACCCACAATGTCCGCATCCTCCTCGAAGGCAACCACAATACCCCAGATCTACCGCTCACCAGCAACTTAAACCTGGGTTCAAAGGCACTTGGTAAGTCATTAGTGGTTTAGTGATTGTTAGTAGGTGCCTCATGTGACAAAAAACATTTCAACCATTGACAAAGATTGGACACACATATTATTTGCCATGTCAAAAGTCAGCTCCTTTGCATTTATACCCGTAGATTGTGCGTTGTTTTAGCACCGTTTGTGAGGAATTCATTGAGATTTAATACATTTTTAGCCTGTTTAACATTCACATGACTATTTTTTTATTTTACTTATTGTGAAACATATAAAGATGCTTAGGAAATGAATTTTTCAGGGTGTCCGTTTGACACATTAGGGAGCTTTCGCACATCAATTGCGGACTCACTCAAAGACGAAAAACGGTCAAGATTGATTGTAGTTGAACTCGTCCGCGGTCCTCCTAACCTTCTGTTTTGCACATTCGGGACATTCAAGAACGAACGGTTTGTTTGACGTAACAAAGGCTGCTGATGACATTACCCACAAATGCGTAATTTCAAATGGAAATAAAGAAATTGTGATCTTCACTGATATGACCTAACAGTAAAGGAGGTGCAGATGTTAAGCTTACCGCGTAACTTATGCACAAGTGCGTAAAGCTCTTCACTGATAAAAAACGATAATTGGCTGATCATCTTCTTACCGTTGCTAAAATCAAGAACGTGAAATTGGCCAAAAACCGTTCTTGAATTTGAAGCATGCGCAGATTCAATATTCATTGTCCTTTGTCTTTGAGTACGTCCGCGATTGATTTTCGAAAGCTCACTATTATCACGTTTACTGACAGTATGTAGGGCTCCACAGCTCAGATTTTTGCTAGCCTTAACAAAGTTACTCAATCCTTTTAACCTAAATTGCTCTGTGGCAGGTGTGTTTGGTGTCCTGGACCTTCATGGCCAAGCTCCGGAGGTCACCTGGACCCATTTGACTACGACCGTCAATCCTGGAGAAAACTCCATCACGTTGGAAGAAGATACAGGCTGGCAGGTTGGGCATGAGATTGCCGTGGCAACGACTGACTTTGAATCATGGCACACGGAGACGTTCATGATCCAGGCAGTCACCAACGCCAGAACGTTTGTTCTGAATGCCACGTTTCAGCATCGACACGCTGGTAAGGAACATTAGTAATTTTTCATTCAAATACAAATCACGAAAGGAAAATTGTTAGGCATTGTTGAGATCTCCATACATAGATTTTCAGCTTGTCTCTACATACATTTAGCTATTCAAGATCACTAAAGAGTTTCATCCGATTGGAAGACAAGGTTATGAAAATCATTATTTTCATAAGCTATTCAAGATGTGAGGAAGCATATTTAAAGTTAACAGTGTGCAATTGAAATAATTTAATCCAATGACCAGCAATATTATTATTTTCAAAGACTGCTCAATCACTGTGCAAGCCCAAATTAATCTTCCCCACATTTTAATTTTGCTTTTTTTTTTTTTGCTGTTTTCTTTCAAATCATTGCCGGGCTTTTTTTATTTTATTTTTTTTTTTTGATCGTAAAGCGTAAAGTTTATTTAGTTATTTATTTATTTCTAAGTTTGTTGATGCTCCCCTTTCACCGCATATGATGTCCCAGATAATTGGCGAAAAACAAGATAGTTTGCTGAGAATCGTTGTGGAAGTTATATGAAAGAACTTCTTTTTTTTTCTCTCCATAGGCGTCGTTGAGAATGAGGGTTCGCCACAGGAGTACAAGATTGCTGCTGAAGTTGGCCTCTTTACTCGTAACATCATCATAGAGGGTGCTAACTATGATGGCATTCTTGAGGAGTTATTCGGTGCTCGCGTGTTGGTTGGGAGTTTCCTACAAGACCAAGATTTCTATCAAGGTATACAATCACTTGATTTTAAGTGCGATGGGGACGGGAGGGAGATGACAGAAATACCTTAGTTTGGACAGGTTTTGACAAAGTTGTGTTTAAATGCTCTTTGGAGTATTACTTTAGAATCTTATAGTACTGTAAAACCAAAACTCTAATTATGATGAAATTTTATCTACAAAAAATTTGTTAATGTATCTTTTGATCATTTTTTTTTGTCTGTGCAGGGAGAGCATACATCTCCAATGTCCAATTCAAGAACACAGGGCAGGAGGGATGGGTAGAAAGCTACGATCCTCGCTTCTCTTTAGCCTTCCTTGACCTCGGTGACCCTTTGACCGGGGCCATGCCATCCTCAGTGACAGGATGTAGCTTCCATCATGGATTCAGTACAGCTATTGGGGCTTACACCTCACACCAAGTCATCATCAAGGATAACTTAGTTCATCATACCATCGGTGCAGGTGAGTTGTTGTTTTTAGTTTTTACAACTCTGTCATTCATATAAGAACATTATTATTACATTAATTTTTGAATAAAAACAAAGATTTATAGTTACAATAAGGCCATACTTAATGAGAATCAGGAAATTCACAGCGATATATCGGTCATATTTATATGCTCATGAGTAAGAAATATCATGCGTTATTTTGACCCGATGGAACAAAGATAAAACAAAAGAAAGGGTCATGAACTCCGATCCAGTACGTGTAATTAGTTGCTGACTGATTGATCACATGACCTTTACTACAACAATCCATTAAACTTTTATGTCATCAAGTGTGCATTGGTTGGTTGATTGCTGGTTGGTTGGTTTGTTAGTGGATTTGTGGGCTAATTGATTGATTGATAGAGGGATTGATTGATAGAGGGATTGATTGATTGATTGATTGGTTTGTTATTATTGTTGGGTTGATGTATTGGTTAGGCGGTTTAGCAATTGCTTGATTGAAAGATTGGTAGCTAGTTTGTTGGGTTGATTGATTGCTTCATTGGTTGGTTAGTTGTTGGGTTCATTGGTTGGTTAGTTGTTGGGTTGATTGATTGCTTCATTGGTTGGTTAGTTGTTGGGTTGATTGGGTGTTTGCTTGATTGGTTCGTTAGCTGTTTGTTAGATTGATTGATTGCTGAGATGGTCGTTAGTCTGATTGATTGATTGATGGCTGATTGATGGATTGATTAATTGACCAAATGCTTTTTGATGGACCACTTTGGTTGCAGATTGATGGATTGCTTGATAAATTAATGTTTTTCAATGGATTTCCCACCCCCATTTTTGTGAAAGATGTTAGCAAACAAACCGGACTTCATCTTCATACATTCTATTTATCCATCTTAGACCCATCCTCTTTCCTCCCTTGTAGGCATCATCATTGAAGGCAGTGAGGATGTCCTCCTACAACACAACCTAGTGATGATATCCATCTCCATAGCAACATACCAAGATCGTTATGAGACGGAGAACCTAGACTGGTATGGTGGTATCAATGTTGAATCATCGGACAATCTCGTCATGATCGACAATGCTGTTGCTGGTTCGGAGAGGGTTGGTTTCAGAATTGATGGAGAGCCGTGCGGAACAGACTCTTTATTCAGTGGAAATGTAGCACACTCGTCCTTACAGGTTAGTTTGACCCTATTTTGACTGGGACAGAGGGTCAATTTTATCCCCCTACACGAAATTCACGACAACCAGCAAATTGCGACTCAGTGCGCAATGACATTTTTATTTTAAGTGTCTGGCAACTTTTGAGACCAAGTTTAAAAAGAAACGTAATTTAAAAATGTTATTTTGATTTTTTGCATTTCAATGTATTTTGTACTTGTTAGGAGGTAATGTAATTGATTCATTAGCATTATTTTGGCAACTGAGATACATGTACTTATTTACCTAAAATTCAACAATCAGAACTTATTAGAATGAAAGTAAGATAAAAAAGAAGTTTAAACTTCGGTTTCCTGATTTATACAAGTAAGTCAATAAAGCCCAGGAATAGATTCATTGTAGAATAAAAATAATGATAATGTACATGTACATGTATTATTCTTGAATCATGGGTAAAACAATTTCTTCAAGGAATGGGTTACCAGTACTATGTTATTTGCCATTTAACTTATTGCTGATTGAATTTGCCCATATTTATGCAGCAATGGAAGTGGGTTGAATAGCCTCGGATAGACCTCGGAGTTACGGCATTTCACATGCATGGTTAGGGGTCTCGGACTATTACCGCCTTGGCCATCACCCCTAGGAAGATTACCCCCGGACAATAACCCCTAGGACAATTTTATCAAGGACAATTACATCAATGGACAATAACCCCAGGACAATTACCCCCATGGACAGTAACCCCCAGGACAATTACCCCATGGACAATCAACCCAGGACAACTGCCCTCATGGACAATAACTCCCAGGACAATTACCCCCAGTACAATTATCCCAATGGGCAATCACCGCCAAGACAATTACCCCATGGGCAATTACCCCATTGACAATCACCCCCAGTACCAATTATCCCAATGGGCGATCACCCCCAGGACAATCACCCCCAGGACAATCACCCCCATGGGCATTTACCCCCAGGACAATTACCCCATGGGCAATTACCCCCAGGACAATTACCCCATGGGCAATTACCCCATTGACAATCACCCTAAGGACAATTACCTCCCCCTCCCCCAACTCCTGGACAATTATCCTGAGGTAATTATCAAACCCTGATGCAATCGATGAAGTGTACTAGAATTCTTTCCCATCATGCAGTGATGAAGGAACCACAAATGCACATCAGCGGAAACGATAGAAAAATGTATACATGTATGTAATTTAGTTTGATTAACCTGAACCGCAATTTTTGTTATCATTCAGGGTGTGACGGTGTGGATTGCAAGCCAACAACCGTGTACCTCAGTGGCCAACTTTTTGATCTATCGCTGCTTCCACTTTGGTATCTACGTCCAGGTAATAGCATCTTAATTGAATCTATGTATATTGATATTGTCAGTATGTAGTCTACATGATTATTTAGCATAGAAATTTATTTGGTTTCGTATGAACGGAAAATTAATCAACCCGTTGTGGACTCAGCCCGCATATATTTGGGATGGAAACAGAGTGAACATCTTGTTGATGGTTTAATTATCTCAATCATTGTGAACCAATAAAAATATTGTTTCATTCAAATTATTGAAAATTGATATATTAATGAGTGTATGTTCATGTATGTTCCACGTTTGAATCATAATAATTTGTGCCAATCATGCTTGACAAGCAGGGGGGCATTTCATCAAAGGACTTGTCAGACATTTAATCCGACAAATGTGCCCTCAGCCAATCAGATGCAAGCATTTCAGTAGCTTATAACAGTTTGTCGGATAAAACGTCTGACAGGTCCTTTGATGAAATGCCCCCCAGGTTTCAATCGGCTTAGTAAAACTCACAGTATGCAATGGGTGAAGAGTACATGTATTTCTTTCTGGACAGTTGTATATTTGTTGGTGCACTGATACTGTATTCGCTGTTGTTTTCGCAATGGGTGAAGAGTACATGTATTTCTTTCTGGACAGTTGTATATTTGTTGGTGCACTGATACTGTATTCGCTGTAACAGTTGTTTTTGCGCTGAGTGGCCTCAAAGAATGTTCAGAGGTTCTTGAATTCGCGCTCCAGTTTAGTAAGCATGCATATGAATGCACCCAATACATGCATAAAAAAGCATGCTCATATATTTGCGCGTTTTTAAATTCGCGCCTGCCGATCTTCGCGCAAAATCCGTGAAAATTAATGTACCGCGAATATTTCCATGATTACAGTACGTGTATCTGCTCCATGCTTTATTTGGGCTAAGATACAGAGTAAGCATGAGGGTCTGATAGGGTACTTTGTAATAGAGTTAGGATCAGTTATAGCATTGAATCTGGAGTTTAACCCGTTGTATAATGAGAACTTTTCATAAAGCCGAATGAATCGTGATTGTTAAGCATGCTTGCAAGAAATTCTTGTCATTTACATATGAAAAAAAGACAGCTTTAAATAGATCAATGTCAGATAATTTAAATCATATAAGGTGTTTATATGTTTATGCTATCATGAGTGAAATAAATGGTCGACAAGAGGGATGTTCTATGTTTCTTCAGCCCGCATATACACGGGCTTAGTATAGAACGGGTTAAGTTAAACATTTGTGGCAGATCAGTTGTCACTGGAGCATTCCTGCAACCAATTTGTTTTCCCAATATGTTTAATGCAATTTGAGCACATGACCTGCACAACAGCACACAGCCCACAATAATCTATAATCAGGTTACCATGAAGAAGAAGAAGAAAAATATGTAACTACTACCTTTCCCTTTTTATCATATTTATTGTTCTTAAGGTTGGATCAGATGTGCATGTGACAAATGTGACGCTGGCGGATAATAAGAATGCCATATTCCCGATGATCTACAATCCTCCCGCCCTGTCACATGTTAAAGTTGACAAAGTCTTTGAGGTGACCAACACACTCATCAGTGGACATAGCAGTAGCTTTGATTGCAACTTGGATGAGGTATGGTGTCTGAGGGATCGAATGACATTGGCGTTAAATGAGAATCAAATATTATTTATTGAGCTCATTTTACATTGTTGTGAATATATACATGTAGGTCTGTCAGGAATCCTTGAGAGTTACAAGCCAATTGCTTGCTTTACTATGGGGATATATATATATCTATGATTTCATATTCAAATTTTGAAAACCATTACCGTCACGCTTTTCAGAGGGCATGCCTTCGACTGCAGCCCAGAATGTACGGCACATTTTGTGTTATGAAGTCTCCGTACCCACTGTGCTGCAATCTTGCCCACAGAGGCCTGCGATCAGACGTTGGTAATTTTGATTGCGCATGGCCGAATACCAAGCCTCGTTTGTTTTTTTACTGTTTTAAGATTGACGATGACTTCCATTTGCTCTGAAACTTTCAGTAGTTTGAAATTACAGTCAGAGCGATAAGATTTTACTAATTTCAGTACCTTTCGCACTTGTTTTCGGAAATTGAACAAAGAACTGAAGAGGCTAAACCGCCGGGTAAATACACCAGGATACTACTATTATTCTTATTATCAATGTTGTGATTTAGGTATCCCCTGAGGTAGCTGGGATCACTCGGAAACATAGCGCTGTTCCTACATCTCCCGCAGGAGGTGTGTCGGGCATCGTTCTCACCACGTTCGAGTCCGGTAAAAACGGAGCATCATTCTTCTCCTTCAAGAGTATCCATAGCTACCCACCCCTCGGTGGAAACAACCGCATCTCTGGTAAGCTCTCGTTTATCTTCTTCTTCTTTCGTATGAGTTAGTAATGTTGTATGTCCATCAGGCTGTTTCTCGAAGTTGGGTAAGCCAGTTGATTTGCGCATCATTTGGGCTTGATAGGTCAGTCATACCTTCAGGGGGTTGGAGGTCAGGGCAGCTGTTTATCGACTCATCTTCTCGTAAAACTTTTAACCAATAAATTTAAACAATAAATGAAAAGTGGGATAACAAATGAAGAGACATGTATCAAAACATCTACGTCCAAGCATATTCAGTATCAATCAAACTACAAAATAAATGTACTGTAAAACCACAAATTCTTGCGTCTCTGATAGTTTCGTGAATTTCTCGAGGAGGCAAGATTTGCTAAAGTCAAATGCAATCAAAATTGTACGTACACTGTACAAGTAAGTTGATGGTTGGTAATTTGCAAAAGTTTAATGTCGCTAATGTTTCTGGTTTTACATTTGTAAATTTGTAAAATTTTGTTTCATTCTATTTTTAGATGTGACTTTCATGAATTTTGATGATCACTGTGGGAACCAGGGCCGTGCCTTTATAACAAATTCCTTCAGCGACGATGCTACTCACCCAACCGAGGTTCAGAATATAAATCTTATCTCTACCAGCAAGGAAAATCTATTCTACATCCATAGGCCGCCCATTGGGTAAGTGGTTTTGGATTTTCATTATTTGAAAAATATTTATTGAATCCTTTCAAAATTCATTATTATGCATTCTGTCTACAGACCCATAGACCAGCCATTTGGATTTTTATTATTTGTAAAATATTTATTGAATCCTTTCAAAATTCATTATTATGCATTCTGTCTACAGACCCATAGACCAGCCATTTGGATTTTTATTATTTGTAAAATATTTATTGAATCCTATCAAAATTCACTATTATGCATTCTATCTACAGACCCATAGACCAGCCATTTTGATTTTTATTATTTGTAAAATATCTATTGAATCTTTTCAAAATTCACTATTATGCATTCTGTCTACAGACCCATAGACCAGCCATTTTGGATTTTGTTGGTAAAATATCTATTGAATCTTTTCAAAATTCACTATTATGCATTCTGTCTACAGACCCATAGACCAGCCATTTGGATTTTTATTGTTTGTAAAATATCTATTGAATCCTTTCAAAATTCACTATTATGCATTCTGTCTAGAGACAGTTATCCAGATCCATTTCAAATGAAAGGGTAGGAAAGTTTTACTACATGTATATGTACCTTTTCTGCATTATACCTTTTTATGCATTCTGTCTACAGACCCATATACCGCCCTTTGGGTAAATGGTTTTGGATTTATTTTTTTTTAATTCACTATTCTGCATTTTGTTTACACACAGTTACGCAGAACCATTTCAAATGAAAGGATGTGAAAGTTGTACTTCCTTTTCTCTCCTATAAAGCTAACCTCACTATGCTAGTTCTTAACGGGTTCATGGATCACCCAATTTCAGTTTTCTTGCCTACGTTGTATTTATGACTGTATTTAGTGCTTACAGCTTACAGGTACCCATTTAACTCACTTGGTTCAAGCACGGCAAATTGTAGATTGACATCTTGCCAAAGGATGCTAGTGGAATGGACGGTATTCGAACCACGTACCTTGTGATCGTCAGTCCGCTGACTTATCCACTCGACCACACCACTTCTAATCTGTTGCTCTGTTCTTTATCTAACAGGAGGTAGACATGGACTGCGTAGACATGGACTGCAACGGTATGAAGAAGACCATGATTCATGATCTTGACTGGGGTTCTTGTGTGAGGTATACCTGTATGAATAAGCCTCTTGCTATGTTCTTTATCTAACAGGAGGGTGAATCCATCAGACTGCGTAGACATGGACTGCGACGGTATGAAGAAGACCATGATTCATGATCTTGACTGGTGTTCTTATGTGAGGTATACCTGTATGAATAAGCCTGTTGCTATGTTCTTTATCTAACAGGAGGGTGAACCCATAAGACTGTGTAGACATGATATGGACTGCGATGGTATGAAGAAGACCATGATTCATGATCTTGACTGGGGTTCTTGTGTGAGGTATACCTGTATGAATAAGCCTCTTGCTATGTTCTTTATCTAACAGGAAGGTGAACCCATCAGACTGCGTAGACATGGACTGCGACGGTATGAAGAAAACCATGATACATGATCTCGACGGGTCTATGCTTGGATCTCCTGGAACAGTTGTCCCAGACTCTGCCTTTGAATGGGATGGAGACCCACAAAGAGGCCTTGGGGATTACCGAATTCCTCGCCCCGCCCTTACTGACCATATCACAGGAGATCGTCTGGATATTGCAGTTAAAGCACCAAACAAAGGTAAGATATGAAACAGAGATTAATACCATTTTATCTACACCTTGTTCCTGGTAATATCCAGGGATAAAGAGTTTCTTTTATAACTTTTCCGTAAATAGTACCTACGATGGTAATGTTGTTGTAAAGTTACCATTGAAATGAATAGGTTTTATTCAGCATCATCTTAGTTGCCAATTGGCTGAATTTTGTTGATTTTGCAATCATAAGAAGTGTTAACATTTCGTAACCATATGTGATATATCAGTCCATGTAACCAATGCAGAGGTCCACAGAAGTGCACGTTAGCACATGAAGAATTACAAAGATATGCTGTAAAGAAAAGGAAGCTTTAACCCTTAGCGTGCCACAGACACGATTTCGTGCAATTGTACTTATTATCTATAAAATCGTAATAATTCATTTTCTCTTGATTGCTTGCAGTACAGGCTTTGCAAATAGCACAGTTGATTGGATTGTGCCTGTGGATCGATTTCCTGTCATTTACACCAAGCAAGACTATTTCATACCATTTTAAAAGATTTTAAAAGAAAGTCTACTTTTTTGGCTATAAATTAATATGGCACGTTCAGAGTTATAGTATGGCCATGTAACAAAATCAAGTGACCTTTCCAAAACCAACTTTTCAGGGAAAGAGGGGAAGAAGAAGACGAAGGAAAAAATGGGCTGACAACATTACAAATTGGACTAATCTATCAAAGTCAGGCCCTCGCGCACAACCAGGATAAATGGAGGAATATGGTACCCCGTTATCTCAAGCAGTGCCCCTGCAACCCTGGAGGTTATTGGCGCAGAAAGCAGTAACTTTATAATATCCTGATCTTTCTGTCCTAACTCTCCTTCCATCCAGGTATCTATGGAACCAACGGATCCGACTGCACCTGGACTGAGAGATGGCAGGCCTTCGAGTGTCACAACATCGACTACAGGATGTTCATCGTAGAGAGCATGGATGCTGACACAGAGGTCCGTAGAATATCCCCAGTGGCACTTCTATCCGATGGCTACGTTGACCTGATCAACGGCCCTCAGGACCATGGTTGGTGTCTTGGCTACACCTGCCAGGAGAGGATCTCTACCTTCTATACTCTGGTAGCGACGGGGAAGGAATACGAGCTCTACTTCACAGGAACCAATCCCCAGCGCCTGAGGCTTTTCTTCTTGAATGCTGATGAGGATCAGGTAACCGTTCTTATTTACACTCTTATATCACTGATAGTGCAACAACATCTCGTGTCTCCAAAATGTAAAATGTTCAGGAGAATAACATGCCCCACATAGCACCATAACCTGTGGCATCACCTTTCCCATATATGCTTGGAAAAATAAATGGTTTATATGTACCCTCAACAGTAACACACACACCAGAGTTGTTTGCTACTTCTGTTTAAATTCATCCGTGCATATTATGTACATGTAAGTTAATTTGTAAAAGCAAACATAAACGTTTGCCATATGTTCAATTGTTCAGCTCTTCAAACTTCTTAACCAGCAACCCATACAATTGTTATCTTTTATCTTTATCTTTTTTGGCTTTACCAATTTTTTTTATTTTTTTTTTTACATGTATATCAAAATGAACATTTATATCATTATACATTTTTCTTTATGTCTATCTCAGACCATCGTAGTTGGGATCTGGTATGCCAATCCACAAAGACTTGATGTGTACAGTAACGATGCATACATCCTTCCAAACAATGCCCAATACGACGATAACAACAAACTGACCTGGAAGAAGCCTACGACACCCCGCCAGTACAATCCAACTGTTTCGTCCACAGTCAACGGAGAGAACTACTTTGACCGGTCGCGGCAGACGATGTACCTGGCGGTGCGTGGTTCTAGCATCGTTGAGATCAGGACGACTCCTGCAGTGATCGTGACCTTTGGGGTGCCTTCCATTGCTGTGGATGACTTCTTTGAAGAGAACCTGAGAAGCAACTTGGCCAGCTTGCTCAACATCAGCCCAGAGAACATCCGCATCGTTGACATTATCCGCGAAGACAGCAGAAGGAGGAGACGAGCAGCGGGGGAAACCACGGTTGAAATCGAGATCATAGCAAGAAATGAGACCGCACCTGCCAGTAAGAATATTTCTAGTCAACCTTTATAATGCCTTACTGGTTTATTTATGTGTACAATATAAGGCAATTAAGGGGGGTGCTGCTGTGAAATAAAATCAGAGGAAGCCTAGGCGGGATTTGAACCCGTGACTTCTGGATTGCTTGACTGGATTACAGCGTCAGTGTCCTAGCGATCATGGTTCAAACTAACCCATTGATTGAATATTCCAATGGAATGAGGGACCTTATTTACAAGCTATGCTTTTTGGGTTCCTCATTTCTCATGTAATGTAAAATTATTTAGAATCATGTTATATATTATGTATATGAATATTTTGTTCTTTGCCAGATTGTTTCGTATTTATCTATTTATTCGTTATTATGCATCAATTGTATTGATTTGTAAACTGTTGATATGACATGAGAAATAAAAAACCACTTGAACTTGAATAATTAAACATTTATAACAACATCATTATTACCATATTTATTATTATTGTTATTATTATTATCACCATATATTATCATTACTTCTTGCAGACGAATCTAACATAGATGAACTTCGTGACATCCAGTCCACCATCGTGAATGAACAACAGAATGGAAACCTAGGGAATACTCTTAACATAACCATCACCACTATGACTGTTACTGAACCAGTAGACGCACCTGTTGACCCTACCGGTGGCGTCAGGGCAACCAATTCAACGGGAGGACCCGCTGAGGGGGACAAGACGTAAGTTATGCATGTTTGAAAAAAAAAGAGTGAAAGTGACTGTACATGTAATATGAAAAAATTAGCAAAGAAAACAGGATTCCAACAGAATTTTAACCTGAGACTTCATGATTACTGGACAGATGCTCTTCTGACTAAGGTATGGAAAACCCTTTAAGTGTCGGAGTCCATCCCAGAGAACCCTTAGCTTTCAGATATAAGTCTTTAGCGCAATGTACTGTAATGGCAATTAAAAGGGAATGGAGAAAATAAAAAGTACAATTTATTGCAGAAACACAACTTTAATATATTTAAATTTAGATCAAGAACAAATCTTGTGTCTATCCTACCAATCATATTTTCACCATACATGTACAATTTATGTTTCCTGTCTCTTTTTAGTTATTACATGTAGCCTGTTAATCAGCTTTCTGCTCTTGTCATAAAGCTAAATCTTTTTCTCCTACTTTTATGGATTGAATCTTTCTCCTACATGTACTTCTTGGAGAATTTTGCTCCTACTTTTCATTAAAGCTGAGTTGAAGGCCTGCGATTAATGAAGTTTTTAGCGAGTTGATGTCAAATTGGTATATTATTATATATATTAGATATGCTGAGCAGCAACAAGAGGAGGATGCAGAGAGACAGGAGCAACTAAGCCAACCAATTGTCATTTTGGTGCCCTCAGCTCTGGTAGTAGTTACCAGTCCTACTGAGGGTAGCGAGTATGCCCCCTTCTCAACCCAGCCAAGGATCAAAGTGGTCGATCAGGAGGTATTTCTTTTAGAGATAAGACAGAATATAAGTTATTACAGAATAACATGTTCAGATTATTAGATCATTCATTATTCAATTTGTTAGGTACAATTCTTTTTTAAAATGTTGTTTTATCATGTGACATAACACTTCTGAAAATTTTTTAGGAACAATTCAATAACGGTTATTAATATTCATAATTTTATGTCGTTGAATAATCCCTTATTATTGTTTTAATAGCTTTGCATGTGAATATATATATAAGTACATGTACATACAAATTCAATCTAATTGTGCATACATAATAATTTAATTCAATTATACATACTGTACGTAATTGAATAAAATTGTACATAATAATTTGAACGACACGTAGTCAATTGACTATTTGTGTATTTTAGATATTCACTGTACAGTACCGCCCGAGATCAACGTCACAGTTAATTGCAATCAAATGACATCAGCCCCGTTCACTTTGTGTACAACTGCACTCAATCGATTGCAATCAGCTGTGACGTTGATCTCAGGCAGTACTGTATACTAATCGTCTTCTATGATGTAGATGTAGATGTACATGTATATGTTAGATTTTTTTAACTCTGTAAATTCATCACAATGCAGATTTGCCACTGTATGTTTTTTTTTTACCAAGAAACCTTTTAATTACTGATCTTGGACAAGATACAGTGTACATGTTCTTGCATATGCTGTCATAAGACATCATATTACAGTCATTATCAGTTGAGAATAACTTTTTTTCTGTAATACTCACTGGTTTTATCTCATACATGCATATAGGGTAACTTGGTGACCAATCTTGGTACTGCGACAAATCCTTGGTTATTGACAGCCTCCCTGGTGGTACGTCCGGCAGGCAGCACTGCGCAACTCCTTGGCAATGTCACCCTTCCATTTGTGGATGGTTGGGTTGACTACACCAGTTTGGCTGTTGACAAGACTGGCACTGGTTATGTGCTCGAGTTTGCAATCACTTATCCAGACAGCTCATCTCTCTCTGCTGTTAGGTAATGAGGATGTTGATGATGATGATGATGATGAGGGTGGTGGTGGTGGTGGTGATGATGATGATGATGATGATGATGATGATGATGATGATGATGATGATGATGATATGATGATTAGGAGGAGGAGGAGGAGGAGGAGGATGGAGATAATGATGATGATGGTGGTGGTGGTGGTGGTGGTGGTGATAATGATGATGATGATGATGGGATGATGATGATGGTGATTATGATGATGGTGGTGGTGATGAGGAGGATGATGATGATGATGATGATGAAGTTGATAATGATGATGAGGATAATGAAGGATGATGGTGGTTGGTGGTGGTGGTGATGATGATGATGATGATGATGATGATGATGAGGATAATGATGATGGTGGTGGTGGTGGTGATGATGATGATGATGATGATGATGATGATCATAATGATGATGGTGATTGTAATACCAATATTAATGATGATGATGAAAACAATATAATTGATACTATTAATGGTTATGATACTGATAAAATCGATTATGATGATGATGATGTTAAAGGTGATCAAACATCATCAAACAACAGTGTGCACTCCCCCATCCTCTTCATTTGGTTCCATACAGAATGGTTAGAAGTGCAACTAAGGAGAAGAAGAAGAGGAAATGTGCAAGAAATACCTTTTTGTGATTATAGTTCTCAAGCCTGGTACCTTATTTAAAAGGGTTGTTGGCTTAGGTATTTGTTTATTCAGTTTTTTAATATTCCGTTAATGCAATAATTGTAATATTATCATCATCATCATTTAGGTCCAGTGAGTTCTCCATCACTCCTCGTCAGCTGATAGGTCTCCAGCGTAATCCAGGAGCCGTGGTTTATGTCAATGAAGCATTCAGCATTCTTGTAGAGATCAGGGATGAGGCCTCAGGAGACATTGTTACAGACCTCAACGATATGGTCAGTCTTGACAAATTTTTTCAAGAAAAAAATTAATTCATTATGTGCTGGTTCTTAAGTTTGTCATGATTGTTACATCTTGAATGTATATGTGTGGAGTTGTCACATGATTTAGTTATTATATAATCGTCATGATTACCTCTTTATGTTCTGTACTCGTCGTGCGGCATCTTTGATGGCTTGCCAACTTAGCCAGTCGGCACAAACAATAGTATTAATTAACACTAAAGGCCTCCGCTCACTAATCTTTAACTTTAAGCTCTAGAGCTTTCATGGGTTATCCTGTTCAAGCTTATGTGAACGTTTATACATGTACTTAACAAATAAATAAAAAATCAAAGGACTTTTGGTCGCACGACTGACCAACTCTGGATCTGAAATAACAAAGCGGATGTTTTTTTTTGCACACAGTGTTTAATTTTTGATGCAAAGTCGGTCAGTCGTGCGACCTAAACTCTTATAGTATGCGCTGGCCTTAAGATTGAAATTTAAGTAATATTTAGTAACCCATACCTAGGTTAACTGACAACCCTTTTGTTGTCAGTAGACAATAGTTCCATACTAGAATTTCAGATAATCTGGAAAATCGCTTATAATAAATCTTCATTTACAGGGATATGACACATGGAGTGCTACAGCTTCACTGTACAATCCGTCAAACTACCTCGGTCAACTCTCTGGTCAAAAGACCGTGACTGTTGACCTGACGACTGGCATCGCGACCTTCTCTGACCTGGTCCTAGACCAAACAGGCTTTGATTACGTGCTCAATGTCGACATCTCGGCTGACGGGACAGAAGACTACTCATTCTCTGTTCAGCTTGATCCGTTTAATGTAGTCTCACGGAGTGCACCCCCATCTACTGATAAATCTGCGACGGTCACCCTGCGGTTTGAAGCTGATTACTCTATTGTCGAAGGAAAGGAAGTGGATTTTGTAACAAATGTCAGGAACAAGGTCCTGTACCGCTATACGAATGTATCTACGTCTAATCACGTGGTTACTGAGGGTCAGTATTCTATGCAACTATCTTCCCAAATTCTCATTTTCAAACAACATTTCTTTTCAAACGCTGCTTGTTGAAACAAAAAAATCCATTTAATATTGTATGTGTAAGTACATTTTACATTTACATGCATTGTTACAGTGCATTATATCTGAATGATATTGGAACTGCTTTTTCAGTTACATATACATGTAATGTGAAGGAAAATAACCTCAAGTTTGTAAAATTGAACATTTTACTTAAACTTGACCATAGAAAAGCAATTTTGTGATTGTAACTGCAGAACTCATCATCGAAAAACGGACAAATATGAAAAAAAGAGATATGGATATGATTAAACAATAAAGTGCTCTATTGAAAGGTAAATGCTCTGTGGGGTTAAATACCAGATGTACTAATTACCTCCTTTTATATAAAGTCAATGGAAAAAAGAAAAGTACATCTGGACCTAGGACATTTTCCAAAATGTATAACGTGAACCTTGAAGTTGGAAATGTAAACATGTAGCACTATTTATTTTTATGATTTTTGTACATGTACATCTCATGATCACTTATTGCTTATAGACCTTTACCCTTTGACCTTTTAGGTTCTATTTTGCTGACCTTTACGATGACCGGGGACACAGACGGCACGGTCGTTGCGCTGTATGACGACCTTCAGAATGGTAACATTGAGGTGGTCTTTGAAGGAACAAGAATTGAAGCTTCTCCTGTCTTGCTTGTCAATGGAGAGGAGTACACCAGAAAGGTAAAATGTGATTTTTAAAAAACTTCATAATAAAATTTAAAACACTCGTGTGTTTATTAAACATTTAACCAAGCAGATGTAGCAGCTCTCGAAGCTTATATAAACATCAATTACGCTTTCTAAATTAAATATTGAATTAATATGATTATTGTTCCTGTGTTCTTCTCTTGCGCAGGCCCCATCTGCGTCTTTCCCTCTGTGGGCCATCATCGTTGTTGCAATCGTTGGTGTCCTCATGGTGGTCATCATCATCCTCGTCATCTTCTTCAAATGCTGCCTCAAGAAAGGTGACCAATCCTACTCTTTGAGATTTGAAATAACCTTCAAAAGATTTTTTTTATGTACCTTGATGTCTACATCACTGTTAATTTATGTTTATCACTTATTTTTATATCCATAGGGTTTCTTGTAATTCCAGCGTATTGTTGACACCTTATTGAAATATTGTGCAAACACCTAAGTCTCTTGATATTTGTGATAGCTACCAATAGCTTTTTGTTATTCCCTATGATTTCTACGATGAAGAATATGAAATGTATATTGATGTCTCTGTTTCATCACTTTCGTACATGTGATTTTATCCATATTGTTGAAAGGACATTCTTTTGACATGCATGTATTGTGCCTGTGAATAAATAAATAATAAATAGGCTTAAAGAGTTACATCTCCAGGTACAGTATATGAGTGATCTTCATCGATACTTACACTAAAAAATCATGATTATTACATGATTTGCACCTATATGTCATAACTATTCATCATTATCATTTTTATGACTGATAGGATCTAAGGTACAACAGGTCGAGCGGTTGCCCCTGACAACGGTTGATGGTGTTGAGAATAAGACGTATGCTAAGACCCAAGTGAACCGGTCTCTGGATGTTAGTCCTACCGGTAGCAGGACTACTCTACTCACTCCTAATCAGTTGGAATGGGATGAAAAGTAAGTATTTACATCTGAATTTGGTTGTCCAGAGCAATTTGATTTGATTTTTAAAAAAAATTGATTTGAATTTAAAATTAAACTTAAAAATTTAAAACTTAAAATTTAAAATCTAAACTTATTACCAAGATTTCATTGTGCATTACAATGATAACTTTTGGGTAATATTAACCCATATACGGTTATCCACAGAATGCTCCATTAATTGCCTCAACCCCCACCTTACTTATACATTTATACCTTGACAAATGTAATAAATCACTGGGTCCCCCCCCCCCTCCCTCCCCCTTCCCTTCACCTTTCCCCTTTCCCTTTCCCCTTTCTCTTCTCCCCTCCCTCTGATCTTCTCCAGTCTTATTTGGTTTTTAATAATCTAACAAGAAAGTAACTTAAGCTATGAAGCTTAATACATATTATATGTACATTTCATTTGTATTTTTTGCGTCTTCAAAATTTGATAAGTTAACTCAAAGTGTTGCACAATTTAACAAAAATTAATGGGATAAATAATTTCATTCATTAAGCTTTTGTTCCTTGTTCCCCTTGATACAAAACTGCTTTAATTTCTTTCTTTCTTAGGTTTGAAAATGCTATGGTAGTTTTTGTATTTGGCTCCTATAAATGTCGTTCATAATAATCTTTATCATTGTAATGTATCTAATGTCACTAATCATAAAGTCGTATGAATTTTCCAGAAGAACTTTTTTTCATCCACTAATCATACTTAAAAATGCATGCTGTTAAAACCCAGCTACAATAAAAAGAATTTGAATATATTCTTTGATTTTATGATATATCATTTTTATTGCAGATTAATAGCTTGGAGTGTACCTACATCATGTTTGTGATAGCATAACCCTTTCATCTCTCAAAATTGTGAAAAAAATCTTTTTCTCTCACAGGAAAAATGGTCCAAGACCGAAGGGGACTAAAGTAGATCGGTAATTGCCAGTAGATGTAGCTGCTGTTTGTGTGTATACATGTAGTTGCGCTCATTTTTCAAACGCTTCTCAAATTCTCTTAAAAGTCAAAAGATTTATACCACTAATCATGCAAAATTTAGCTATAATGTAATATATTTATGTTTGCGCAGATTATACAAAGGGCCAGATTTGCCTGAAAAGCTTTGGGCATGCTATTGCTTTCATGATATAACATAACATGTACATGAAAGTGGAGATGAAAAAAGACGCATTCTAAAAATCATCACATGGATAAAAGATAGCTTGCAGTTCATACCATTCATACCATCCATATATATATCAACATTATTGGCTTATTTGGTGTAAAGGAATAAGGATAACAAATGTTGTATTAATTTATATCCATGTATGTATGCTCATTTTTGTTCATAGTAGTATAGTATTCATACATGTTCAATTTGTAATGCTGCGATGTAATTACCCTACATGTACATGTATTTACCCCATCAATTGTTTATTGATTATACATGTAAATCAACCATGCTTTTAGTATTGAAATGCTGATCGTTGATAATCAACTACACCTGTATCCTAACCATCCTGTGTACATGTATGTCGGGGGTGTTTTACAAGGAGTTATGCAGTTACAGTCACTCATCCTGTATTAAATGTGTATTTTTATATAATGTACTACTCAATAGTGCACATATCTGTAGCATCATATGACCAAAAAGGTGATGCATACACAATATATTAGAAATTAAAGTGTGACTTAAAGTCATGCATAACTGTTTCTGAAACACCCCCCCCCTCCCCTCCCCCCGCTGAATTGTAAAATCATCATGCTCGTAGTACAATGTAGTTTAATGCTGATTTGTATTAACCCATTGTATACTGATCCCTGTAATATGTTCCATTCCCAGTGTTAAATGCATGCTTTAACTTTACATTTATATGGTCATATTCAAACGTGAGTGACTCGACATTTGGACTGATAGAAGGGCGCATATCTTTGCACTTGTAGGTTATGAATTGATCATGACTACCATATTATGTATAATGTAGGAGTGGCATGTGTCATTACCAGTTGGATTTGAATTTTACAATTGGTCCTGGAAGTTTTGATTAAAAAACAGTGCGTGAGTAACACGACAGAAAAAAGACATGGGTTTCTGACCATCATTTGTGATGGTTGGATTTGTGCCCAAGTAGATCTCTAAGGGTACCATAATTGCTGGTATATGTTCATGAATAGTGTACATCTCTGACATTTATTAAAGGCACAGCGGCGCCACATTAAATTTTCAGCGAAATGTCCCACTTAGTTTGAATATGACCATATACAATCCGACCTCACTTATCTGGCCATAATGGGACCGGCACCGATCCAAATAATTAATTAATATGACGGGATATGAGATGACTGCAAGGGGACTTCACTTTTATCAAAATTTATGGATAGGGAGGATGATTGTGAATGAGGAATAATGTGTCAGAGGTATAATAAAATGAGAATGGGCTTTTGTGTGAATGTGATAGGAATAGATGAGGGAAACTGGGCAGAGGACATGACCAGTTGATAAAGGAGTATGGATAAAAGATGGAAGTATAAATGAGGACGGACTGTAATGAGTTCATTGTAGTAGTAGTAGTAGTAGAAGTAGTCAACCCCAATATTACTTTGGTGCTGGCAAGTACAGATAAATGGAACAATTAAGAGAAATGTTTATGTACTGTAGATCCAATAATGCATAAGAAAGTTTAATCGTTTAATGAATAATTACAATGAAAATATTTTAATTTTCCAAGGTAGACACTTCAGTTCTTAGCAACTGTTCTCCTTTGCAGGACCTTATTAACACTATCTTTTGTACAAATTTCCATCATGATTATAAAACCTATTGGCCTGTATTCACAAAGGTGGCCTAAAGTTGAGCCTATCTTAAATCGAGGTTTCTATGAGGAGCATTCCAGCTGGTTGCCTGTAAGGCGCACCCATGCTAAAGCGAACCACATAGCATTCACAATCCTACTGGGTACCTATCGTTTCAGGAATACAACCCCCTGTACAATTACCCCCAGGACAACTGGCCCCAGAAATATGGTTAGAGTTACATGTAGGTGTAGGGTCAGGTGGTTGATTTTTAGTGGTGGTAGTTGACTGGGGTGTAATTGTTCAGGGGGAAGTTCTCCTAGAACCGGTACCTTTTTTAACACCTCGGGAGGAGGTGGGGGGGGAGGTGAAGCATGTAGATATAATGTCTTGCTCAAAGGACTTATGCACATAACCACTAGACTATGATACTTTTACGTCTTTTTATCCATTTTTCAGACCAATGAACAAGCAGGTTCAACTGTTGGTTCATAGTGATGAAGTCTCAATGGGAAGCCGTTCACCCAACAGTCCTAGACGAACCCCAGAGATTGAAGTGACTGCTCTACCACCAGGCTTTACTGAGGGACAAATCGAGAAGGGTAAGATGAGCAAAACATTGCCAATAAACTCTCATTGGCCCATAAGTTAAGCCATGGCTTAAATCTGTGGTTTAACTATGGCTAGCGAAATGTGACACAATCTGTCTACGTTGCATGTTTCTTTTATACACGTTTACTGGATCCTGGAATTGTGCTGTAATGGTTAGGAAAACTTCTGTACTTACATGTACAAAATGTATCATTCCCAGGCACTTTTTAATAGTTCCAGTACCAAAAATTATGATAAATCAAACATCTACTTTTCGAGCTTGTTTCACTTTTTGCTAATCATTTCTAAACCGCAGATTTAAAGATGCACGTTCCTCGTAGTGTAGAGGGAGTTCAAAAGACGTACGCGGGAACGAACTTTGCAAGCTGCCCATTCATACCAACGATGTGCGACTCTTACGTAGTGGTCCAAAAACCGAAAGCTAGAACGCCCGAACGATTGCTGAAGTCATGAGCCAATTTGTTATCGGCATTGTTCGACTGCTCGCATGCTCGGATGCACGAGATCGAGAGAAACTGCTTGTCCCCGCCTGTGTAAGCGAGAAGGTCGCTATGCATATACATCTCGAGATCCGAACACTATACACACACACACACACACGCTTGTACGCTAATCGCACTCACATGCAGCGCGATCGCGATTGGCTGGCGTGTGTTTGCATAAAACCGTATGCAAATTAAGCCATGCTCTTCGCGAATAGTTTGTGGAACAATGGCGGCTTGCACACAGACCGCATCTTCAGTCCTCGTTTTAGCTTAGCGATGCTCGTGCAGGATCGCCTTTAAGTTATGGTTTAGCTTAGGATACCTTTGTGAAATTTAACGTTATTTACACTTTGTGAAAAGCTCATTGTAATAATTTTTTTTGCCAATGGTGGCCCTAAATACTACTAAATGTAGGTCAAGGAGAACATTGCCTGGATTCCTAGCCAATCCTCTTGGGTACCATGAATGTATCTCCTCCAAGTCTATCTACTGTATAAGTGGGTTTTTTTCCCGTACAGATATTTTCGCGGTTGGCGGGGGTCCCGACATTTTCGCGAGATGTTAAATTCGCGGTCGGTAAAATCTGGAATTAAAAGTAACTAGAACTATAAGGAATCCATATTTTCCTATCTAAAAAATGAGACATTATATTTATAAAAAGACAGTAAAATGGAATAAAGACTTACCCCGCCATGTCTTGACTTGTTTAATTCTACATACCAGTCATCCACGCATCGTGCTGTATCGTTGTGTAATAACGCTGCATAGACAACTCTGCTCCGCGAGCGCATGGAGTTCAAAACATTTTCTAGCGTGGATAAAGTCGCGGTACTGTTCAAAACCTTTTCACTCGATGTTAAATTCGCGGTCGCATCCCGATTTCGCGTAATTCACGAAAAAATAAAACCCTCGCGAAAGAAACCACTTTAGAGTAGGTCATATTCAAACGTGAGTGACACGACATTTGGACTGATAGAAGGGCGCATATCTTTGTGCTTGTAGGTTACGAATGGATCATGACTACCATATTATGTATAATGAAGGAGTGGCATGTGTCATTACCAGTTGGATTTGAATTTTACAATTGGTCCTGGAAATTAGGATTAAAAAACAGTGTGTGAGTGACATGACAGAAAAAAGACATGGGTTTCTGACCTTCATTGGTTATGGTTGCATTTGTGCTCAGGTAGACCATAGGTGCTGGTATATGTGTATGAATAGTGTACCTCTCCAACATTTATTGTGTTTATCAATCATTCCCTCTCTGTGGAAAATGGTCCACCTCTATGTGTCGTGAGTGACACGACATCCAAAATGTGAGTGACATGACCAGTGCCTTAAATTCAACATTTCAAGTAAATAACTAAATCCAAATTACCTGTATTTATATACCATGTTAGAGTAGTCCATGAAAATTACTTTAAGTAAAAAAATCTTACAAAAGTGATTAGTTATAAGAATAAGAGGCATTTAAAGCACCATAGCCCCATACGTGCAAAGTCCTGTTTGCTCAATTATTCAGCGTAAGAAAACTAGATCACATAAAGTTTGAACTTAAATAATTGTTTGTATTGTAAAGAAGCCTTTGTGTTGATTTCAGATCCTAATTTGCATTTTCAAAGGCACAGCGCCACATTGAAATTTCAGCTAAATGTCCCACTTAGTCTGAATACGACCAGTATTGTATCCAACATAACAGTTTTGAGTTCTTCAATACTTTCTCGTCCTGTATCTCTCTTTAGAATGTTAATATAATTGTAAGGCTTTCTGCCATGTTTTCCTTTCTTTCTTCTGATATGAGATGGCTTCAACATTGGGCGCCAGAGAAATTGTTGTTAACCTGATCTGTTTTTGATACCTTTCAGAGAAAGAAGATCGTACCGACATGCCAGTCAACATCAAGAACTCTGACGGAACCTTCCAGAAGTTAGGTCAGATATCTACCAACCTTGTGGGCACGCTCAGTGACCTCCGACATGACCTTAAGAAACCCCAGGCCCTGCCTCCTAAGGTGAGTGTGTTACTGTATAAGTGGTTATTTTCATGGTGGTGTTGTTTTCGCGATTTTCGCAAGTCCATCTTCTCGAAAATTTCTACTTCAAACTATAACAATGAAAACATCACAAAATTCGCAAAATTTTCCACTTGCGAATTTCCCAAACTACATATAATCTAAAATCACGAAAATATCTGAATTTTTAAATATTGGCTTATACAGTACATGTACTGGTCATATTCAAACTAAGTGGGACATTTAGCTGAAATTTTAATGTAGTGCTGTGCCTTTGAAAATGAAAATTAGAATCTGAAATCAACACAAAAGGTTCTTTACAACACAACCAATTATTTAAGTTCAAACATTATGTGATCCAGTTTTCTATACATACCGGTACATATACACACAGGTAATTTCGATCTAGTTATTTACTTGAATTGTTGCATTTAAGGCACTGGTCATGTCACTCACGTTTTGATGTCGTGTCACTCATGACAAATATAGGTGGACCATTTTCCACAGAGAAGGATTGATTGATAAGGACAATAAATGTTAGAGAGGTACACTATTCATGTACATATACCAGCACTTATGGTACCCTTAGAGATCTACTTGGGCACAAATCCAACCATAACCTATGATGGTCAGAAACCCATGTCTTTTTTTTGTTTTGTCATGTCACTCACGCACTGTTTTTTAATCATTATTTCCAGGACCAATTGTAAAATTCAAATCCAACTGGTAATGACACATGCCACTCCTACATTACACATAATATGGTAGTCATGATCCATTCATAAGCTACAAGTGCAAAGATATGCGCCCATCTATCAGTCCAAATGTTGTGTCACTCGCGTTTGAATATGACCATCTATAATGCCTTACACCTTCTGAGAAAGTTTATTGCACTGAATTCAGACCCGAGACATATTTTCAGATGTGGATCCAGGATTTAATTGAAGGAGGGGGGGTTTGAAGTGTTACAAACCACACACAAACACACATACACAAAATTTGCTTCTGGGTGGGGTCCTCAATAGATGCACATTGCTTAGAAAAAAATATATATTTGTCTTACTTTTGGGGGATTGGGGCACTTTTGGGTTGATTTTAGGTACTTTTCAGTTCAGAAAAGTTAAGGGCTTTATTTCTTTATTTAATTTTAGTTGAAACAATGTTTAAAATGTCTCAATGGGCCAGTCAGCACTATAAGTCTAATATGTAAGCAATCATAATTGATTTCAAATTTAAATCACTAAATAGGCCTACCACATAGTTTTTTTGTTTTTGTTTTTTTCATTTTTTGCAAAAATTGAAACATCTTGGAATCAATCTTTCTTATTGAAATATATTTTTTATGTACATGTAGATATTTGTGGATTTTTATGAAAGAAGATTCCCCACATATGACAATTTTGATATTTGTATTCAAGTTCTTGACCAATGTATGATTTAGATTTTTAATTTCTTTTTGAATACCCCAAAGAATATTATTAAGAGAATGGGGTACATAAAAATGTTTCTCAATTTTGTTATTACAATCATGTAAATCATACTGAATTTCTGTTAAATATTATAATCAAATGTTTAATCACCTTTTTGATTTTGTACATTCATTATCCAATCTCTCTTTAAAAAAAAAAAAATATTTAAAAATTTAAATTTATTGTAGGTCCAAGAGAAACCATTTGTGTTTCTGAAGGCTGCTGATTTGTCAGACTATGAGACTTTGGAAGAGAAGAAGGTATCTGTCTCAGAGGCATACGGATCAACTGGACTCATCCTCATTCGATGGCATAGCGATCAAGGTGAGGATGACACATATTTTGCTCTTTCGACAATTTCTCCACAATTTTGTCTAAAATGTAAGGTTGCAATAGGGTACTGTATAAGTGGTTATTTTCGCAGTGACTTTATTTTCACGAATTTCGCGAGTCGGTCGTCGCAAAAATTTCCACTTCAGTACAAGGCTATTTATAGTAATGAAGTCATCACCAAAATCGTGAAATTTTGCTCTCGCGAATTTCCCCAACTAGTCCGAATTCGCAAAAATATCTGGACACGAAAATATTGGTTTATACAGTATTATGTGAGGTTTGTGGTTAGGTATATATTGTAAAGTCTAGGGATGAAGTTAGTCAATTGATGAGTGCATGGAATTTACAGTGGAACAATTATCGCCAAATCAAATGTCATGGAACCACTTAAAGGGATTTTGACTTAAAAAAGTAATTTGTATAGAGCTAGAAAACATAGAATTGATTCAAAAGATGTTTACCATACACTCTATGGATTAAGGTTTTAACCTTTTGAAACCAAAAGGGCAGTTTACCGGCCAGCCAAAGGCAGTAAAAAATCCAAAAATGCCCCTTTTCATGTGCCCTTGAGAAACATTTTTTATTAGGATTCTCGGTCTAAAACATTTTTTGTGTCTTTTGAGGAAAGGTGGCGCTATTGCAAAAACGTATTACAGACCCTTTATCATCGCGGTAAAAAAAAAATTCTTTTAACCTTGTGAATGAAATTTGTACATTTTGAATTTCCAGAAATTTGCAAATAATTCAGGGTTTAAAGGGTTAAAAAGATAAATAGTTTGTGTCTAGCCTTGAAGGGCATCATCCAAATCAAAGAAGGTGCCAAGCCTGTTGCTATTCTTGGTCTGACAAGGTGCTATTCCTGTAACAAACTAATAATGGATCAAATATCCATTTGGGCATAAGACAAAGATGCAATTAGACAACTTGGCTGTTTAATGGACAAATTGCTAATAAGATCAATTGGTCTTTATACCAAGTGAGAATAAAACTAAGTAAATATTAGACTAAGGGGAAATTAGACCAACTTGTCAGTAGACCAAATGGGTTTAGTCCATGTGGTATTAGACAATCTGAGGATTGGACCAACTGCTGTTAGACCAAGTGGATACAAACCTGAATCCTCGTTTCAAGCATACAGTGTTTCAGCTCGTCCATTCCCAGCATTTGTTTTGGAATTGTCAAAATCAAGTGGATACCCTGAATAAATGAAACAATTTTGATAATCATCATTACAATTTTATCCTTTCTTCAGATTCTTCAGACCTGTGCATGTGTGGCTTGGTGGGTCAGTTCAACTGCTCCCTTTGTGAGAAGCAATCGTACTGCAGCCCGCAATGCCAATCTACCGACTGGCCCCGTCACACCATGACCTGCTCCGAACATGTCAAGCAAAACAAACAGAAGGAGAATCAAGAAACCAAGAATTAGAAGCCATAATCTGCTGCTTTTACAGTCTACTCTCATTATGAGATCTTAAGGCAAATATTCAACTCCCGATGTCAAGAAACAAAAAATTAGGACACAAGATCTGTTGCTTTTACAGTCTACTCTTGTTATGATGAGAATTCAAGGCAAACATTCAACTCCCAATTTCAAGAAACCAAGAATTAGAAGCCAAGATCGGCTGCTTTTACAGTCTACTCTCATCATAATATCTCAAGGCATTCAGCTCCCAATTTCAAGAAACCAAGAATTAGAAGCCAAGATCTGTTGCTTTTACAGTCTACTCTCATTGACGAGATCTAAAGGCAAATATTCAAATCCCAATTTTAACAAACCAAGAATTAGAAGCCAAGATCTGCTGATTTTACAGTCCACTCTCATTATGACGAGATCTAAAGGCAAATATTCAACTCTCATTTTCAAGAAACCAAGCTTTAGGAGCCAAGATCTGCTGCTTTTACAGTCTACACCGATATAACGAGTATAGATACAAGGAAATCTAATTTTAACAAAGCAAATATTAAGCTCCTGATTTCAATCAAGTGCACATATGGCTCTTTGTCTTCTGGCCCAGTCACATTTCCACTTGGGCACGCTGTACAACTTCTAAAAAAACACATCCCCTTTGATCATATCAATACAGTGCATTCTATACAAACAATTTCCAAAATGGCTGTTTTCTACTTGCTATATTGGTCCTGCAGTAGAAATGTCAGTGCAGTATTGGTGTTCGGTACAAGATCATTTTGTAAGAGGGGAATATGCTCGGTTCCTAGAACCTTGATATAACGTGAGGGGACTGTATTGAGAGGGGTTCGTGCCTTGTCCCTTTCCAGAGGGCCCCTGTAACACAAAGGTTTGTGATCTATTGCAAATTTGAAAGAACTATTCTAATTGGTTAAAGGCTAGTCTTTTGAACAACAGGTGCATGCTATGATGATCTCGATTGCCCATTGATTGCAAACATTTGTGTTACGGAGTCCTGCTTTGAAGCATGAACAGAAAAAGGATTAATGCTAAGTGAAACACAGTTTTAAAAAATTAATGCCAGAGGTCTTTCGGTCACATAGCTTTTCATCGCTCTTTCAATACCTATGATGGTAACACCTTGAACTTCATTGTACATAATATTTTCTTGTGCTTTGATATTTTTGTATATTTCGTATTGATATGTGACCATTTCTAATGCGATCATTAACGAATAAGTGTTATTTTGGAAAAATAGGAAATAGTCACAATTGCTATATGCGTCAAGCTAGTTGATATACATTCTAAAATTGAATAATAAAATTATCTAAAAGGCGATTTTTTTTTCCCCCCCTTCTGTTGGTAAATAGAATTTGTTTTACTGTAATATTTCTTTGTATATTTAAAAACTTAATGAAATTTAAAGAACTTTAGATGGTTGATCCATGTATTTGTATATAGGAATAGGTACATTATATCACATACATTTCTGATTTGTTACTGCATATATTAAGTATTTAAGCTAAAGAAAAAACTTTTGTTTACTTTGTTTTATATGTGTGTTTGTGTGTGGTTTGTTTGTTTGTTTGTTTTTTTGTTTTTTACAGTCTATACCATTAAATATCAATCCATGTAAACAAGCAGTTTGTTTTCAGATAAACAATTCTTTGCTTTCAATTTTATATCGTAATAAAGTTTTGGTATATCTTCTTGTACCCTTTTCAACTCAATATTGATTGTGAATGCTTTATTGTGTGAATTTTTGCTGTGATATAAATAATACAAAATACAGAGTTTAAAGGTGGAGGAATATAGACATAGATGCATGGATGTTTTTTTTTTTTTTTTTTTTAAGGAAAATTCTACACTTACAACTTGGATTGCATCAAAGTAGTATGGGTCTTTTATTTATCTGAGGGGTTTTCTTTAAACAAGTACAATTTATTGCTCATTGAAAACAAGGGTACAATATACCTCATATACATGTAAGCAGAGGTTGAAAGCTTTATGTAAATATAAATATTTCATTGTTTTGTTTATAGGATGTGACTTACTCCAAGTTCAGTTTATCAAAGTGGTGAATTATTTCATATATAAATCATTGCTTATTTGTTTTTGTTTTTGTTTTATAAGTCCCATATACAGTAGTAGTAATTATAGAACCGATGCAAGTTCCTAAATCGGCACAATAAACCGGTGAAGAGTATGTTTGATCAAAGTTCTCATAACCATTTTCTTTAGCTAAATATCTTTCCCATTGAAAACTATCTTCCAATTATTGAAAGCTATTATTATTTCACGAAAATTAGAACACTAAATATCTAATTTATACAATATACTTTGAGTACAATTAGAAGTTTGGCATATAATGTGATTTAAATTTTTAAGTGTCATTTTGTATAAGGAGAAAGGACCAAATATATGGGGAAATGTTTTTGTTCGTGTAAAGTGGTAGTTTATTAAAATATCTAAAAGATTATTTCATATTGTTTTGGAATAAACAGAAACAAATAAAGTGAAAAAGTATATTATCATCTATATTAACTTTTGTGTAAAAAATGGTGTTAAACAGAGCTTTAAAGATAATTTATATGAAAACCAACAAGTCAGTTGTAATTTAGATTTGTATTGCAATAAAGAATCAGCAATTTGGAGTATATATCTATACATGTATATGATGCAGTATTTTGATATACTTTGTAGATGTTAAAAATACATCATAAATATTTTGTGAATTCAATCCGTCCACTTCAATCTTGAAATCATGATTAAAATAAATAAACTTGTATTTTGTGAGAAAGTGGATAATTAATGCTTATCATGCACAAGGGAGTTTTGTAGTTCTAAAAAATCACGACATACAAATGACAATTTTCTGGGAATATTCATAGGAAACTATATGATGTACACGTAGAGACCATGTTATGCTTATTTTATTTTGCCTACTACCCACCTGTATATTTTATATAGAAAATTTTCGAAACATATTTTTTGAACATCCTGTTTATTTTTTGTTGTAATTTTAAATACCTTAAGTCCACCATTAATAGATCGAACCAAAGAAGACTTTTTACAAGATTAATTACAAGAAGAAAATAAATGAGGGTTAATTATGTCAGTTAGCATAGAAAAAAATTGAGGAGAATGGTATTTGTTATTTGTATTAACATATTTTTTATCTAAAATTCCTACTTTCTAAACATTTTGTATTGATTCCATCATTTCGGACCACTAAATTTCAATGTCAATATTTGTCAATTGTCCCTTCAAATGTAGATTTAACTATTCGATTATTAACCTGTCAATGCACACTTAATGAAGTTTCAGAAATTCAATAAATTAAAATATTCCAGCACCTAAAAACGTGTGATGTTTGTGTACTTTGTTTCCTTCCCGTTAAGAGGGGGTCCAGCATGAAATTTAATTGACTTTTAAAAAAGAAGTAAAAGAATATCAGCGAAGGTTTAACTAAAAGCCATCAAAGAATAACGAAGTTATGAATGTTTGAGGTTTTATTTTTGACGTCACTTGTGAGCTTCTCTCCTGAATGCTGTGTAATGTAAATTTCCTAAGTTGCCTTTTTTGAAAAGAAAATATTAATAATTTCACCTAATATGCATTTGATTTGTCATCAAATCCACATGTCTCTATGATCTAAATGTAGATGGGAGAAATCGTTTTATCGTACACAACATGGCCTATACATGTTTGAGAGCAGCTAGCATGTGAAGTGACAACCTCAAACCTTAAACATTTTTGGATATGTTTTGAAGCAAGCTTTCTACTTTTTTATTTTCCGTCCTTTCCCCCTATTTTCTTCTCCGATTTAATCCCTTCATTGTTATACCTACGGAGGGCTTCTAGCAGCTAAGGGTGGTATCTCACTTCGCGGAGACGTCTCCGCGACGGAATAGAAATTTCGTCTCCGCGACGGATTAATAGTATTAGAGACGTCTCCGAGCAGTCTCCCGCAGACAATTTATGGAAAAAAAATCCATCTCCGAATTTCAGGAGACGTCTCCGAGACGTCCCGGAGATGTCTCCGAGACGTCTCTAATACTATTTATCCGTCGCAGAGAGTCTCCGCGAATGATGATACCACCCTTAGTTGTTGCCTACATGTATTTATCTGTCTTTTGATTGGCTGCCTCTCCCCTCACTTGTTTAATGACCCCTTTTGTTCCTTTGTCCCTCTCTCTCTATCTCTAAATACCATCCCTACTTTAAGCTCTGTTTTTCCTGTGTAAATATTCTGTACGTATTTCTTTACATGTTGTCCTTTTGTCTCTGACGATGATTCGGTTAGGATCGAAAGCTCAGGCTTACTTGTTTGGTTTAAACGTTACAACCAATCCTGGGGGACGCGTCCCCCCCCCTAGAATTTTCAGGAGGCGAAATGTCCCCCACGATTTAGGGGAAAATTATATTTATTTTTTTTCTTTTTCTTTCTTTCTTTCTTTCTTTCTCTCTTTCATTCCGTTTTTTCCTATTCAAAATTATTTCTGACCATTCATCTTTTTTTAATGTATATCTAAGATTTTCAGCTCGCGCTTCGCGCTCACATTGTTTGATGAGATAATCTTCCTCATAAACATAGCATAATAAATAACCCCTTACAAAAAGTTTCGCAAATCAACTTGGGCCATGATAACTTTTCAGGTAGGCTTTAGTATCTTTTCATTCATACCATTGGAAAGATAAATATTCCCCTTTTATTGATATCCTATTTGTAATGATTGTGTCATGATTCAATTCACAGGATATCAAAATATGGAGAAAAGTAAAAGGTCAAATGTTGCAAAATTTATTGAGCAAATTGAAGTTCCGCAACTTTACTTTAGGCCCTAATAACTTTTGGGGTATTTTCTAAATTGTGTATTGAATTTATACCATTGTCAAGTTCATTTATTCTTCTTTTCAATGATACCCTAATTGTAACAATGATATCATTCTTGCAAGCACAGAACACCTGAATGTTAGGACAAGTCAGGAGTCAAATGTTGCGAATTGAATGCCTATTGTGACTATATTGAGTAATAACAATACATTTCGCAACTTTTCACTTTTTACTTTGCATTATATTCATTCATAATGTGCATTCAAAAATGATGTTACCATTACAAATAGGGCATCAATAAAAAGAAGAATAAATGAACTTTTCAATGCTATAAAAATTTATCGTGAATAAAACCCACATTAAAATGTGTCAAGGTTCAAAGTTGTGTTACATAACATTTAAACTGAAAATTATCTTTCGCTTTGCCATGTATTCAGGTGGTATTCAGGGGTTCTGTGGACCCAGGCATGACATCACCATGACAAATTAGGTATCAATAAAAAGAGGTAATAAATGAACTCGACAATGGTATAAAATTAAATAAAAATTATAAAATACCTCAAAAGTTATCAGGGTCTAAATTTGAGTTGCGTAACTTCAATGTTATCAATAAAAGTGCATTTTACAACATTTGACTTTTTTACTTTTCTCCATATTCTGATATTCTGTGCATTGAGGCATGACACAATCATAAACAAATAGGATATCAATAAAAAGGGGATAAATTATCTTTCCAATGGTATGAATATCAGGAATAACTTAAGCGTACTTGAAAAGTTATTATGGCCCAAAGTCGATTTGCGAAACTTTTTGTGAGGGGTTTATTAAAAAGTGTACTGTTTTCAGTTTGACATATTGTTTAATGAGATAAGTATTTCTTTTATGAGCTTAGCACAAAACGCTTAACATTAATTGTTTCAAGTGGATATATAAACAAGTTTCGGCTCGCGCTTCGCGCTCGCATTATCTAATGAGATATGTATCTTCTTTATAAACATAGCACAACAAAAAAATAAATGCACTGTTTTTAGGATGATATATCAACAATTTTCAGCTTCGCGCTCGCATTATTTAATGAGATAATATGTATTTTTCCTTTTAAAAAAAAACGCTTAAAATGTAGGGGAGACGGGTATGGAAGTTACACGGGTCAGTTGTTACAGTTCTCAGTGTGCTAAGATGGAACAAGAGAGGATGTGCTAACTGGCATCTATATACAAGCCTACACATAGCTGTGATGAACTGCCGGTCGTGGGTTTCTCCGTTTTTATTTAAAAAGTAAATCAACAAAAAACATTTTTTACAGTACAAAGTAAATTTTTGACAAAAACTGAAATTTATAATAGCTCTTACAACTGAAAGCACATGATGATAGTCTGTATTGTAAATATAGTACATGTCTGTCACTAATATACCCCCTAGCCATGCCTGTAATTCTGTCTAATGACTGTGCTACAGTTGATTTCTGTGTGTAAAATCACCCATGGGGTAGGTTGTTACAACAAACCTACTCCATGTTAATGTAACAACTTACCCCAATTACATTACATACGTAAAATTACATTTGTCTCAATTTTCAGTGTTATATATTTTTTTATTTTCTATTATTACTCTTGTAATATTCTAGAGCTCTTTGATCTACTGTTAACGATGTCAAGAAACTGGAAAGTTGAAATTTAAAGTATGGTATAAGAGATTTACACATTGTCAACTTACCTCGTATGTTTACATATTGTAACAATTGACCCCGTATGGTGTAACAACCTACCCCGTATATGGGGTAGGTGTTACAAAAAAAATGTCTAAACTAATTAGGCTGTAGTTAATTAGTGTTTACATGTTTTCAAGTTTATATAACCTCAGGTTTTAGCCAACATAATAGGCTAACTACAGACCCAATATGGAGTGCGTGAGTTCTTTCATTAGATTATTCTGGCCCAAAATGTGAATGTTGTAACGTCCATACCCGGTCTCCCCTACTGCTTCGTGTTAAAAAATATTCGGCTCGCGCTTTGCGCTCGCATTGTTTTAATGAGAAGTATCTTTTTAAAAAGCATAGCACAAAAAAAAAAAAAAATGCACTGTTTTAGGTTGAATATATCTAACATTTTCAGCTTCGCGCTCGCATTGTTTAATGAGATATGTATTTCCTTATAAACATAGCATAATAAGACGCTTTAAAATGCACTGTTTTTCATGCCTTCAGGTTATATATTCTAAATTTTCAGCTCGCGCTTCGCGCTCACATCGTTTAGTGAGATAATATTATCTTCCTATAAAACATATTAGCATAAAAAGGCTTAAAAATGCACTTTTTAGGTTGATATATTATCAAAAATTTTCGGCTCGCGCTTCGCGCTCGCATTGTTGAATGAGTAAGAATCTTTTTAAAAAGCAAAGCACCAAAAAAAACTTCAAATGCACTTTTTTTAGGTTGATATACCGAAAATTTCAGCTCGCGCTTCGCGCTCGCATGATATTAAAATGAGATAAATATATATCTTCTTTATAAGCATAGCGTTCAAAAACGTTTAAAATGCACTGTTTTCAGGTTGACATATCTAACATATAAGGGCTCCAAAATTATTTAGATATGGAAATTCTGATGAAGTGAGTTGTACATTATGGAACATTTTCGCTGTTTAGGAACAATGCAAATATTTAACCTTTTGTTTTATTTAAACTCTTGTTTTATTCAGCTATTATTTCACTGTTTCTTGATACTAATTTCATATTGGAGGGTGGGGGATATCAATGTTAACCATTGTGCCACACAACTGTAAACAACGCCTTCATATCTGAACCTCACCGACTTCGCCATCATCGCAACCCCCGTCTTCTTGATTCTGCCCTCCCCCCCCTCCTCTGTCTGTCCCCCCCCCCCACGTCAAATTTGGTATGACGCCAACTCGACCACCATTAGCCATGTAAAACGTTTTATGAAAAAAGCACATAACTGAAACCCAAAATAACTGAATTTTCTGCAAGTAAATAAGATAATTGTGATATTTTTAATCAAACTAATTATATATTTTTAAAAATACATAATTGATCAGAATTACATAAATACATGGATTACCTTCATCAAGGACATGACAAATACGTGTAAATAGATTTTTTTTTATATTCATTTATCTTTTTTTTCATTTTTTTTTATTTTTTTTTTTTTTTGGGGGGGGAGAGAAATACTGTGTGATTTTAGTTGCCATATTCACTCTTATTTTCTTCAAAAGAAAATATTTTCTGAGCACTATATACACGTACATCTCGTTGTTCCATCTCAATAATCATATTTAAAATCAAAGCTTCACTAGAAATTCCTTGGGAAGACTTTGGATCTAAACAACTCTCCATTGACGTCGTACCAAAAGGCCTCAAAAATTATTCAATTTAGTTTTTATTCCATTGTCTTGAAAAAAGAACACATCAGAAGTTAATGTACAAAGCAAGATGAAATAATTATACATTAACGCATTGACAATACATTGACAAATAATAATAAAATCATTATAATCATGTTTGCTTATTCATTCTCTTCACTTGATATTTACAATAGAATGACTGATGAAAACCATATCAACATCATGGGCTGATACAATGGTTTATCCACTTGGTCTACTGGCAGTTGGTCCAATTATCTGATTGTCTAATACAACATGGTCTAAACCCATTTCGTCTGCTAAAATTTGGTCTAATTTCCCTTTCGTCTAATACATACTTGGTCTAATTGTCACTTAGTCTAATGACCACTTGGTAAAATTACCAATTACTTTTTGGTCTAATTGCTTTTTCGTCTAACCCTGAAATGAATATTTAGTCTTCTATTACCAGTTTGTGAGGAAGTGACCAAGAGGTGGTGATAGACCAGGTGGATATTAAGACGAAATGAGAATTAGACAAAATGGTAATCAGGCAAAGTGGCAATTAGACCAAAAGGTAATTAGACAAACTGGTTGTAGCGGAATAGATATTAGACCATGTGAGATGAAACCAAACATGCCATTATTCAACGTGGGTTTTGACCAAGTGGCCAATTTACCGACACGGGAGAAAGCATACCGCAAAAGAGGCAGTAATTTGTAGAGCCTCATATTGACATCATAAAGCTTTTTGAGATATTTATTTTTTTATTCATGATATAAAAGAGTAATAACTCATATTATGTCTAAGATACCAAGCTTATACATTTGTACCTGTGGTTGCATGGGTGACTAGAGCACTTAGGCTAAAAAAAAAAAAAAAACACCCTGTGTCAAATCGCTTTGTATCAGGTTTTAGTATAAGCAACCAATGCTTCATGACCATTTTATTCATTGCTTGATTAAGCCTTCCTGAGTCCATTTACAAATTGGACAATTACTTGGACTATTGAAACACATGGGATTCTTCTGCCCAAACCTGAACGCCTAATAACTGTATCTATGCTATTAAGATATGGCATAATAATGTATTATTAAATTTTCCCGGTCAATCTTTTGACTATCTACCATCAATTTGACATTTTCAGCAACCAGTTTCGTCCGAATTGTGATTCCGATTAAAAATTAGCATTCAATTTCGTTTTTGAGCGCTGGCATTCAGACCATAAATTTTGAATTTCACGCTCATGTATGAAATTGATTACCCACAAACAATTTTGATTTTTCAAAAACGAAATTAAATGCTCAAAATGAAATTGTTCGCAGTTTGTGTTAATTTGAATGACCGATAGCCCCACTTATAGAGATTATGAAATTTGATTGCATATAGACTTTAAAGTTGACCGGGAAAACCTATAGTAGCACGTTGTCTCATGACGCAAAGAACAACGTAACAATCAAGTCATTCAAACAAAAATAAGAAAATATCACTCAAATAAAGCAGCAATTAAATCAGTGATATGATTATGTATAAAACAACCGAATTATGATTAAGAATAAGTATAGTACCAAAGAACATGTCCCGTCGTTCATAAAGTCATTCGTCATAACCCTCGTCATACTGGTAGTTGCTCAAAAAAAAAAAAAAAAAAAAAAAAAA
>CALNVZ010003432.1:12511600-12529632 GCA_940671915.1 Paracentrotus lividus | reverse complement strand
CCCCCCCCCTAGATAGAAAATGAACACACAGACGTATAGAGATACCTCTGTGTGCTGATATTGTTTGGGACTGGGATAACTGCCTCTCTATAACGAAATCTCGCACCAGTACTCGTTATAATGTGAGTAGACTATAGTTCACATAATTTAACTTGGGTGAGGGGGTGAGCTATTTAAGAAGAAATGCTTCCTCTCTAATAAGAATTAATCCATACCTTTGATCGGAATAGACCTCCCCAGATATTATGTGCAAACATGGAACTAGCAGCAAGCACTGACGAATCAGCAGATGACATCACGGCTGCTGACAGGGCTCCTAACCCGACAAAGGCAACGTACGTTGGCGTTAGGTACTGAATTACCAGTGGAAGGATCAACGCTGGCTCATCGTATGGATTCGTCTTGTTTAAATCCAAAGTAGTGGAGTTCCAGTCTGAAATGTGGAAATAATGAAACCTCAAACTTAGATCCGAGAGATCAAATATGCTATATAATAAAGTCAAAATTATGATCTCAAAACTGCTTTCGCTGCTACAGCTTTGTAAATGATAGAACAGTCGTCTAGAATAAATTAATATTAAAACTTTTATCTCGCAGTCATCTAACATCTACCTGTTATTATCTATCAAATTCTAGAGGCCTACATGTTCTGTTAGTTATTTCAATAAACCATTGACATGAATTTTGTATTTTGTTCATGTAAATGAAATATTTAACCAAAAAAATACATGATGTGATATGATATTATGTAAAACAGATTCAATTCAATAACCTGTGCTGAAGCCCACTGCTCCGATGAGTACGCTTGGGATGGCCATGATGATGGTCACAAACCCAGCAATGTATGACATGACTTGAGCCTTTTCAGGAGACTTCGCTGCTAAGACTCGTTGGAAGTATGCTTGCCAGGTGATGCCGCCCAGTAACTAAAGAAAATATGTATGTAATAAGATTTTTTTAAATATCATACCAAGCACACACATGGCAATATAAACATGTTTAAAAAATGACGCATACTTTGTGCAATGTTTGATCCAATAGATCTGAATGGTCATATTTTGGAGTTTCAATATGGCGCCTCTAAGTACTTACACATGCTATAGCATTGGGAAGGGGCCGTGGTGGTGGAAAGGACCGGGTATTCAGTAAAGCCCTCCCCCTTCCAAAATTAATATTCTAATATTGAGCGTAATATTGAGCGTAAGTTATAAACACACACACACACATCCTCACACCCACGCACACACACACACACTCACACCCACCCACACACACACACACACACATACACACACATGAAACAAAATGTTAAAAATATGTGATAAATGCCTTTTTTAGTGACTGGTCAATTTCGGATAGTTTGCGCCAAAATGAATACTAGTAACTTTTATTCAATTATGACTTTCGTTGCCTACCATTCTTCACTTCTTTATTTCTATAATAAATTTCCTTACTCAAGGCAAAAAAGTTCGATTTATGAATGTACTTCGTTTGAAGGAAATATAATGCGACTATTGACCAATTGCTGATTGGCGTTTCATTCATCATCACGGATTACCACCTTCAACTGACATCATCATCCTCAGCCTCATCATCATCATCCTCATCATCCTCCTCCTCCTCCTCATCATCATCATTATCATCATCATCCCCATGCTCATATTGATTATAATTATACTTTTAGTTCTTGTTTTCAATGATTTATTCATTCTGCTGAATAAACGCCTTAACCTTTTTCATCATGTTCATTAGTGATGGGGACTATTATTCGAAAGCACAATGCTTATGGTGTCCTTCGGCAAATTGTATGTCAAGTATGATGAATATTTTGACAATTCACCATATTGTATATCTTGAAAACAATAATTGATATAAAATTGATGATGATTCATTGTCAGCAAATAATAAATAAATGTTGATTTACTTTCGTTAGAACAAAAAATGTTTTACTTTAACACAAAATTAATCAAATCAAAATCAAAATTGATCATTTGATGGAGAAATCCCTGCCGGAAAAAAAAAATCAGTGTCCAACAGTGTGAACACAATGTAAACATACTCTGACACAGTGTGGTCATGTGGTGCCTAACTTTTTTTTCCAGTACCGACACTGTAAAAGTGGTCCAAATCCACACAGTCGTCACATTGTGAAGGACTCGTACATTGTGTTCACAGAGTCGACTGTGTGGATTTGGCCAATTTTTACAGTGTTTCCACAGTGTAGACACATTGTGTTTTTTTTTATTTTTCGGCAGGGATATTTTGACTTACGAGAAGCAAGGTATAGTCGATCCAGATTCCCACATCTGATGACTCGAGAGTTCCTATCCACTCTGAGGATGTGGTCGTGATGGGGGCAGCATGTTTGTTGGTCAGCACGAAAGGAACACAAAACCACTGCAAATTATAGAAATCGGTTGTAAAAGTAATTTCTTTAATAGTATTATGAAGGAAATTAGACGATTATTTAAAAAAAAAAAATGAAATGAAATGTAAAGAAGTAAACGTGGAAAAAACATCTTGATAGGCGGGTATATTATGGCGACGGATGAAGTTAGCCCAATCTGGGCGGCAGGGCATTTAAATAAATGTGTACAAAACATTTCTTTTAAATACCATCATTTTGTAATGAATGATGACACCCCCTCATGAAATTTTACCAGATGACCAAAGAAACAAATCAAAAAGTGGGTAATGGTAATGAACTATTTGTATATAAATTCCGAATTACACTAGACCCTTCGAAGTATTTTCATTATTTTTTCATTATCATTTTTTGTTGTATCCGTTTGGTGTTGCTAAAGATGGAGAAAGTAATAAGTATATTAAGAAATGGGGGATAGACAAAGAGAGAGAGAGGGGGGGGGGAGAAATAGAAACCAACCAATTAAAATAATCAGAAAGAGACAGACAAGAATATGATCAGAGATGGGAAAGGCGTTACATACCAATCCAATAAAAATGCAAAAGAGTTGTACGACATCGGTGTATGCAACAGAGTAAAGACCACCGAAGAAGGTGTAGAAAGCGACGATGACAGCAGATACGATTACGGACAGGTTCATATTCAGATCTAGGATTACACTCATTGTCGTACCTGATGAGATAATTATATTATAAATTGTAAGGAATATAATCGTGTCAGTATTTCGAAACTAGGAGCTAGAGCAAATTTCCATTTTCAAGAGCATAACAATATACGTAGGGCCGGTAGAAAATTATGGGTTACGTCCCAAGATAGCCAGGAACACCCCACCCCTTTACCATCTACACCAATGTAGACATCACTGTTCGAAAAGAAATATGATAATAAATATTCATGGAATAGACCAAATTATGTGGAGTGTTTTTTTTGGGGGGGGAGGGGGGGGGGGAATCGGAGGGTCTGAGCCGAAAGTGGGGGTTGAACGGACTAAAAATCACAAGTAGATCGTATTTGTATTTGTACAAGTTTACTGAAAAAGTGAGTCGCTATTGCCCCTCCCCAGTCCCGGCTCAATATTTAAATCAATTTCGATCATGCGGGAACTTCAACTGCCGATTCAAAAAACAACCAATGAGTCGCAATAATTTTTTAATCCTTATTCTTAACAAATATATTCCAAGCTTTCCAATAAAAGTTAAATAAAATATTACAAAATTATTATTAGACGTCACGTCAGAGTAAGAGCTATACATTTGTCCAACATAAATTTGCTCGTTATTAATACGCGCCTCCCCCTTCCCCAACAAAAAGAATAAATATTTAAAAAATACAAGGAAATTTTTTTTTTTTTAAAGTTGAGAAAAAGGTGATGGAACAAAGATTCTTACCAAGGGCTGCCAAGATTGCTGCCGACCATAGAATCTCTCCGAACAAAGCTGGTATGAAAAGTAAACCTCCCATTCTGTTCCCATATTTCTCTTGGAATGGATCGAGCATGGTCAGATAACCCTTGGATCGCATGTTCTTAGCAAAGAGGATTCCACCTACACAATGGAAAGGAAGTCATAATGATAAATAATATTGAAATAAAGAAATTAATAAACAGAAATGTTATACCAAAACTGGACCGAAGCGTCATAATTGTAGCAATAATAGCTTACCCGGAACAGTATAGACATAAAAATGGAATATGAACAAACTCAACTCCAAAGATCTTCTTTGAACTAGCAAGACATGAAATACATTGAATATATTAAAATTAAAAATAGTCAAATTAAAAAACGTGATGGGAAACCCCTTCCACCAATCCTTTTTTTTAAAAGGGGGCACCAGGCCCAATAAGGGATGAGCCACCGATTTAATATGTACAGTCAATTAGCGATTTTCAAATTATGGAGGGGCACGCGTCCCCTGCGTCCCCGTCTGGAAATGTTATCAACAAATGAACTGCATTAACTGCAATTATCATTTTTTTTTATCTTGACTTACCCAATGATATGCTCATAGCGTAGGCCCAAGGTGCGTGTGTCCAAACTAGACCATATTGAAATACAGATTCTGCTGCTCCGTTTATGTAGGCTCCTCCCACAATCGTAGCTTATTACATCATAACCAAAGTCAGAAAATGAAAAAAAAATGATATATTGTAAGACACAAATGAGAAATTCATCAGTCATGGAGATGTATGAAATGAAGGTACGATTTTAATACACACTTTATTGAAACTATTTATAGAATGAATGATCCAATGATTGGCGATTTCAGCTTTCTGTTAATTTTGTTTTTATTGTTTATTCCTGGTCCAGTGTAATACATTATTATTTTTTCATGTGTTTAATACAGGATACGCAATCCAGTCGAGATAAGTCTTGGTTCTTCTACCTCAAGTTCTCGACCAATCCTAAAAAAATCTAAGTTTTCACAGTCAATTTCAAACTCAATGCAATCAATTTAAACAATAGGCCCTATTTCTGGAAGCGTGGCATTTTTTTTTTTTTTTTTTTTTTTTGAGTGCATCAAAACTTTAAAAATCATATTAAGTAAATGGTACGAATCGGCAAATTTGAATGACGATTGACGAATACGATTGCTCATAATGTAGAATTGACTGACAATGGATTCGTCGTCTTTGTCTGATTCCTTCGGCATTGTAGGTTTCAACGCTCGGTTACCTACACTGCTATGTAATAAAAAAATAAAAAAAATCCTGGATGTTATCAAGGCTTAATATTCTACCTGCGGTTGTCCATACCCCGACAAACATGCCCATATCCCTGCTAGCGACCAGGACGCTGTCCGGGTCCGAATCACCTTTGGTCTTCCTCGATGCCCATAGTCCGATGACGAGAATGAGGAGGTAAAAGATGACGATACCGGCTATTCCTACCCAGTTCACTGCCATGTTGGATAGACCTTGAGCAAGCTGCATGATGTCATGTACAGAGAGAGAGAGAGAGAGAGAGAGAGAGAAAGAAAGAGAAAGAGAACAAAAAGGAAAGTGATATTGGTAAACATATCGAGAGGGACCAAAAGAACACAGAGTAAGAAAGAGAGAGAGAAAGAAAGAGAGGGAGAGAGGGAGGGAGAGAGAGAGAGAGAGAGAGAGAGAGGGGGAGAGAGAGCGGGGTGGGGTATAACGCAAGAAACAAAATATAATATCACAAATCGAACTGATGAGCAAGATCTTGCTTTTATTGATGCAATTTGATCACCTAATATTTTTTATACGACAGTATTTTCTTTTCTTCGTTTTGGGGCATAAATCTAGTTAATTATTTGAGACTCACGCAGTCAACAAAACAGCTCTTGAAATAATTACTCTAAATAAGGTGTGTTTTTACTGGTTCGCGATACACTTACAACGGAAATATTACTTGTTTTTAAAAGGCAATTGACCTTTATCTCGAAAAATTGGGAGCACAAGCGTTATTGTTCCATCAAAATATTTCATAAACTGCAGGTGACAGAGAGGGAATTTTGAGGAGGTAAATAAAAACATATAGGCATGAGCATAATACGCCTTCACCTTTATTTGCACAGAACAACCATTTCGCATGTATATACATGTACTTATGTTGTTTTGTTTGTTTGTTGTTTTTTTTTAACTTGTCATTAATTTGTGATAATAAAAGACCCCAAAGAAATTCATTTGGTCCACAGCTAAGGATACTGAAGGAGGGCACAAAGAAATCACAGTTATCTCATCCTCGTTGCCTATATTGCAATATCGAGTGTAACTTAATCTCAAAGAGCGATTAAAGCATTTGTAAATAATGGCAGCAATCAAAACAAGAAACGGTGCAATATTCATTTTTTCTCTTTGGTACTTTTCATCGGGTCTCCTGTCGTTTTCATCATCATCATCATCATCATCATCTTGTCCTCATCAGCCTTATTGTATGAGTAAAGTGATGATGAGTGGAGGGGTAATGAGATTTGTTCCAACTGGTTGGCAGCGGGACCACACCGAGGATAGAAACTGCTTTGCTAGAGGTGGCTCTTCAATATGTTACGTAACATGTGGCGTCACAGGTAGGCGATTTGAGTATTTTTTTATTTTTTTTACCGAAATGATAGCAATCATGAAATTAAATGAAAATAATTTCTCATCATATTCTGTGTAAAAAGCACAGAGGCTTATATTTTTAACCAAGCCTCTCAAATCTGTCATTATTTAAAAAAAGAAATTCACGTTGGGGTTTGTGAACACCAACACTTAAAGGTAGTGTCATCCTTTTGCAGGCAAAAATATTATATTTCTAGTTTTTGAGAGGATATAGTAGTATATCAATGACTTTATCTTCCCACAACATGATTAAGCTGAAATGTGTATGTTTGTCATTATATTGCGATTATCAAAATTCATTCCTATTTTTTCGAACCTCGAAAAATATACCGTACGGTGCGAACCGTTGACCGTTAGCGCAGAGAATAAGGCACGCTGATGCGCCGTGTGTAAATTGCTGTATGTGGCCCGTACTGCATGCGCTGTAATATCAACGATGTTGATGGAGAGCTGGTCTAGATTGGTAGTCAGATTTTCGTTTCATATTACTGATCTAGGCAACCTATGACAGTATAGGTTGATCATATTCTAAATTATGCCAAGTTGCATTAGTTTTCGCAATTTGTGAAAAAGGATGACACTACCTTTAAGCCGTTAGAGCAAATCAAATTAAAGATCAAGATTCAAACATATCTCGAGCATGAAATGAGGTAAAACCTAAAGGTAGCATCTCAACTGAGGAGACTTCTTTGAGGCTCGGGGATGTCTGCGAGACTCGGAGACATCTGCCAGACTTCGAGACTCCGAGGAGTCTCCGACTTGTCTCCGAAACGTCTCCACGACTGGTTCAATTTCCCGCATCTCATAAGACGTCGCGGTAACTGATTAGACGTCTCGAAGAACTCACCGCGACTCCAGAGTCTCGGAGTCGCAACAAGAAGTCTCAAACGCAACCAACTCATAGGAGGCAGGTAAAGGTGGTATCTCGTTTCGCGGAGACGTCTCCGAGATTATCTGCGACAAGTCTCAAAACTGTTTCAAACCCGTCTCAAACCTGTCCCAAAACGAGTCTCAAAACCTGTGTCATGAGTGAAATACCACCATAAGATATGACTATGACATCGTGTAATCAATAGTGAAGCTTCTAGCATTTTACTCATTTTACTTCTAGCATTGACAAATATGGCGGTAGCGTCTATGAGGAAACCATCAGGCGAGACCTCACTTTATTTCGCCTACATCTCAGCCGGTGAAACAGCACTAAACACTACTTATGCAGAGATTCCAGGTACATCAAACGTTGATGAGGTGTTCTTGGACCCGTCTAGAGTGCTAGTGTACTGGACTCAGTTATCACGCCATTCTAACTGCTCCTCCTTGAGGCGGTCGGATCTCTTTGGAAACACAGAACTTTTGTTGGAAGCATCTACGAGTGAGTATTATGAAAGGCATAGATGTGATTAAACAAGAAGGGGAAATTGTCAAATTAATCGGAAACACTAATTGGAGATTATAGATTTTTTAAAATTCAAAGAATAGGCCTATTGATAAAGAATTTTTAGAATGAAAAAAGGAGTAACAACATACATTCTATCATGTCAATATTCGTTTTCAATAGGCAGCCATCGATAGACTATTTAATTAAAGAAAGTTATCAATCCTGTAAATCAATATATTAATGTGACTTAAATTCTTTCGTAATTATGTTTATTGCGCCATTTACTGTATTTAACCAATTTACCCATTCCTTTATAATTAACATGGAACGTGTATAATCATAGAAGTATATCCTTAGCCAATTGTTGAGTTTTTAAGTATTTTTTACCACAAAAAAAAAAAAAAAATAATAACAAACAACAAACAGAAATCGTCACCAACTATGATTTTTATTTTATAGTTTTCTTGCTTGAAACAAAAATAAATTATGTTTACAGATTTGCATTGAGAATATCTCAACCCAATATCATGTTAAAAGGATGAAGTTAGCTGCTACTGATGTTGTTTTTATGGTTGTGTTGATGGCTCTTTGCAGTCGCCATAATTTATTTTATTTCATTTTATTTAATATTCTCATTTATATATAGGACTGCTTTTCGTAGTGGATGTGAAAGGCAATTGCTTGTTCTACACTCCAGCCTATGGTGAAGAGAACGGAACTATCATCAGTAGCATCGGGCTAGATGATCTTGATCGCTCCTGCGAGAAAACATATTTCAAACGGTATAGAAGGTTCTGGCTAGCATTATTCGTAGACTACGTTTATGGGTAAGTAAATATTCAATAAATCCCCTAGACCGAAATTATAATTTATATTTGTTAATTTTTTTTCCCCTTCAGCCGTTTTGGCCTGTACGAGCCGCACCGCAGGGAAAATGCCAAAACGTCTGATTTTTTCACACGTTGAACGAGTCTCCCGGTAATTTTTATCAGATGATTTATTACTATTCATTCGGGGTGACTTGGATGTAGACTAGCTATTTTTTTACTATCCCTTTACCCAGTGGCTGATCCAGATGGGGGCGGAGAGGACGCACGCCCCTAATTTGAAAACCTCTAATTGACCTAAATGTTATATTCGGGAAATTTTCAATTTTTCAATTTTTTGGGACGCGCCCCCAGTAACTCTTACTGGTCCTGGACCCGTTACTGCTTTACCCCTAACCATAACCATTTTGTAAGGTAGAAAGCTATCAATTCATAGCACCAGAATCCAAATCTGAATCCCCAATATCTTTGTTTCCATTCACAGAAAAGAAGACTACGATGTACATGTGACTTGGGATTTACAGGATGTTTATAATAAAAGGAAACCCAAGTTTGATCATTAATAATTTCAAAAATACTACAGTAGTATAAATTATTATGAAATTGATATCACTAGAAAGTGCAACTCATTACCATTTAAATGACACCTCTCTTAGCTCACTAATGTCATGCATCAATGAACCCTATTGTTCTAAAATTTGTCTCCCAAAATTGTGATTGGTTCATTTTCATGCTCCTTGAGTTAAGTTGTTGAATGTGCCTAAACGTGATTAGCAATTCTGAGTAAAGCATTCCAATGACTTTCAATAATGACTTTGATAAAAGGGTTGGAAATGCCAACTTATTTACTCCATCAAGTTTACCATCTAGGTAATTGCATCGTGTTACAGCTCACGACGGCCCAAAGAACCATCAGTTCACCGTGGATAATGTAAGAAATATGACTGTTCACCATTTTGCGAGATATTTTCAGAAAAATGGGGTTCAGTGATGCGTGACATTGGTGAGCTGAAAGAGGTATCATTAAAATGGTAATGAGTTGCACTTTTCTGTGATATAAATTTTATAATCCCCATTGTAATATTTTGTGAATCATTAATGATCAAACTTGGGTTTCCTTTTTTTGTGGTACACCCTGTATACCAAGGTTTATTGCTGTACACGCAAATATCATTTAATCTTCCGTCCATTTGGGGGTAACCCAAGCTTTTCCTTGCATATAAACCACATAAGTACCGTATATATGACATTGGGATATGTGTGGTTTACATTTAATTTAATTTGAGTGGACATGTGACACACAAAGTACTCTTCCTAATTCTATATCACTTTCATCAAATATTACACATTTCCATTGATAATAGTTTAAAAGAAGGATATATTGTTGGAGTAACTAAATCAGACGTGGTCATATTGCCTCTGAAGGGAATTCAATACAAGAAAACGACGACCAGCCTTTTCAGGGATGCAACCAGCGTCTCTATCCTCAAAGAAGGTACTTCATACAAAATATTCATGGTAGGACAACTACCCCCTGGACAATTACCTCCATGAAACTATCCTCCGCCACATACCTACCCCTACATCTACACCTAACCCTAACCTTTTTCAAGGTTGTAGTTAACCTGGTGCTAATTGTCCATTTGGTAGTTGTCCCATTTTGATATGTATACCTATATTGTTTTAATCTATCAATAAAAAATGTGTGGAAATAGATATTAGTTAGTCATTTCGGCATAACTGGAGGAGATCTTGTAAGACCAATGAAATATCACACATAAACAACAGAAGAAAAAATAAACAGTAGCATGATAAGGAAAAGTAAATGGCCTGCTCCACAGGAGGTGATGGTTGTTGCGACAACTTGCAAACCGGTTGCTCCCACCAAGTTCATGACTAATCACAGAACTCTGTCTGTTGTGATTTTTTAATATTTATTTCTTTAGGTGGGTAAGAATGAAACTAACATTAATTCAACCGTTGTTAAGTTTAACTACTGATTTAGTAATTCAACGTAAATAATCCCCGATGACAAAACGATAACGAATAACTTTATTCTTTACCCCCCTCCCTTTTCACCTATATCTTAATATTCCTTTTATTATCTGTCTATTTCATTCTTTACCAATTAATGGCTTATTCAGAACAACGTATATACTATGATGTCGGTCCTTTCATATACTCTGCTCTTTATGATTCTTCTTCGTTTGAGCAAGTAGAGAATTATCCTTACGGGAGTAAAGTGGAGTTTATCTCCAACGACGGCGAATTCATTTATGTGATCGTCAGTCTCAACGACGCCACACGTAAGCTTCACCTGATTGACATCGAGTCCGAACGTTCCCTCGGCATGGTATCGTCTTTGACAGGAATGTATGGTGAAGAATTGCATTTCGGAAGCCGCAGCAAACTGCAGTTGTGTAGAAGAAATTATGTATATTCTTCTGACTGATATTTAAGGGAAAAGGGCAAGTCCAAGCTATTTTGAAACTTTGTCCCATGCGTTAATGACATTTTTAATGCTATGGTTCAGGTTCAGAACCTTTACCAAATAGATAAAAAAATAAAATAATTGATGTGAATCGTTTCATGCCTAAGTTATGGTGAATTATTTGTCAGTAAGGCGTGGGACAAAGTTGAAAAACAGCTTGGACTTGCCCAAGAGGCCGTCCGCGTATTGCATCGTGAATTATGTGTAAAAGGGGAAATCATCCATAATTTCCATTTTAATTCACAATTTTTGGGGTGTTTTATTTTTCATACGTACTGTATAATTGTTTATTTTTGTTAATTAGGGTACATGCAGGTAATATGGGCCCCCTAAGCTCATTTGCCTATTTTGCATAAAATTACGAAATGACACAGTCTAATCTTTGTTTATATGAATCAATAACTACTGCTCTAACTTTTATTGTGAAGAAAAACAATTATCACCAACCCCCCTGTCTGCAATATTCAAATGTTGACGTCATTACCAAAGTGCCCATATTACCTGCATGTGCAGGTAATATGGGCACATGTATTTAATGCATGTGTTAAAAACTACAATGACTCTACCATGTCTGGAATTTGCTTAAAATTTTGAAAATCATTAACTTTAAGATATAATTTGAAATTATAAGACCCTTCAGTAAATCCTTTGACTATATATTTCATTGTTATGTATTTTGTATATTATTTCTTGTTTTTTAATATTATTTTCATTATACAAGTCAATATAGGCCTACAATAACTTATTTATATTAATAATATACTGTAAATATACCCAAAAAAATCGTAGCAAAGAGATTGATACCTCATCCCAATACTAAGTACCAGAAACATTTCCACCATTTTGGATGTCCCATATTACCTGCACTAATGTTGCTGTGTCAGGGAAGCATTCAATGCCACATTGCCCCCCTTCACTAAAACAAATTGACCTGTACACGCTAGTATGATCAAAATGACACTATAAGCTTACTAAATATACACAACAATGGAGGTTACCCCCTCAAACGCTCTTTCACCATCACATTCTGTAAATATCAAATTTTACATCAGGGTAAAAAAATGCCGTAAGTTTTACCTACCTTGTTGGTTTTCAGCAATTTTCTCAGAGAAATTTCGGCATTAGATGCTCTCACGACGATATATTTTCGTATACAGTTCATATGAACAACATTATGGTGCTCACACCGGTCACCGGTCACCGGTCACCGGTCGACGGTCACGACATGATTTGCTTCAGGTGGCCCATATTACCTGCTGGCCCATATTACCTGCATGTACCCTACTGTATAATTTCGCTGTTGTTTTTTCTTCTCCGAAACACGTTTTGCTTTTCATATTGTATTCGATTACAGATGAAATTTAATTGTTAATAACAACATTCATATCTCAAAAATAGGTTTATATACATGTTTCATTGTTAAAAGTGCCTTTTTCAAATCGCGGTCTGTCCGTGCTAGCACACGATCTTCAACCAGTGGACTGTTTCACCAAGACGTTCGTATGGTATGAATGACTTTACGAACAACTGGTGATCAGTTCTTGTGGTAGATGGTTGTGCATGAGATTAGTAAAGCACCTAAGAATATGTACCAGTTGTTCGTAAAGTCATTGGTAAGTTTACGAACGACTTAGTGAAACACCCCCACAGAAGTGAAAATGTGTATTCAATGTCAAGTAACAACGCACATGGAATTTCCTGCAATATCAACCATTATTATCATTTTGAAAGGAAATATACGCACCCACTTAAAAAAGGAAAATACAACAAACCCTTTCGTGTTTTGTTTTTTTTTCATCTTCATTGTGTTCTGTTAAGTACAATTTTTTTTAAATCCTTCAAAAAGGAGGAACTTTTTATTCACATCGGGGGAGGGGGTCGATCTGAAAGTCTTAGACTTTATCTTTAAACCCTTCACAAGGTTAAAGAAAAAGATAAATTAATGTCACCCTCCCCTTCAGCCAAAAAATAATGATAATATTTGCAGTTTCCCACTTTTCTGGGCTGATTTTTGTTTACCTAGGGTCATGTCCCCTCAGTCCTACCCCTCAGAAACAAGTCTTCGCTGCAGGGTTGTTGGTTTTTTCTTCAGTATTTAGGTTTTTAATTACAGGGTATCATGATTCTCTAGTTTCAGGATCGGAGTTATATCTGACTGGGGTTGAAATTGAATTTGGTACTCTTCCCCCTAAAAAATATTGTAGAAATCCCTACCAAACATACATAACAGTAAAGAAATTCAACCATATAGTTGCCACCTACAGCCTTTAAAGTGATGGCTTAACAAAATTGTCGTAAAAATATGAAAGGCTTTACTTGGGTAAATTTCAGGTTTCAGATTTTATTAACAATACACCAAAAAAAAATGAAATATTCCAGTTTTACACCAATCTCACTTCTCTGACCTCACTTCAAACAGTCCCCAACATTATAAAAAAAAACACAAAAACAAACAAAACAAAACAAACGAACAAATCAAACTTACAGAAGAATCACCGTACCCTACACCTCAGGCTCATTTTCGTGGGTTGGACTGAGGATGCCTTTGGCTCCAAGTCAACAGGAAAAAAGGGCAAAAATTGGTATAGTAGGCTAAGGATAACGAAAACATTTTTTTTTTTTTTTTTTTGTTTTAATTTACCCATGAAGTATTTTTCGAGTTTGAGATCGTCAGGAAATCGGTATAAAGCACACATTGACATGATACAAACTGAAGCAAAATACTTTATGCTAGAGCTAATAAGAGAGGACACCTTTATGAACGAAAGTCTGCAAGGTCGTCAATATTTATATATATTGTGTGTGTGTTGTGTGTGTGTGTGTGTGTGTGTGTATGTGTGTGTGTGTGTTGTGTGTGTGTGTGTGTGTGTGTGTGTGATATCGTATGTTATTTATTATTTGGAATGGTGATTTGTATGAATGTTCGTCTTTGGTTTATGAAAGTATTATGTGAAAATTATTTATACATAAAAAAAGAATGACTTCAATCAAATTCATTTCTTGTGACAAAAAATGTTGCCCAAGGAAATGTTGGAAGTCGACGGCCTGTTATTGGGTAAAAAAAAAACTAGGCCATTTCCTGCATCAAAATACGTTTATTCTATCGAAGTATACAGCTTGGCGTGTCAACATTCATATTTGCAGTAGCCTGTTTTTACTTTTTCTATTCGTATGTATAAATTACAAGAACGTGGGAATTAATTTGTTTTGATAAACCCGAATCCGATCAAACAAACAAAAAATCACAACTAGAAAAAAAGGAAGAGACATTCTTCTCTAGAACTGATTGTGGCCTACCCAATCCAATTCGCTGTTGCGTTAGATTAACATACCGGTAAATTAATATGTTATTTAAATGTGAATATGAAATATGTATAATATTTGATATTAAATAACTTTTCCTACTAAAAGCTTATCTCGGAAGAATTACTTTGTGTTTTGGTGATCAAGTGTCTCTTGTCGATCAAGTTGGTGACAAGGTCTTTCCATCTACTTTAAGTAGATGGAAAGACCTTGTCACCAACTTATCCAATAATATTCCTCCATATCTAGAACTTGCTGGCAGTTTTGTTTTTGATAAACACGAAATAGGAATCAGGTAACAAAAAACAAAACAAAACAAAACAAAACAAAACAAACCTGTCGATTCTTCAAGGCGCGGATTCAGCATTGGTTTTAACAAAGGAAATTTTCGGCCAAATTGTCTGAGGGTAATAGCAGCTTTATTATGCTTGTGCATGGGTCGATAAAATCTTTTGTCAGAGTCGAAGCTAGTTCCGATACTATTTTACCCCGTATCGTTGCTTATTATGAACAACAAATTGAAGCATGTATTTATCAAAACAATGACAACGCTGACAAGCATGTATCACGATACAATGGGATTTAACCTTGTTAACTGTATCGCAATTGCAATAACATTTCATACATTTATCATTTTGTGTTTATTATGATTTTTTTTTTTTTTTGTAAAGCGCTTTTATTAAATGCTTGCTTTTACCGAGAAAAAGAATTGGTCACTATGGTTCCCATTTTTTCTCGGACACAGATTGTACTCTAACGACTCACTCACATTGTTGAGCCATGCACTCAAAACGGAACAACATCTTGCCATTCCTTCAAATGTATTATTTCGTTGTTTCGTTATTTCGTATTAGTTCGGTTAGTGTTGGCTTGGAGTCAGCCCCAACTTGTGACTGAGGTTTGAATGTAAGAAAAAAAAAAGGGTAGCAAATTCTTACCTTTGGTGAATTTTGATTAATTCCAGCCCAAGTTTACTCTGAGTTCCTACTCATCTAACCCAGATCAGCTGCTCATTGCAGAAGACTCTGAACAGTAGTTACACGAGATAGATAAATCTGTCAAAACTTTTCTCAAAAAAGGGATCCAATCGGGTTGGTAATAAGTATCTGGGAAAACGTCAAGCAACGGTAGATGAAAATGTTATCCCGCTCGCGGTGATCCACAGACAGAACGACATGATTTGACAAAAGATTGACAAAGAGTGACAACTGACGTGCTATGACATAGTAGACTTTGATTTTTTTGCTTATCATTATAGTTGCGCGTCATGGTTCCCTTTATATACTATTTGACCGAGTGCAGTGATCGTCATTTTAGCATGTTAATTATATGCCCATCAAAAATAGTGGATGTACAATTTTGTTGTCAAGACTATTTCAAACGTCTCCAACCATGACAACTTCATAACTTTTTCCCCTTTTCCTAAAAAATGGGTCAATGCCAAAAACTGGCAAAGTGAACAAGAGGTCACGGTGCAAAGCAACCGTGTAATTGTGCACCACATGAATTGATGCCCCAGGATCGTCAGCTCCCGATTGTTTGTTGAAGGTGTCTAGAATATAAAAAACATGAAATCTCGACGGAGGGGAAATCACACAGTAACTGGCTTCGTATAACGACAAGGTGTATATTTTGAGTGATTTATTCACCGTAAAGCAGGGCATGACATCTCTTCAACGTCTTATCATGCTCACTATGAAGAATTAAAGTATAATTGACCTGAAAATGGGGGTCTATTTCTACGGTTTAGCATATAAAGAGTGGCAGTGCACAGATTAGGGGGAGCATTTATGGGTACTGGTGTACCAAAGAGAAACAACAGGCGTGCGCCCCTCTTTTTGTTTTTTTGTTTTGTTTTTTTTTTATTTTTTATAATGTTTTTGTGTTCTTGTTAACTGTTGTTGTTGTTACATGTAAAGATCAGAAAGTTTCCACCTGTTCCCCCCCCCTTTTTTTTCATATTTGAAGGCTGCACATGCCACTTCCTTTCTTAATTTCCTGAAACAATCGCTGACCATTTATAATTCCTTGAATTATACATGCTTAGGCTACACACCAACGTTATGAAAAGTCACATTAAGCCAAAATAAAATAGTAGTTGAAAATTCTGGACAAAATGGCCTTTTCTTTTTCATTGTACAGTTTGGCCTCTAATATCCTATATAGCCCAATAATTATATTTGATCATATACAGGCCCGATGGGGAGGTGAAAAGTAAAGCGGAAAAGTCCCATCGTTTCATAATGGTTGGGGGCCGTTTGATCCGTTAATGCTTAAGTAAAGAATTTTAAAACGTGAAATGGCTACATTAACTTTATTCCATAGGTATTATTTTGAAAAATTAAACATTTTCTTTGCATCTCTTGATGCAACTCTTAGCAATAGTTTGGATGAAACCATTTGACTCTTGCCAACAAGTCTCTTTATTGAATTGAAAGCACACTTCTGTAATGAGAAAGTAGTTTACTCATTTTATTTTGTTCGACTTTTGATGTGCTTAGACACTGTATACACTGATAACATACAGTGACTTTTTGATGTTATGATACGAATCGTGCCGAAACACCTAAAGAGCCAATACAGTTATTTTTTTGCTTTATTAATAGCAGCTTTTATGACTTTTTATATGCTCATATTAGAATGTCCGTGAACCCTGAATGAACTATGTCTTTATTATGAAACAAATTAAAACAATCCCGAAGCGATGCTAATTCAAAAAAGAGAAGAAAAAAAGAGAGAGAGGACAAGATCATGTCATGTCACGTCAACTTCAATGTCAATTTTGAAAACAAGATTATTTTGTCTTGACATGAGTAATATAGTATTGGTGTGAACCTCGTCTCTATCTTTGATTTCCGACCATCAAAGAGGTCATTGTCTCCTACTATTGTCATTGAATATCAGATACCGCTTTCTTTCTCATCTTTGTATTCTTTAGCATTCCCAGAGGAAGTTTAGATATAATTATCAATTTCTTTCAAATCTACGTTTGACATTGACTGGTATGGATATTGAGATAACGATGTGAAGATTGTTATCATTGGGGTAATATAAGAAACAATGGTTTTAATTAGGGGAGATGACCCTGTTTGTGACCTGTTGGAACCGTCACCAACTGAAAAGTCTTTTTTGCAGCTGACTTCCGTTACTTTATCTCTACACTACTCTCTGTCTATAGGTGTGTATGGGGTGTGTATGGGGTGTGAGTGGATTTGAGGGTGCAAGAGTGAGTGTGAGGGTGTAAGAGTGAGTGTGAGGGTGTAAGAGTGAGTGTGAGGGTGTTTGTGTTGGTGGGTGTGGGGTTGTGAGGATGGGTGTATTGGGGAGTGTTTGAGCGTGTATGAGTGAGTGTTGGTGCGAGGGTACTGTGGGTAATGGCGTTTTACTGAGTGTGGGAGTGAGGGTGTGTGAGCGAGTGTGGGTGTACGGATGTATGAGTGAGTATGTGTGAGGGTGCACACAAAAAATGAGAACTTGCATATATGAGTGATCAAACTCAAATATCCAAGTATTTTTGACTATATAGTGACACACATCCATGA
>CALNVZ010003432.1:12489016-12505750 GCA_940671915.1 Paracentrotus lividus | reverse complement strand
ATGAGAAATAAATAAAATAATAATAATTGAATAATATATTTTGAGTTATATACGCGGTACGTTTGTTACATATAAAGAAAAAAAAAAAAAAAAAAAAAAAAAAAAAAAAAAAAGAAAACCGAAAGCATGTTCACGAATATTATTTATTTCTATTTATTTATCTTATTTGATCTTGATTTACACAGGGTAGCCTGGTTCAGCTGATTGAACACTGTTAGTCACCAGGGCCCTAGCACATATTACATTTACAATATGAAAACAATCATAGGAACGACAAAAGTAAACGAGAAACATGTAAACATAAGAAGTGAAATTGACAATAATTCACCCTACGCATGCAAATTACATGATATGACATGGAAGAAGTGAAATGATTATGGGTAGATTTTGATATAAGAACCAAGTATTGGTATTCAGCAGTAATCAACCTGGAAATATTTGTGAGGTGTGACAATTTATATAAATCAAGAAAGTGAAGTTATACAGAAGGCTTAATGTTAGATAACCTATAAATTAGATTATCTACTAAAATACTATTTGGATTGTTATAAAAAGATAAGGTATAGAAAGCAACAAGGAGGTTCCGTTGAATTTAGATTTGATGTTTAATGGATCAAATCAATGATCAAATCAGTATCAAGAATGATGGTGATTTTGTTTGGTGATAGTATAATTATCTCAAAATTCATTGGCCTATTAAACGCGTAATAATTCTAGTTGACGGTACAGTTTATTTTGTTCTATTTTCTTTTGTCATACATATATCGTTTAACGATATACATAGATTAAGATTTACATAATAAGTTAGAGATTCATTAAGATTTCAACTACATAATAACATTTTTTTATACATAAGTTTTGCCGTATTCCCGTCCAATAACATATTAATATATTCCTATAATGCAGCTGTTTAAATCGAATTCATCATCGTGCTAGGCATCAGAGGACAAAATATAGGCGCAATTAAAGCCTTTCATGGGAGTTTTGCTTAATGTCTCAGCAGAATAGAGTTTCGTGAATTGGCTTCGTTTAGTTGTGATTCTTAAGGGCTGAAGGAAGCCCGTGTTCCCACTAAAAGTGACCCTTTTCGGTGGGAAGAGCTTTTTTTCCGCTCATTTATGGTGTGTTTTGAGACCAATTGCAACCGTAGCAAACCTTGTTGAGTGGCAGCAGCCTCGTGCGGTTTGAGTATGCAACAGCTATCTTGTTGGTTAAACATATCAGAGATATAGTTTTTATGGGCTGTTCTCCATTGATGTCATTATATAGACAACTTACGCATTTGTGAAATTTCCATCGTTTGTGTGTTCAAGTGGTGTTACCTCGCGATTTTTTTTTGCAAGTTGGTTTTTCAGATGGCGGGATGACGTTGGTTGGTTGGGATTTGACATACGTGTATTAATTATGATTATCTACGCCTGGGAACGACCTTTTATTTTACCAGCCATCATCTGAAAGACGTGACTGGGATTCGAACCTTGGTCCAATCCATGTCAGGTTGTAGAATGAATGATTTAATTATGCAGCGCAGAGGGTTGACAATGGGCGTTATACTGCTCGACCAACTCCTTATCCCCAAACTAAACTTCGTGGCCTGACGGGGTTACGGAACTTCTGACCGTAGATGGTGCTGTTAATTTTCGAAAGGCTGAGAGAGAGCGTGTGTGCCTAATTTCTTGGATAAATACCCCCGATGATAAGTGCCCCCAAAATTAGGAGGTTTTGTCCCCAGAATCATTTCTTAATGATTTTTTTCTCGGTAATAAATGATAACCCCCGTCTCCAGCTGCATACAAATTTGGATCCCAAATTTCCTGATAATTTAATATAGAATGAATATCATAATAATCATGATGATAATGATGTGCCTAGCGATGGATTTACACGGTATTGATTCTTCAATTCCGATTATTAGCTATCGTGATTACGGTTGAAAAGGCATATTCAGATTTGGCCTGGTTAAAAATGATCGAAAACGGCTTCCATTCGTTAAACAAACAACATCAGCGTCTCTGTATAATAACAAGTATTAAACTAAGTATGTGCTTATGGTAAACTTTTGTATTCATGATATCCATTTTCTCTCTATTTTCAATTTGAATTAAATATTACACTTACCAAGTTAGATGAAAATCGCGTCTAGAGACAAAATGGAAACAAAAAGTATTCAGCAGGATTCGTGCGAAGTCAAAATTGTGAACTCTAATTCAAAATACTTAACACTGCTATGCCATTGATGGAAGTTGAGGAAAAGAGAGAGAGAAAGGGGGTAGATGGAGAGAGAGAGAAAGAGAGAGAGAGAGAGAGAGAGAGAAAGAGAGAAAGTGATTGTGAATAATGCATAGAGAACCTTAACAAAAAGGGAACGTTTGCTAAATTGATATTAGTACCCTGGCCACAAGAAAAGTGTATACCAATTTACATGTCTTTTTGTATATTTTACATGGTTCTAGGACATCTCCCCCGGAGGACAACTCCCCCGGGGACAACTCCCGGAGGACAGCTCCCCCGGAGGACAACTCCCCCGGAGGACAGGTCCCCCGCAGGACATCTTCCTGGAGGACAGGTCCCCCCAAGGACGAGTCCCCCGGAGGACAGCTTCCCCCAGGGACAACTCCACGGAGGGCAACTCCCCCTGGACAACTCCCCTGGAGGACAACTCCCCCGGAGGACAACAACCCCTGAGGACAACTCCCCGGAGGACAACACCCCCGAGGACAGCTCCCCCGGAGGACAACTCCCCCGCAGGACAACTCCCCTGGAGGACAACTCCCCCGAGGACATCTCCCCGGAGGATAGGTCCCCAAGGACAACTCCTGGATGACATCTCCCTCACTTTAAATGCTTTATAATATTGGTTTTATGCCAACCCCTTGGTTTTTCTTTCTGTTACAATTATTACATTATTTTTTCTGTAATGACAAGCGAGGATGGAATGGTTGTTTAATTGCTAATCATCCATTGGAACCACCCAGTGGCGTATCTAGGGGGCAAGGGGGGCACGTGCCCCGGGCGGAGCTTCAAGGGGGTGCAAAAAGGAAAAGGAAAAAAAAAAAAAAAAAAAAGAAGAAGAAAAAGAAAGAAAGAAGAAGGAGAGGAAGAAAAAGGAGATCGGTGATCCACAGTCGATATTGGGTCATGTTTCCTCCCACTATTAATTTTGGCGCCCCTACATAGCACCACTAAGTTTAACTTTTGGCGCCCAAAGTTTCTAGTAATTTTTTTAGGTTTAGTACCTTCTATCTTAGTTTCGGGTCAATTTTGCGCCCCCTGTATATTAAAAGATCAAATCGGCGCCCTTAACTTCAATTTAGCGTCCTTTTATAAATGTTAAGATCAATTGTGTGCCCCCGGTGTGTACACTCCTAATCCTAATTTTAAGACGAATTTTACATCCCCTGAGTTTCAATTTAATTTAGAGTCCCTTTAAATAGTTAAAGATCAATATGGCACCTCAATTTCATGATCAATTTGCCCTCCCCCCCTCCGCTTCAGATAAACATGAAGTCCCTCTAAGTAAAAGGATTTTTTTTGTCCATACTTTTCTCGCTGCCTAATTATTCCCTTTTTGTTCTTCATTGTCAATTGTCTTGTTTCCGTATTTAATGACCATTCGGTCTCAAGACCTGTTCCTTGCAAAGTTCGTTCAAGTTCAGAGCTCTAGAATTTTTCGCTCGCGCTTCGCGCTCGCATTATATTATATGTTTCAAAATCATTTGAGGAGGACCAACAAAAAAGGTTTAAAATTATTATTTTCCTACTAAAAAAAAAACGAATCGATGCATAGGTCTGCAATTCCCAAGAATTTTTGTGCAATAGGCCTTTTGACACCCTGAAGGTAAGGCATTTTTTAATTATTATTGTACCTTCGTTGATAACGAAATCTGTATTAATGATTCTTAAATGCAAGATTCGAGTAGTGCACGAACTCAAAATTTTCCGCTCGCGCTTCGCGCTCGCATTAAATTAAAATATTTGAGAAGAAATAAAAAAAAAAAAATGATAAGCTACATGTATATATGGAGTCTATGGACAGCAAATCATCCCCAGTCTGGGGACATGTATATGAGCCACTGGTACAATAAACTAAATAAAATCGTTGAGCAAAACTGGAGTAGACCGGGGGGGCGCAAAGTCAACAATTGCCCCGGGCGCACTTGACCCTAGATACGCCACTGACCACCCTTCCAATCTATGAATGGCTACTCCTTCCCTCAAAAGGTTGTTAGGTTTGGCAGATTCAGAGGTAACCCAACGATATGTGACCATCAGAAAAGGAAATTAATGAAAGTGCAAGATATAAAAGAAATATTGAAAAAGAAGGGATGCTAAATGGGGAACTTGAATACGAAGCTACAGGAGTACAAAAGAGCACGAAGGGCGAGTTGGCCTACATATCTCTAGTCGTCTTCAGCAAGGGGGGGGGGGGTTGAGCCACGAGACAATAATTAAGCTTTAATTAATAATTAATCACACCCTAAACAAATAAGAATGAGCGCAAAAGTTCAAAGTAACGAGAACACAATTTTTTATTATCACAAAAGAAATTCACAAAACTCAATTTCAACATCATCACTTGTTTTGTCATTTTTCAAGGAATAATGTAAAACAATCATTGTCATTGGGTTTAAGATTTACAGACAATTGTTATATCTGAATGGTGTGTGTTCATAAGTATGCACTTGCACAGCTTTGCATTCATGCCGTGTCATCGCTATCAAAAGAGGGTGTTATTGCAACTAGTGTTGGTATGAAAATATCTCCAGAAGTAGATGAAAATTAAAACATCTCGGTATATCAACCAGTTTTTCAGTATTTCCGTCAACATATCCGATAAAAACATTTTTATAATGTAAAAATTTACTAAAACAAGCCAACACAAACAAAACAAAACCCTTGTATCAAATTATGTACCTGTATTTTGTCGGTATAATTGAAGAGGTGTGATATAAAATTTTCCACTTGACGATTCACGCTTGAAAACCTTTTTTTTTTTTTTTTTCTTCTTTTTTTTTAAAAGAAAGATGATCGTCATCGTTTGTAAAAGAACAACAACAACAAAAATAGAACAATAAAAGTACAAATATGCTGCTTCGGGTCATTTTTAGTCAAACATTTTGGCTCGCACTTTGCGCTCAAGAATCATTCCTTCAAAAGGTTTTTTTTTCCAGATTTCGAACCCCCGCAAAAATCCTAGTTACGGGCTTGACCATTGACCTACATACTCTAAAATCTAATCAGATCATCTTCCTATGGTGATTTAAGATTGAAGTTGATATCTCTCTCTCTCTCTCTTGACGGTAAAATTCGGTTCCAATAGCAGCACGCCTCTACAGCTGCCAAACTTTAACACCCTTCGCCGGAAAAAGAAAAAAAAATTGCCAAAGATTTTGTATTTCCATGAATGGCTATTTCGGTTTTTAAAAAAAAATTTAAAAAATTAAAAAATAAAAATAAATAAATAAATAAAAAATGGAGCAAAGATAAACGACTGCATGAGGATCTGTTCTCCGGAATGGTTGAGTTGTCCTCCGGGGGACTTGTCCTGCGGGGTAGTTGTGCTGCGGGGGAGTTGTCCTCCGGGGGAGTTGTCCTCCGGGGGAGTCCGTCCTCCGGGGGAGTTGTCCTCCGGGGAGTTTGTCCTCCAGAGGAGTTGTCCTCCGGGGGAGTTGTCCTCCGGGGACTTGTCCTCCGGGGGAGTTTTCATCGGGGAGATGTCCTCCGGGGGACTTGTCCTCCGGGGAGTTTTCATCGGGGGAGATGTCCTCCGGAGGAGTTGTCCTTGGGGGGACCTGTCCTCCGGGGGAGATGTCCTGCGGGGAGCTGTCCTCCGGGGTGTTGTCCTCCGGGGGGTTCCGGAGTTGTCGTCCGGGAGTTGTCCTGGGGGAGTTGTTCCTCCGGGGGAGTTGTCCTCCGGGGGAGCTGTCCTCCGGGAGTTGTCCCTGGGGGAGTTGTCCTCCGGGGGAGATGTCCTGATACGATTTTACATACATAAAACCTTATCATACAAAACGAGTGGGTGGCGCCATGATTCCATAATCTTTTCATTCTATCCGCCTTGCCTCTTTGATGTCCAAATTAATTCACCCGTAAGCAACATCTTCTTGGATCAGAATGTCGCCTCCATTTTTTTAATAGATGTCTCTGAAGTTTTGACCGTAGAAAGCTCCTGAACACTCCCCGGGCACAACAAGAACACTTCAAAAACGGGTGCTAATGATTTGGAAGCGACGATGAAGTAATAGCTATGTCGCCTGTCGCATGTTATCAAAGAAATTTCGCGCTGAAGGTGGAAGGGGAAGGATGGGACTTTAGAGATTAGTAGGTCTCGAGAGTCATCTTCAAGATTTATAGAAATGGGAATAATCATAAACCAGTCTAGACCCTCGATTTCATTCTTTGTCATTAATTGGAGAATGAACTGTTCTGAGAGTGGATTGCGAGCCTGCAGGAAGAGTAATGAAAGATATATAAGTGAAATATTCTGGAAAAGTGAAACAAATGAGAGAGATTTGATTTGTAGCTTTCTTACTATTCATTTTTTTTTTCATCAACTTTCCCTGATCTGTTTCTTTGTTTTAAAACTTTAACGTGTTCAAAGGGTTTTTTCTGTAATGTGGTCTAAGATCATTCTTGTTGTCATGTTATCATAGATATTTTTTCAAGTAACTATGGTAACTCATACTGACTACCAAGGTCTGTCATTATGATAATATAAGTATTCCCGGTCAATTTCGAACTATCTTCTACCAATTTGACATTTCCAGCACCCATTTTCGTCCGAAATGGCGTATCGCGATTAAAAACCAAAATTCAAATTCGATTGTGAGCGCCAATCGATTTGACATTATGAGCAATCGTATTCGTCGATTGTCATTCAAATTCGTCGATTCGTATCACTTCCATCTTTATCTTTAATATTTTAAATTGGGGGGGGGTTATAATTAATTAACTATGAATAGTCTTGATCTCTCTATAAAAATAATATTTGTATTTATTTATCTATTTTTTTTTATTCTCAAAAACGAAATCGCTTGCCGTTTCTTTTAATCTGAATGACCAATAGCCCCGCTCCGAGAGGTATCGCGTGAATCAAATTACCACTGACGAATTTGATCGAAAAGAGCAGGTGCAAAGAGTTTGAAATTTACCGGGGAAAATAATGATGCATGGTATATCTATAGCGTCATTATACATTTTGATAACTTCTTTGAAAAAAATATAAATATATATATAAGACACTGGTTAAACATATTCAAGGACACTCCTCTTGCTTTGTTATTCATAAAGACAAATTATAAGCAGTAATAAATGAGCCGGTGCTCATGTGAGAACGTTAATCGTCCGTGAAATACAATTGACACGGTTTTGCAATAATTGATCGTGAGGTCGTGGAAATTATCTCGACATAGTATTATTCAACGGCACGTAATAACCCGTGCAGGAATACATTTTATCCATAGGTTAGGGTAAAGTAATCATAATCGTATATTTCGACTTAATAGTCGATAGTATTGCTGCATAGACATGGTAGAAAAGTTTTTGCTGTAACATTTGTATACATGTATAAACATAAGTGATCAGCGTAAATCACTTTCCTATAATTTTTGTATACTTTTTACGATGCATAATAAATTTCTATGTCATTTCCTAGAAAGGATAGATGACAATCGGAGCAACAAAACCCAACATTGCTTCTTGGAAAATGTCCATAAAGACATCAAATGGATGTGCACTAGTAATATGTTTTTGGAAAACTAAGATGAACCGATTTAGATTTGAAGCGCGCATCTTGTGATAATCTGATTTTTGTTGCCAGGCCTGGTTGTTGCCTAGCAACGTGGCTGAGAAACCTCGAAATGGAACTTAATATGATAAAAGCTAGGTTAACAAACCATCTAGTATTGTGATGGGCTCAAGCATATGGATCAAAATCTACTGCATTCGTAATGTAGGGTAGAGTGTGAAAAAAAAAATGTGAATTAAGAATTAGAAAAATAGAATTTAAAGTAGATGCCGAGAATATAACTAAGTATCGTTTTTTTTTTCCCTTTCGTCTTCTTGCAGTAATGAAACCAACGTTGCTAAAATTAAAATATAAGGAAATTAAGAAAGCAAGCAATGTTCCTATTGAAAAATAAATAAATAAATATGATCTTCCCCACTATTGGAGAGAAGAAAGAGAAGTTATAAAGAGTGTTATATACCCAAAATTAAGAATCAATTGTGGTCCCCCTTACATTAGCAACTAGAAAATCATTATTTAAGCAAAAGACGTTTGCTCTCCACTGCTTAGATTAAAAACGATTGATTATGCATTACCCAAACTTGAGTAAGCTTCACTACCAATTATATTCGAATCTGTGGTTAAACATATGGCCCATGAAGAATTAGTAATAATTTTTGGTTTTGTTTTGTTTATGTTTTTTACAACATCGATTTTAAAATTTCGTCGACTTAACACAATTTCACGCGAATCTTTCCTATTTGATTGTAACTGCATGAATGTTAAATGATATATTTACAGGCGATAGACATTATAATCCATCATTCTCATTTTGGTGCGCCCATATTTTTGTTAAAATCCAACTTCGAGCAGACGACAAAATCGCATTCGAATTGCAATCGGTGTAACTATCTAGACTTCCCGCGCTACGTTTTGCAATTGATTTCTTGTTAACGTGTGAAGGTGATTTTAGAGGCCTGATGGCACTCGCTAGCTGCGTTTAGTCATATCGACAGTAGATCCAAACCTACTGCCATTGACTCAACAATCAACTACGATATCAGTGTATACCGGTACTGGCATATCCGTCTGTTATGCTACTTTATCGTCTGCTGTAGATTGCCACACGTGTTAACTGTGGTTTGTGGAAAAGGTTTTGAAATGTATTGCTCTGTGATTGAGCTGGCATTAGGAATGTTTCGGAATCCTGGAATATAATCATTTTTTAGCATCTGTTTGATATTTCGCGCCTCTCGATTTTGAAGTTCGAAAGCTAGGAGTGATTGATTGCTTTCTATATAACTGTTGCTGTCTGCTACCAAACACGTTTATGTAGCTTGTTTGTATTGTTATCTTATTCCCACTGTGCCGAAGTTGTTGTGCCGATATTACCACATAATTATTGCATCGAAGGACTCGGGACTTGATAACGTACACAGTCAGATCTCTACACCCAAACAGAAACTGAACGGTTCGAATCTCAGTCACGTCATTGGGATAGTGACGTTGATACGCGTTTGTCTAAACTCAATCAAGCAAAAAAAAAACTTGCTTCAATATTAATCGACAATATACTTAAAAGGATCATCCCTACTTGGCTCGTGTTATTTGTGCTGCAAGAGGAATTTTGAATAAATAAAATAAATACATAAAAATCAGTCGATATGGGTAACTCCATCTGCTGCCGGAGGAGGTGCCAATCGCGAAATGTTTCTTCTCCGAAGAAATTAAAGAGAGGGGAGAGCATGTTCGACCAGCACCCATGGCTTAGGAAGCTCCAAAGTGCCTTGATCACCATCTCCCTGCTCCTCATCCTCTTCGGTTACGCCTTCATTGGCGCTGCAGTCTTCGTCGTGCTCGAGAGCGACACGGAACTCGAAGCACTCGAGCGATACGAAACCGCGCGCTCTGATTTCCTCAGCGATGTCACTAATGTAACCCTTGACTTTTCTTCATTGGAAGGTAAGTGGGAAATTAAGTGAATGAGATATTACGCAACAAACGTCAACCTAATAAGTATATAGTCATTATGGTGTAAAAGATATTAATTTTCTATAATTGAAGGATATAAAATTGTGAGCAGATACATTCTCGTCTCACGTTATGGTAAAATGAAACATATAGAAGAGATAGAAATAGATTGTCGGAGACATTATGTCAGTATGTAAGACTATGCATTTATTTTTAGCAAAAGCATAAAGAGTAAATTACACGAGTCAGAATACTAATGATCAGACTAGAAATTCCGCATAAATAGAGTAGTTTAAATATTAACTCAAGTGATACTTTTTTTTATAACGTCATTCAATTATTAATCACGGTTCTATACGCTCCGTCATTCAATTAGTCACCTTTACATAAAATTCTTCGTTCATTGGCATTTCATCTTTCAATTCGTCCGTTTCGATATACCATTCTTCATTCGGACGTCTTTCAATTATTGGTGAATAACTTTTCATAAGCTTCGTCATTCAGTCATCTGTCATCATTAAATAGTCTAGTTTCAATACCCTTCGTCATTCAGTCGTCTTTCAAGTAGTCAATTTTTCATACGCTTGGTAATTCGGTCGTCTTTTATCTTTTAATTAGTCACGTTTCAATACCCTTCGTCATTCAGATCCTGAGTCAATTGACATCGCCGACATGCAAATGAAGCTAGAGCGCTTGGTGGATAGATATGAAGATGTAATGCATGATGTCCTTTGCCAACACCATACATCCGCCCAAACCAGAAACGCTACGGGGAAACCACGATGGAATTTCTTTGGTGCTTTGTTCTTCTCGGCCACCGTCATCTCAACGATAGGTCAGTCTAATCAAACTTGGTTTGAATCCTAAATCACATTATAACTCCGTTGGGCGGCGATTAAGAAAAAGCTGTTTTAACTATTTTCGTACAGAGTGGTTCATACGAACATTGGCAAAACGGCTGATTTTTTTTTTTATCTCCATGATTGTAATAACCCTTATACAGTGCATATAAAAAATTAATCCATTTTCAGAATGCCCATATTCCAAGCTCATTTGTTTTTGCTGTTCATAATTATGTAATATACAATTAAAGACGAACTCTCCACCTTTCTAATGGTACTTTCATTGGTTCATAAATGTAAAGCATTATTGAGTAAATTGCGAATGAAGATGACAGGTACAGAATCCATTTTCCAAGGTTTTAAGAAAATAAAATAAGACTAAGAGAATGCTGTCCCTGTTGCGCTGGGGGCATTAAATAGAAATTGTGCGCGATGATGTCTGACTCCTTTGAAAGCATTTACTCAGGCTTTCATACTTTGACAAAAACTTGAAAATGGACTTTGTACCTGTTACCTTCAATTGGAATTTATTCGCTTATGCGTTACATTTATGATTCGAAAAGGTATTATTGTAAAGGTGAGGAGTTCGTCTTCAATTGTATGATAAAAGTTTATATCCAAAATAGATTAGCTGGGAATATGGCCCCTCCAAGAATGGATTACGTTTGTTTTCGACACGCACTGTAGTCGATATGCACGGATTGTATATTCCGTCTAGAAAATTCTATGTCAGAACAACATTATAAGAAAACGCTATTCAAATGATTTTCTAAAAAAATCCCATACACATACATGATAACACGTTCCCATGTGTTCACAGGAAAACGGATATCCAACAATAATACAAGGCCTCTTTTATCGCATGTTTGGACTATCTGATCGCTTCCCCTTTGTTATCCGGTTATTGCCTCTAAAATATTTCCATTTTTAGATCTTTCATAGTACACACGATGGCCCGTATTCTGATAGCCAGGTTTAATCTAACCCTAGGTTAAGGGTAGTTTAACTCTAGTCCAGCTTGTCAATTTAACCACGGGTTAAAAATTTCGTATTCTTATAGCGAAGATTAGCAGTTAGACTAGAGTTAAACTACCCTTAACCTTGGGTTAAGCTAAACCTGGCTACCAGAATATGGGCCAATGGATTCCACACAAGCGGATCATAGAAGATAGGGGAGACCGGGGATGGACGTTACGAAATTCACATTTTGGGCCAGATAATTCTAATTAAAATACTCACACACTCCATTTTGGGTCTGTAGTTAGCCTATTATGTTGGCTAAAACCTGAGGCACATAAACCTTGAAAAAATGTAAACACTAATTAACTACGGCTAAATTAATGAAGACAATTTTTTTGTAATTAACCTACCCCGTATACGGGGTAAGTTGTTACACCATACGGGGTAAATTGTTACATTATGTAAACATACGGGGTAAGTTGACAATGTGTAAATCTCTTATACCATACTTTTGTTTCAACTTTCCAGTTTCTTGGTATCGTTAACAGTAGATCAAGTAGAGCTCTAGAATAGTCTAAAGTAATAATAGAAATATCAAAATATTAACACTTGAAAATTGAAACAAATTTACCTTACATGTGTAATGTAATTGGGGTAGGTTGTTACATCGACATGGGGTAGGTTGTTGTAACAACCTACCCCAGGGGTGATTTTACACATAAAATCATCTGTAGCACAGCCATTAGGCAGAATTACAGGGCATGGCTCAGGGGTATATTAGTGACATACATGTACTATATTCACAATACCAGATTATCATCATGTGCCTTCAGTTGTAAGAACTATAACAAATTTTAATTTTTGTCAAAAATTCACTTGGAACTGTAAAAAATGGTTTTTGTTGATTTACTTTTTAATAAATCAACGGAGAAACCTCACGACCGGCAGTTCATCACAGCTATGTGTAGGCTGTATATAGATGCCAGTTAGCACGAACTCTCTTGTTCCAACTTAGCACACTGAGAACTGTAACAACTGACCCGTGTAACTTCCATCCCCGGTCTCCCTTACTTTTCGCAGATGCAACATGCAAGTTGTATACTGAATTATGTACACACTTTTTTTACACTTGGCTTGTCCCCACATCTTTCATGACTAGTCAATGACTCACTTCGAGACTCTATACGCTCAACGGTTCTGCAATGATTGAAATGCTTCCCGCAGTCATAAATATAAATCATGGATTAAAGTAGGTCTATATATATATATATATATATAGTGTAAAATACGTGCATATATTTGACAGTGATAAAGATTGATGACATTTTCCACAAAATGTGTATGACTCCTTGTGAAAATTGCGACACGTAGATTCTTATAAAGACATATGAAGCATGCCATAGGTCGATCGTGCCCTGTACCATATAAAAGACATACGATTGATAAAAAGTTACGATTGATTTTTATTTTCTCTGTAGCCTCCTCATGGACAGGGTGCTCCAAAATTAATGATCCTAACCCTAATCTTAATCATATCCTAATCCTAATCCATGATTGTACCTGCGTTCCAAATGAGGCTACCGACATAAAATCGATCGTAACTTTTTATCAATCATAAGTCTTTGTATTACAGGGCAATAAAAAAGGGGGGATCGCGAACTCTTATTTTTGTTCAAATATCCATTTCCACCTTTCTCGATAGGGCTGATATTTCAAACACGGTTAGGTGTTTGAGCTGAGATATCACCAAACTATAGTAATAAATATTTGGTTGATAGGTGGTACCCGCTTGTGTATAATTACAAGCAGGGGTTATCAAATAAAAGGATATACATGTACATGGATAGATTACATTTGATAAATATACTGGTAGGAGGATGTACGTATCACATAGCAGGTGTATAATTATATTTTCACATGAATACATTTTGCGTAAATCTAAAAATACAGTCCTTCAATACAGTATGCGTTAAAAACAAAACAACAATAAAAAAAAAACATATCATATATCTAGAGAACATGTAGGCCTATACCTGTACATAACTTTTCCACATCGATGAATGTGCATAACAGTATGTAACCTATGCGGCGGTCACAACTCGCCGTACCTTCGACGTGCAACTCCCTACGATGGATTTCGTAGAAAATTCGTGCAGCGGAGGCACCTTGCAGGTACAATGCATGTACGACGTGCAGGAAATTTTTACAATAACCTTACTACAGAAACGCAGGAATCGCAGAAGTTGACCCAGGACCTGTGCGTGCATTGTACATGCAACGCAGGCTACACTGTAAAAAAAATAATACAGCAAAGTGATGTCAGCAGAGTCGCCATACAAAAATGTAATTTGAAATAACAGTTTTGCTGTAAATTTCTTCTCTAATAATTAATGAAAGAGAAGAAAAGAAATCATTAGAGTTCTATAGCTGACATATTTGGTTAAAACGGAACAAATGTGTTACTCCTGATGTATATTTTGTTCTCAATTATTCCTTATTTGCAGGAGAAATTTACAACAAAACTGTTTTTTTAATTACATTTTTTTATGGCGACTCTGCTGACAGCAGATTTGCTGTAAAAATACAAATATTTTTTACAGTGTAATTTGATGGCACGTGCCCCGTAGCCTACGACGAGTTGTGACGGCCGAATTAGTGATCTCCAAAAAAAGACGAAATGAACAGGTAAATGGTGCAAATCAGTGGACCATCCATATCAGATTACGATAATAATGGGCGATTCCATGCTTTTAAGGTTTTTGTTTCTATGTTTTGGGATTATTTTTGTATCCCGTAAGGCACAGAACTATTTTTCATTTCAATTGTAAAGGATGTGTAATCGAGTCAATTTGGTGTTTTTCCTTGTGTCCTTTCTGGTACTACTTGAGGATCACCATCAATCAAGAAAATATTCTTTTATTTTCATGCCAAAAACATTTAAAATTTTGTCAAACTGTCCCGTACGACACAGCATGGAATCGCCCTAATGTATTTGCTAAATTGAATGTTTTCTTAAGCTGACATAAATTATAAAAGGGCGTTTGAAAAACATTTTTCTCTGGGCCCGTTATTACAGAATGTGACCAACCCAGTTTTAGTTTTTAGGAAAGCATTTTTTTTTTTTTTTTTTTTTTTTTTTTTTTTTTTTTTTTGTATATATGCAACGATGGAAATCTTGATGAAAATTTTAAAAATCAATAGTTACAGACACGGCTGTACAAATAGAGGTACATGAAACATAGGCCGATCAAACCTGGTGCAGCGATGACATTTCATTGCTATGGTAACCTACCAACTGTGATTCCTACTGACTTTCCGCTGAACTTGACCTAATTTCCTTTAACTGTGTCGATCAGATTCACCCGGAGAATAATCGATATAGTACTGTTTATTTAATGACCATGGTCACACATGATCACAATTGTGTTGGCAGTACCTTTTTGCGTTACATCTGCGTTGGCCGCCAACAAGGCACTCACAGCAGTTACCCCGTAACCACCTCGCGAACTGAACCCCCCCCCCTCCACGCATCAAGACAGTCAACCAAACATGGCCTGCTCGCTCTTGATATCAGGAAAAAAGGTGTTTTTAAGGATATTTTCCCCGAAATATTTTTAATTAGAGGTCATTTTCAAATCTGAAAATAGAGTCCCGGATATGTTCCAAAAAGCTACGATACGAGGTAATTGTCCCCGCCGAACGAGTTCGAGCAGGGGACTATGAAACGGGCTCCGTACGTATGTGTGTGTGTGTGTGTGTGTCCGTCCGTCCGTCCACCGTCCGTCCGTCCCGTGCGTCCGTATGTGAGTTCAATTGCTACTCCTTCGCCATTTTTCATCCGATTTCGATTCCGTTTGCTTTATATGATAGCACTAGGTGATGGCTACCAAACTTCTTCACAGAATTTGACCTTTGACCTTGACCCTGATTTTTGACCTATATTGTTAATTGGCTACAAAATGCTACTCCTTCGCCATTTTTTCATCCGATTTCGATTCTGTTTCTTTATATGATAGCACTAGGTGAGGGCTACAAAACTTCTTCACAGAATTTTGACTTTGACCCCTTTGACCTTTGACCTTCATTTTACCTAATTGTTAATTGGCTACAAAATGCTACTCCTTCGCCATTTTCATCCGATTTTGAACGTTGCTTTATATGATAGCACTAGGTGAGGGCTACAAAACTTCTTCAACGGAATTTTGACTTTTGACCCCTTGACCTTTGACCTTGATTTATACTTATATTGTACATTGGCTACAAAATGCTACTCCTTCACCATTTTTCCCGATTTCGATTCCGTTTGCTTTATGTGATAGCACTAGTTGAGGGACTACAAAATTTCTTCACCGAATTTTGACCTTTGACCTTTATTTTTTACCTATATTGTTAATTGGTTACAAAATGCTACTCCTTCGCCATTTTTCATCTGATTTCGATTCCGTTTGCTTTATATGATAGCACTAGGTGATGGCTACCAAACATTTTCACAGAATTTTGACCTTTGACCTTTGACCCTGATTTTTGACCTATATTGTTAATTGGCTACAAAATGCTACTCCTTCGCCATTTTTCATCCGATTTCGATTCTGTTTGCTTTATATGATAGCACTAGGTGAGGGCTACAAAACTTCTTCTTCACAGAATTTTGACTTTTGACCCCTTTGACCTTTGACCTTCATGTTTGACCTATATTGTCAATTGGCTACAAAATGCTACTCCTTCGCCATTTTTCATCCGATTTCGATCCCGTTTGCTTTATATGATAGCACTAGGTGAGGGCTACAAAACTTCTTCACGGAATTTTGGCTTTTGACCCCTTTGACCTTTGACCTTGATTTATACTTATATTGTACATTGGCTACAAAATGCTACTCCTTCACCATTTTTCTTCCGATTTCGATTCCGTTTGCTTTATGTGATAGCACTAGGTGAGGACTACAAAACTTCTTCACAGAATTTTGACTTTTGACCCCTTTGACCTTTGACCTTGACTTTGACCTATATTGTACATTGGCTACAAAATGCTACTTCTTCGCCATTTTTTACCCGATTTCGATTCTGTTTGCCTTATGTGATAGCACTGATCGTGATATAATGGGAATTTTACATTATCGGCGGGGACATATATTACGCATCGCGTAATTTACTAATCCACTTGTTTTGTTAGCTTTCCCTCTAAAAGCCTGTGATAGGAATTTAAAATCCTTAACCATTTACATCCCTAAATGGGGT
>CALNVZ010003432.1:12467906-12488991 GCA_940671915.1 Paracentrotus lividus | reverse complement strand
ACATTGCTGTAGCAAAGTACGGACGCCCCCCCGCCCACGTTTGCGGTCTACACAACACGTATGCTTGGAGTACAGGATTACCATTAGGGATGTAAATGGTTAAGGATTTTAACTTCTTATCACAGGCTTTTAGAGGGAAAGCTAACAACAAGTGGATTAGTAAATTACGCGATGCGTAATATATGTCCCGCGATAATGTAAATTCCCATTATCTCACGATCAGTGCTATCACATAAGGCAAACAGAATCGAAATCGGGTAAAAAAATGGCGAGAAAGTAGCCATTTTGTAGCGCAATTAACAATATAGGTAAAGTCAAGGTCAAAGGTCAAGGGGTCAAAAGTCAATTTCTGTGAAGAAGTTTTGTAGTCCTCACCTAGTGCTATCCATAAAGCACAACGGAATCGAAATCGAGAAAATGGTGAAGGAGTACATTTTTGTAGCCAATGTACAATATAAGTATAATCAAAGGTCAAGGTCAAGGGGTCAAAAGCAAAATTCGTGAAGAAGTTTTGTAGGCCCTCACCTAGTGCTATCATATAAAGCAACGGGATCGATCGGATGAAAATGGCGAAGGAGTAGCATTTTGGTAGCCAGTTGACAATATAGGTCAACATGAAGGTCAAGGTCAAAGGGGTCAAAGTCAAATTCTGTGAAGAAGAGTTTTGTAGCCTCACTTAGTGCTATCATATAAAGCAAACAGAATCGAATAGGATGAAAAATGGCGAAGGAGTAGCATTTTGTAGCCATTAACAATATAGGTCAAAAATCAGGGTCAAGGTCAAAGGTCAAATTCTGTGAAAATGTTTGGTAGGCCATCACTGTGCTATATATAAAGCAACGGAATCGAAATCAGATGAAAATGGCGAAGGAGTAGCATTTTGTAACCAATTAACAATATAGGTAAAAAATAAGGTCAAAGGTCAAAGGTCAAAATTCGGTGAAGAAATTTTGTAGCCATCACTAGTGCTATCACATAAAGCAAACGGAATCGAATCGGCGAAAAATGGTGAAGGGTAGCATTTTGTAGCCAATGTACAATATAAGTATAATCAAGGTCAAAGGTCAAGGGGTCAAAAGTCAAAATTCCGTGAACGAAGTTTTGTAGCCTCACCTAGTGCTATCATATAAAGCAACGGTTCAAAATCGGTATGAAAATGGGAAGGAGTAGCATTTTGTAGCCATTAACAATATAGGTAAAAATGAAGGTCAAAGGTCAAAGGGGTCAAAGTCAAAATTCTGTGAGAAGTTTTGTTAGCCTCACCTAGTGCTATCATATAAAGCAAACAGAATCGAATGGATGAAAAATGGCGAAGGAGTAGCATTTTGTAGCCAATTAACATATAGGTCAAAAATCAGGGTCAAGGTCAAAGGTCAAATTCTGTGAGAAGTTTGGTAGCCATCACCTAGTGCCTATATATAAAGCAAACGGAATCGAAATCGGATGAAAATGGCGAGGAGTAGCATTGAACTCAATACGGACGCACGGGACGGACGGACGGTGGACGGACGGACGGACACACACACACACACACACATACGTACGGAGCCCGTTTCATAGTCCCTGCTGCGAACTCGTTCGGCGGGGACAATTACCTCGTATCGTAGCTTTTTGGAACATATCCGGGACTCTATTTCAGATTTGAAAATGACCTTAATTAAAATATTTCGGGGAAATTCCTTAAAAACACCTTTTTTTCCTGATATCAAGAGCGAGCATGCATGTAGTGGTTGACTGTCTGAGTGGGAGGGGGGGGGGGGGGGGTGGGTTACGGTTAACTTGCGTGAGTGCCTTGTTGGCGGCCACGCAGATGTAAGGCGCAAAAAGGTACTGCAACACAATGTGTGATCATGTGTGACCTGGTCTATTAAATAAACAGTAGCTATAATCGATTATTCTCCGGGTGAATCTGATCGACACAGTTAAAGGAAATTAGGTCAAGTTCAGCGAAAGTCAGTAGGAATCACAGTTGGTAGGTTACCATAGAAATGAAATGTCATCGCTGCCACAGGTTGATCGGCGTATGTTTCATGTACCTCTATTTGTACAGCCGTGTCTGTAACTATTGATTTTTAAAATTTTCATCAAGATTTCCATCGTTGCTTATATACAAAAAAAAAAAAAAAAAAAAAAATGCTTTCCTAAAAACTAAACTGGGTTGGTCACATTCGTAATAACGGGCCAGAGAAAATGTTTTTCAAACGCCCTTTATAATTTATGTCAGCTTAAGAAACATTCAATTTGCAATACATTAGGGGATTCACTGCTGTGTGCGTAAGGGACAGTTTGACAAAATTTTAAATGTTTTTGGCTGAAAATAAAGAATATTTTCTTGATTGATGGTGATCCTCAAGTAGTACAGAAAGGACACAAGGAAAAACACAAATTGACTCGATTACACATCTTTACAATTGAAATGAAAATAGTTCTGTGCCTTACGGGATAGAAAATAATCCCAAAACATAGAAACAAAACCTTAAAGCATGGAATCGCCATTTATTATCGTAATCTGATATGGATGGTCCACTGATTTGCACCATTTACCTGTTCATCTTCGTCTTTTTTTGGAGATCACTAATTCGGCGTCACAACTCGTCGTAGGTACGGGGCAACGTGCATCAAAATTACACTGTACAAAATATTCTGTATTTTTACAGCAATCTGCTGTTCAGCAGAGTCGGCATAAAAAAATGTAATTAAAAAAACAGTTTTGTGTAATCTTCTCCTGCAATAAGGAATATTGAGAACAAATATACTCAGGAGTAACACATTGTTCGTTTTAACCAAATATGTCAGCTATAGGAATCTAATGATTTTCTTTTCTCTCTTTCAATTATTATTTAGAGAAGAAAATACAGGCAAAACTGTTTTTTCAAATTACATTTTTGTATGGCGACATCTTTCTGCTGACCACACTTTGCTGTATTATTTTTTTTACAGTGTAGCGCTGCGTTGCATGTACAATGCACGCACGGTCTGGGTCAACTTCTGCGATTCTGCGTTTCTGTAGTAAGACGTTAATTGTAAAAATTTCCTGGCACGTGTACATGCATTGTCTGCAAGGTGCCTGGATCCGTCGCACGCGAATTTTTCTAGACGAATCTGTAGGGAGTGCACAGTCGAAGGTACGGCGAGTTGTGACCGCCGAAGGTACATTACTGTTATGCACATTCATCGTATGTGAAAAGTTTAATGGTACAGGTTATAGGCCTAACATGTTCTCTAGATATTGATATGTTTCTTTTTTTTATTGTTGTTTTGTTTTTAACGCATACTGGTATTGAAGGACTGTATTTTTAGATTTAACGCAAATGTATTCATGTGAAAATATAATGTATACACCTGCTAGTGATACGTTACATCCTCCTACGTATGATTTAACATGTAAATCTATCCATGTACATGTATATCCTTTTATTTTGATAACCCCTGCTTGTAGATTATACACAAGCGGGTACACCTATCCAACACAATTATTTTACTATATTTGGTGATATCTCAGCTTCAAACACCTAACCGTGTTTTGAAATACTCAGCCCTATCGAGAAAGGTGGCAAATGGATATTTGGAAGCAAAAATAAGAATTCGCGATCCCCTTTTTTATTGCCCTGTATACAAAGACCTTATGATTGATAAAAGTTACGATCGATTTTATGTCGGTAGCCTCATTTGAACGCAGAGTACAATCATGGATTAAGGATTAGGATATAGATTTAGATTAGGGTAGGATCATTAATTTTGGAAGCCACTGTTCCATGAGGAGGCTACAGAGAAAATAAAATCATCGTAACTTTTATCAATCGTATGTCTTTTATATGGTACAGGGCAGCGATTCGCACCTATGGCATGCTCATTATGTCTTTATAAGAATCTGACGTGTCCGAATTTTCACAAGGAGTCATACACACTATTTGTGGAAAATGTCTCAATCTTTATCACTGTCATAAGCACGTATTATTTTACCTATATATACTATATTATATTATTAGACCTACTTTAACCATGATTTAGTTTTATGACTGCGGGAAGCATTTCATCATCTGCAGAACGTTGAGCGTATAGATCTCGCAGTGAGTCTTGACTACGTCATCGAAAGATGTGGGGACAGCAGTGTAAAAAAGTGTGTAGATAATTCAGTATACACTTGCATGTTGCATCTGCCGAAACAGTAAGCGAAAGACCGGGGCATGGAAGTTACACGGGTCAGTTGTTACAAGTTCTCAAGTGTGCTAAGTTGGAACAAGAAGTTTCGTGCAACTGGCATCTTATTACAAGCCTAACATGCTGGTGATGAACTGCCGGTCGTGGGTTCTCCCGTTCGATTTATAAAAAGTAAATCAACAAAAACCATTTTTTTACAGTTCAAGTGAATTTTTACAAAAATTAAAATTTGTTATAGTTTTACAACTGAAGGCACTGATGATAATCTGTATTGTGAATGATAGTACCATGTATGTCACTAATATAACCCTGAGCCATGCCATGCCCGTATTCCTCTAATGGCTTGTGCTACAGATGAATTTCTTATGTGGTAAATCCCGCCTGGGGTAGGCTTGTTACAGACACCTACCCATGTCGATGTACAACTACCCAATTCAATTACCATGTAAGGTAAATTTGTTTCAATTTTAAGGTTAATATTTTGATATTTCTATTATTACTTTTAGACTATTCTGAGCTCTACTTTGATCTACTGTTAACGATAGCCAAAAACTGGAAAGTTGAAACAAAAGTAGGTATAAGAGATTTAACATGATCAATTACCCCGTATGTTTATCATAATGTACAATTTACGCCGTATAGGTGTAAACACCTTACCGTATTAGCGGTAGGTTTAATTACAAAAAAATTGGTTCTTCATATTTAGCCGTAGTTAATTAGTGTTTTACATTTTTCAAGGTTTATGTGCCTCACGGTTTTAGCCAACATAAAGGCAACTACAGACCCAAAATGGAGTGTTGTGAGTATTTTTAATTAGAATTATCTGGCCAATGTGAATTTCCGTAACGTCCATCCGGTCTCCCTATCTTCTATATCGCGTTGTGTGGAATCCATTGGGCCCATTACTGGTAGCCAGGTTAGCTAACCCAAGGTTAACGGGTAGTTTAACTCTAGTCTAACTGCTATCTTCCGCTATAAGCAATAACGAAATTTAACCCGTGGTTAAATTGACAAGCTGGACTAGAGTTAAACTACCTTAACCTCTAGGGTTAGATAACTGGCTATCAGATACGGGCCACTCGTGGTGACTTGAAAGATCTATAAATGGATAATTTTTAGAGATGAACCGATAAAAAGGGAAAGCGATCAGATAGTCCAACAAGCGATAAAAGAAGGCTTGTATTTTTGTTGGTATCCGTTTTCCTGTGAAACATGGAAGTGTTTTACATGTATGTGTAATGGGATTTTTTTAGAAAATCTTTGATAGCGTTTTCTATAATGTTGTTCTGACATGATTTTTCCTTAGACAGGGAATAATAAACCCAATCGTGCATATCGACTACAGTGCGTGTCGAAAACAAACGTAATCCATCTTGGAGGGCATATTCCCAGCTTAATCTATTTGGATATAAACTTTAATACAATTGAGACAGAACCCTCACCTTTAACAATAATACCTTTTCGGAATCATAAATGTAACGCATAAGCGAATAAATTCAATTGAAGGTAAACAGGTCAAGTCCATTTCAAAGTTTTTGTCAAGTATGAGAAGCTGAGTAAATGCCTTTCAAGGAGTCAGACACATCGCGCACAATTTCTATTTATGCCCAGCGCAACAGGGACGTATTCTCTTAGTCTTATATTTTATTTTCTAAAAACTTGGAAAATGGATTCCTGGTACTTCATCTTTCATTCCGCCAATTTCTCATAATGCTTTAACACATTTAATGAACCAATGAAGTACGCATTAAAAGGTGGAGAGTTTCGTCCTTTAATTGGTAATATTATAATTAATGAAACGCAAAACAATGAGCTTGAATATGGGCATTCTGAAAATGGATTTATTTTTTATTATGCACTGTATAAGGGTTATTACAATCATGGAGAATAAAAAAAAATCAGCCGTTTTGCCAATGTTCGTATGAACCGACTCTGTACGAAAATAGTTAACAAGTTTTTTTCTTATCGCCGCCCAAGGAGTTATAATGTAATTTAGGATTCAACCAAGTTTGATTAGACTGACTATCGTTGGAGACTACGGTGGCCGAGAAGAACAAAGCCCAAAGAATTCCATCGTGTGTTCCCGTAGCGTTTCTGGTTGGGGCAGGATGTATGGTGTTGGCAAGGACATCATGCATTACATCTTCATATCTATCCACCAGCGCTAGCTCATTTGGCATGTCGGCGATGTCAATTGACTCAGGCTCTTGAATGGACGAAGGGTAGAACGTGACTAATTAAAAAGATAAAAGACGACCGAATTACCAGCGTAAGAAAATTGCTTACTTGAAAGACGAGAAATGAACGAAGGGGTCTTGAACTAGACTATTTAGATGAACAGATGATGAATGACGAAGCTTTATGAAAAGTTATTCACCAATAATTGAAAGACGTCCGAATGAAAAATGGTTATCGAAACGGACGAATTGAAAGATGAAATGCCAATTGAACGAAGAATTTTTGAGTAAAGGTGACTAATTGATGACGGAGGTATCAGACCGTGATTATAATTGAATTGACGTTATAAAAAAAGTATCACTTGAGTTAATATTAAACTACTCTATTTATCGGATTTCTGTCTGACATTAGTATTCTGACTCGTTAATTTACTCTTTATGCTTTTGCTAAAAATAAATGCATAGTCTTACATACTGACATAATGTTCCGAAATCATATTTCTATTCTTCTATATGTTTCATTTTACCATAACGGTGAGACGGAATGTCGTGTCACAATTTTATATCCTTCATTATAGAAATTAAATATTTTTAGCACCTATAATGAACTATATCACTTATTAGGTTTGACGTTTGTTGCGTAATATCTCATTCCACTTTAATTTCCCACTTAACCTTCCAATGAAAAAAGTCAAGGGTTAATATGAATCGCTGAGCGAAATCAGAGCGCGCGGTTTTCGTATCCGCTCGAGTGCTTCGAGTTCCGTGTCGTTCTCGAGCACGAGAAGATGCAGCGCCAATGAAGGCGTACCGAAGAGGATGAGGAGCAGGGAGATGGTGATCAAGGCACTTTGGAGCTTCCTAAGATGGGTAGCTGGTCGAACATGCTCTCCCTCTCTTAATTTCCTCGGAGAGACATTCAGCGATTGGCACTCTCCGGCAAGAGAATTGGAGTTAACCATATCGACTGATTTTATGTATTTATTTTAATTATTCAAAATTCCTCTTGCAAGCACAATACACGAGCCAAGTAGGGATGATCCTTTTTAAGTATATTGTCGATTAATATTGAAGCAGTTTTTTTTTGCTTGATTGAGTTTAGACAAACGCGCTTCAACGTCACTATCCAATGGGACGTGACGAGATTCGAACCGTTCAGTTCTGTTGGGTGTAGAGCATCTGACTGTGTACGTTATCGTCCCCGAGTCCTCGATGCAGATAATTATGTGTAATATCGGCACACAACTTCGGCACAGTGGGAATAAGACACATAAACAAGCTACATAACGTGTTTGGTAGCAGACAGCAACAGTTATATATGAAAAGCAATCAATCACTCCTAGCTTTGAACTTTGCAAAATCGAGAGGCGCGAAATATCAAAACAGATGCTAAAAAATGATATATTCCAGGATTCCGAAACATCCTAATGCCCAGCTCAATGCACAGAGCATCATTTCAAAACCTTTTCCACAAACCACAGTTAACACGTGTGGCAATCTACAGCAGACGATAAGTAGCATAACAGACGGATTGCCAGTACGGTATTACCTGAATATCGTAGTTGATTGTTGAGTCCAATGGCAGTCAGGTTGGATTCTACTGTCGAATATGGACTAAACGCAGCAGACGAGTGCCATCAGGCCTCTAATACTTCACACGTTAACAAGAATCAATTGCTAAACGTAGCGCGGGAAGCTAGATAGTTACAAACCGATGCATTCGACAGCCGATTTTGTCGTCTGTCGAAGTTTGGATATTAACAAAAATATGGGCGCACCAAAATGAGATATGGATTAATATGTCTATGCCTGTAATATATCATTTAAACATTCATGCAGTTAGAATCAAGATAGGAAAGCTTCGCGTGAAATTGTGTGCTAAGTCACGAATTAAAATCGATGTTGTAAAACATAAACAAAACAAACCAAAAATTATTACTAATTCTTCATGGCTCATTGTTTTACGACAGATTCGAATATTAATTGGTAGTGAAGATTACTCAGTTTGGGTAATCGCATAATCAAATCGTTTTTAATCTAGCAGTGGGAGAGCAGCGTCTTTTGGCTTTAATAATGATTTTCTAGTTGCTAATGTAAGGGGGAGACCAATTGATTCTTAATTTTGGGTATATAACACCTTATAATAACTTCTCTTTCTTCTCTCGAATAGTGGGGAAGATCATATTTTATTTATTTATTTTCAATAAGGGACATGCTTGCTTTCTATTTCTCTAATATTTTAATCTTAGCAACGTGGTTTCATTACTGCAGAAGACGAAAGGGAAAAAAAAGCGATACTTAGTTATATTCTCGCATGCTACTTTAAATTCTATTTTTCTAATTCTAATTCAATTTTTTTTTTTCACACACTCACCCTACATTACGAATGCAGTAGATTTTGATCCATATGTTGAGCCCATGCACTAACTAGATAGGTTGTTTAACTAGCTTTTATATATTAAGTTCCATTTGAGGTTCGTCAAGCCACGTTGGCTAGGCAACAACAGGCTGCGAAAAATCAGTTATCCAGATGCGGCGCTTCAAATCTAATCGTTCTCTAGATTTTCCAAAACATATTACTAGTGCACACCATTTGATGTCTTTTGGACATTTTCACAAGCAATGTTGGGTTTGTTGCTCCGATTGTTCATCTATCTTTCTAGGAATTGACATATAGAAATTTATTATGCATCGTAAAAAGTCTACAAAATTATAGGAAAGTGGATTTACGCTGATGCACTTATGTTTTCTACATGTATACAATGTTACGAAAAACTTTTTAACATGTCTATCCAGCAATACTTCGACTATTAAGTCGAATATAACGATATGATTCTTACCCTAACCTATGGGATACATGTATTCCTGCACGGGTTATTCGTGCCGTTGATAATATATGTCGAGATAATTTTCCACGACCTCGAACGATAATTATGCAAAACCGTGTCATTGTATTTCACGGACGATTAACGTTCTCACCATGAGCCGCTCATTTATTACTGCTTATAATTGTCTTATGAATAACAAAGCAAGAGAGGTCCTTGAATATGTTTAACAGTGTCTTTTATATTTATATTTTTTTTCAGAAGAAGTTTTCAAAATGTATATGACACATAGGAATATACATGCATCATTTTTCCGCGGATAATTCAAACTCTTTGCACCTGCTGCGTTTTCGATCACATTCGTCAGTGTAATTTTGATTCACGGCCGATACCTCTCGGAGCGGGGCTATTGGTCATTCAGATTAAAGAAACGGCAAGCGATTTCGTTTTTTGAGAATAAAAAAATAGATAAATAAATAAATATTATTTTTTATATAGAAGATCAAGATATTCATAGTTAATTAAATTTAACACCCCCCCATTAAAATATTAAAGAATAAGATGGAAGTGCATCGAATCGACGAATTGAATGCAATCGACGAATACGATTGCTCATAATGTCAAATCGATTGGCGCTCACATCGAATTTGAATTTTGGTTTTAATGCGACACGCCATATTCGGACGAAAATGGGTGCTGGAAAGTTCAATTGGTAGAAGATAGTTGCGAATTGACGGGAATACTTATATTACATAATGACAGACCTTGGTAGTCAGTATGAGTTACCATAGTTACTTGAAAAATATCTTGAATACAATGACAAAAGAAATGATCTTAGACGCACATTACAGAAAAAACCCTTTGACACTTAAAGTTTTAAAACAAAGAACAGATAGGGAAGTTGATGAAAAAAAAATGTGAATAGTAAGAAAGCACAAATCTAAAATCTCTCTCATTGTTTCACTTTCAGAATATTTCTTATATATCTTTCATTACTCTTCCTGTCAGTCGAAATCCACTCTCAGAACAGTTCATTTCCAATTAATACAAGATGATCGAGGTCTAGACTGGTTTATGATTATTCCATTTACTATAAATCTTGAGATGACTCTCCGAGACCTACTAATCTCTAAGATCCATCTTCCCTTCCACCTTCAAGCGCGAAATTTTTCTTTGATAACATGCGACAGGCGACATAGCTATTACTTCATCGTCGCTTCCAAATCATAGCACCCGTTTTTGAAGTGTTTCTTGTTGTGCCCGGGAGTGTCAGCGAGCTTTCTACGGGGTCAAAACTTCAGAACAGATCTATTAAAAATGGGGCGACATCTGTACCAAGAAGATGTGCTACGGGTAATTAATTTGGACTCAAAGAGGCAAGGCGGATGAATGAAAAGATTTGGATATGGCGCCACCACTCGTTTGCTATGATAAGGTTTATTAGTATGTAAAATGTATCAGGACATCTCCCCGGAGGACAACTCCCCAGGGCACTCCCGGAGGCAGGACTCCCCGGAGGACAAACTCCCCGGAAGGACACTCCCCGAGGACAACACCCCCGGGGACAGCTGCCCCGCAGGAAAATTCCCCGGAGGACAGTCCCCCAAGGACAACTCCTCGGAGGACATCTCCCCGATGAAAACTCCCGGAGGACAAGTCGCCGGAGGACATTCCCCCGATGAAAACTCCCCCGGAGACAAGTCCCCGGAGGACATACTCCCCCAGAGGACAACTCCCTGGAGACAACCCCGAGGCATCCCCGGAGGACGACTCCCCGGAGGACAACTCCCCGGAAGGAGAATCCCCCGGAGGACAACCCGCCGCAGCACACTACCCCGCAAGGGACAGTCCCCGGAGGACACTCAACCTCCGGAGAACAGATCCTCATGCAGTCGTTTATCTTTGGCTCCATTTTTTTATTTATTTTATTTATTTTATTTTTAATTTTTTAAATTTCTTTTTAAAAACCGAAATAGCCATTCATGAAATACAAATCTTGGCTATTTTTTTTCTTTTCCGGCGAAGGGTGTTAAAGTTTGGCAGTGCTGTAGAGGCGTGCTGCTATTGCGAACGAATTTAACCCTGTCAAGAGGAGAGAGAGAGATTCAACTTCAATTTAAATACCATAGGAAGATGATCTGATTAGATTTTAGAGTAATGAGGTCATGGTCAAGCCCGTAACTAGGATTTTTTGCGGGGGTTCGAAAATCTGGAAAAAAAACCTTTTGAGAATGATTCTTGAAGCGCAAAGTGCGAGCCAAAGTTTGACTAAATGACCCGAGAGCAGCATATTTGACTTTTATTGTTTCTTATTTTTTGTTGTTGTTGTTCTTTTACAACATGACGATCATCTTTCTTTTAAAAAAAAGAAAAAAAAAAAAAAGGATTTTCAAGCGTGAATCGTCAATGGAAATTTTATATACACCTCTTCACTTTACCGAACAATACAGGTAATAATTTGATACAGGGTTTTGTTTGTTTTGTGTTGGCTTGTTTTAGTAAATGTTTACAATTATAAAATGTTTTTATCGGATATGATTGAGGAATACTGAAAAACTGGTTATATACCGAGATGTTCTTAATTTTCATCTACTTCTGGATACTATTTTCATACCAACACTATTGCAATAACACCCTCTTTTGATAAGCGATGACACGGCCATGAAGCTGTGAAGTGCGATACTTATGAACACACACATTCAGATATAACAATTGTTCTGTAAAATCTTAAACCAATGACAATGATTGTTTTAACATTATTCCTTGAAAAATGACAAAACAAGTGATGATGTTGAATTGAGTCTTTGGTGAATTTCTTTTGTGATAATAACAATTGTGTTCTCCGTTACTTTGAACTTTTGCGCTCATTTTATTTTGTTTAGGGTGTGTTAATTATTAATTAAAGCTTAATTATTGTCTCGTGGCTCAGCCCCCCCCCCTTGCTGAAGACGACTAGAGATATGTAGGCCACTCGGCCTTGTGCTGCTTTTGTACCCTGTAGCTTTCGTAATTTCACGTTCCCCATTAGCATCCCTTCTTTTTTCAATATTTCTTTTATATCTTGCACTTTCATTAATTTCTTTTCTGATGGTCACACTATCTGTTGGGTTCTCTGAATCTGCCAAACCTAACAACCTTTTTGAGGGAAGGAGTAGCCAATCATAGATTGGACAGGGGTGGTCAGTGGCCGTATCTAGGGTCAACGTGCGCCGGGGCAATTGTTGACTTTGCGGCCCCCCCGGTCTACCTCCAGTTTTGCTCAACGATTTATTTAGTTTATTGTACCAGTGGCTCATATACACTGTCCCCAGATGGGGATGATTTGCCTGTCCATGACTCAATATATACATGTAGCTTATCATTTTTTTTTTTTTTTATTTCTTCTCAATATTTAATTTAAATGCGAGCGCCGAAGCGCGAGCGGAAAATTTTGAGTTCGTGCACTACTCGAATCTTGACCCTTTAAGAATCATTAATACAGATTTCGTTTTATCAACGCAAAGGTACAATAATAAATTAAAAATGCCTTACCTTCAGCGGTGTCAAAAGCCTATTGCACAAAATTTTCTTGGATTGCAGACCTATGCATCGGATTCGTTTTTTTTTTTAGTAGGAAAATAATAATGTTTAAAACCTTTTTTATTGGTCCTCTCAAATGATTTTGAAACATATAATATATGGAGCGCGAAGCGCGAGCGAAAAATTCTAAGAGCTCTGAACTTGAAACGAACTTTGCAAGGAACAGGTCTTGAGACCGAATGGTTCATTAAATACGGAAACAAGACAATTGACAATGAAGAACAAAAAGGGAATAATTAGGCAGCCGAGAAAAAGTATGGACAACAAAAATCCCTTTTACTTAGAGGACCTTTCATGTTTATCTGAAGCGGGAGGGGTGGGAGGGCAAATTGATCATGAAATTTTGAGGTGCCATAGTTGATCTTTAACTATTTAAAGGGACTCTAAATTAAATTGAAACTCAGGGGATGTAAATTCCGTCTTAATTTAGGATTAGGAGTGTAACACCGGGGGCACACAATTGATCTTAAGCATTTAATCAAAAGGACGCTAAATTGGACAGTTAAGGGCGCCGATTTGATCTTTAATACCAGGGGGCGCAAAATTGACCCGAAACTAAGATAGAAGGTACTAAACCTAAAAAAATTACTAGAAACTTTTGGGCGCCAAAAAGTTAAACTTAGTGGTGCTAATGTAGGGGGCGCCAAACATTATAGTGGGAGGAAAATGACCCGCATTTCGATGTGGATCACCGATCTCCTTTTTCTTCCTCTCCTTCTTCTTTCTTTATTTTTCTTCTTTCTTTTTTTTTTTTTTTTTTTTCCTTTTTCCCTTTTTTGCACCCCCTTTGAAGCTCCGCCCGGGAGCACGTGCCCCTTGCCCCCCTACGATAACGCCACTGGGTGGTTCCAATGGATGAATTAGGCAATTAAATCAACATTCCATCCTCGCTTGTCCATTACACGAAAAAAGTAATGTAATAATTGTAAACAGAAGAAAAACCAAGGGGTTAGGCAATAAACCATAGTTTAAAAGCATTTAAAGTGAAGCGGAGATGTCATCCAGGGCGTTGTCCTTGGGGGACCTATCCTCACGGGGGAGATGTCCCCCTCGGGGAGTTTGTCCTCCAGGGGAGCTTTGTCCTGCGGGGGAGTTGTCCTCCGGGGGAGCTGTCCTCGGGGGTGTTGTCCTCCGGGGGAGTTGTCCTCCAGGGGTTGTTGTCCTCCGGGGGAGTTGTCCGCTCGCAGGGGAGTTGTCCAGGGGGAGTTGCCCTCCGTTTTGGAGTTGTTCCCTGGGGCGAAGCTGTCCTCGGGGGACCGTCCCTTGGGGGACCTGTCTCCAGGGAAGATTGTCGCTGCGGGGGACCTGTCCTCCGGGGAGCCTGTCCTCCGGCGGAAGTTGTCCACCGGGGGAGTTGTCCTCCGGGGGAGCTGTCCTCACGGTTAGTTGTCCCCGGGGAGTTGTCCTCCGGGGAGATGTTCCAGAACGCATGTAGAAATATACAAAAGACATGTAAATTTGGTATACACTTTTCTTCTGGCGCAGGGGTAACGTATATCATTTAGCAAACGTTTCCCTTTTTGGTTAAGGTCTCTATGCATTATTCAATCATTTCCTCCTTTTTCCTTCTCTCTTCTTCTTTCTCTTTCTCTTCTCGCATCTACCCTTTCTCTCTCTGCTTTCAAAACGCAAGAAATCGCAGGAGTTAACATTCATTCACCTGACGCAGGCTGCCGCAGGATACGCACTGTCAATCGTGACTATGGCAATAAAACCTTTAATCGGTAACCAGGAAGAAGTTGAAGGCGTTTAGGAAACTGTGGTTGGAGTTAAATAAACTTAGGATATGGTATCTTAAAGCTTGACAATGACCTTTGAAAGTTGGAGGACAAATAAAAAATCAAATTAGGACTGTACTTTTCTTATAATTTTCTACACAGTCACGCGAACAGATACAAGAAAATGTGTTCGCGGCTGTTAATATATTCATGCTTCTTGCCATTTTATAAGGCAGGTAATTTTGGTAATAAATTGTTACCAGGAAGAAGTTCAAGTGGTTTAGGAAACTGGTTAGGTAAAACTTAGCGTATGGTATCTTACAGCTTCACAATGACTTTTGAAATTTTTAGTCCTTGTCCTGTGGAAGTTTAAATACCGGCGTACATGAAATAATTAAGAACTCTCATTTTGGAAAGATTGATATTTGTCCTACAAATAACATATGCACGTTAATTATCTGATAGCAATGCTTTCTTTTTACACATTATTATTATTTATTTTTTTGGTTGAAAATTATCGATGATATTGCACTTATACAGACTTATAATTACTGTATTTTATTGATATTGTAACTTCTCATTGATATTTCTGCAATTTCTGTTATAATTTCTTATGAGATATTAATTTCAGTATGATGTACATTATGTTCTTATGTACGGACGTGTCATCTATACGTGAAAGCTTGGGTTTTTTTTAGGCAAGAGCGCCTCATTAAAAAAAAAAAAGAAAAAAAAAAGCTATGTCCTGTTACAGAAGCCCGAGACATAGGCACATAACCAGCAACGTTTTGATAAAAAAATGTCTGCATAACAGTACTTCTATGGGAGAATGATAATAAAAACCGAACAATATAGCCCGTAATTGATACTTATACGGGGCTATTAAGATATACTCTTCTCTCGCGCGAATGAGCTTTTAATTTTATCAATTTTGGCTGCAATGATGCGATACGAACTAGTCCTCAACGCGATGAACGTGAGTGACCTCATGATTCAGGCATTAGCTACTTTAAGTACTTTTTCTGTTTTTTTTTTTTTCTTCTTCTTTTTTTTTTTTTTTTTTTCTGGAGGGGGGGGTAGGTGTTTGCTTGTTTTTTTTTATAATTTTTTTTAACCATTATGATAGAGTTCATTTTTAATAAAGAAAACACCTGAAAAAAAATTGGCAAATACATCTTTTAAAGACGTGTCGTATTAGATGGATATTGAATATTTTTCAAAATTTTGTTTACCTTCAAAATTATTTATTTTTCAGGTTAATTCCCTTAATTACTATTTCACATTAATCAATAACGCAAATTTTCTTTTAAAAGTAAATCATATAGTTTTCCTTTGCTATATACATTTACATATTCGTATATCATTTATTCAATACTCCAATAACAAAATGTGGCTATCTTTCTTTCATACTTATTATGCGGGAAAATTAGGCCTACATACAGCGACTGCCGGTTTTGGAAGAATCAACGAGACATAACATCAGTGCGAATTGTAATGTGGATAATTCGAATATCTTTACATCGTGAATTTAATAGAAAGTTCTCTCATTCATATACACTCAGTAGTCGTTTAATTTCCTGTCTCTGCTTCCACATAATGCCCTTAATAAGTAATAAGTCATGCAGTAGCCTAATTTATGTTGACCCTGACTTACTTCCTTGATTTGTACATGAGCATCAATTTGAAAGGCCATATGGATGCTCATTCGGGGATATTTTTTTTTGTTTACATGTGTGTATTATAGAGACAGGCACTGATCCAACATTCGCTCTCATAATAGATTGTGCAAGCCCAATTGTCTGGGGATTATAGCACTTTTTTCATGTTTATTCATGGGCTGATAAAATATTTTATATGAAATGAGGCTGGATCCGCTGAGAGAGAAGTTGTGTATGCAAAGCTCTATTTGAATTTTTGACAATGAATGATACATCTCCTATTTTATAATATGAAGGTTAATCACAATCTAGTATAGTTTGATATTTCCACAAAGCATAAGGCTTTCTTCTGTATTTTGTTTTTCACCTTCTTTGGTGCTTTAGATCTTGAGATAATTTTGATCAGATTTCTACATTGGCCTATTGCCTTTACCACATACAGCCATCGTTTGAGAAGATTTCATACTTGATTTTTTTTTCTTCTCGGTTTTACCTTTTTTATTCATAAAGTCTGTATATTCCTCATGATAATTACCTGTAAACACGGGCGTCACTCAACAGGTTCTAAAAAGGGGCGGCCACCATGACGTCATGTCAACACTTACTTATGTATGATCGAATTTCCAGATAATGTCGAGCGCATGCGAAGCGAGTTGAATTTTGCTTTCAGCATGTTCCGTAAGGTGACGTTAAAGAAAAGTAGAAAAAGGTGAGGGCATGAGCCCCGTCCATCGATTAGATATTTCCATTAATATCATACTGCCTTTCTATTATGTACATGTAACGAACCTTGAAATTGAATGATTGACGCATAATAATCCGCCAATTCAATTTAATGACATTTCATTGGTGCGATAAAATGGCCTTAAATGAACAACACTAAATTCAGAGAGCCACTTAGTAAACATTTACCCATTAACATTGAATCGCAAATTCATGATAATACCATCCCCGAACCTATTAAAATAATGCTTGAAAAGGGGGTTAGACATCTCTAGTTGATGAATCAAAGTATTTTTCTACTCAGTTATGTAAGGGTGGTATCTCAATTCGCGGAGACGTCTCCGCGACAGAATAAAAAAATTCGTCTCCGCGACGGATAAAAAGTATTAGAGACGTCTCCTGAATTTTGGAGACGGACATTTTTTATAAATTTTCACGGAGACGTCTCGGAGACGTCTCTAATACTTTTTATCCGTCGCGGAGACGACATTTTCTATTCTGTCGCGGAGACATCTCCGCGAAGTGAGATACCACCCTAAAAGACAAACTGCACGGACGACGGAGCCACCATGGGTAGATGTCATCTTTTTTATACCCATAAATTCCAGTAAAGATTCTTGTACTTCGTTTAGCCTAGGCATAAAAAAGCCCAACACTTTTTCCTTAAAATATTTTATTGTGTAGAGAAAAAGATGACGGTTTAATGCAATCGTGCCTCAATTTCAACGTTACTGTTAGATAAATTCGGACACTAGTAATTTAAAATACCAATCAACTAAATGTATGTTCACTAAACAGTGTGATGAAGCCTGAATATAGTACAGATGGAAAGATCAAAATGTGTATACGGTAGCTGTAAATTGAACTGTTACTACTGATCAAAAAAGAAGTTCACATTCGTTGTAAAATACTTCAAAATTATTCTATGTCGTCTACTTCGATTATAACCAGTATTTCGACAACTTTACGCATGCTCGTTTATGATAGTTGTTGTACAACAATCAATATTATTTAGGTAAAGATGAGGATTTTGGTTTGCGTAGCTCTGCATTGCAGATATGGCAGAAATGGTGTATCTTAATATCTACTGAAGATAACATATGACAATGCAGCAATAGTAATGTTTTATTCTTGTCTGGATTATTTCAAAGATTCAAATACTTTTAGCTATTAGTTGTTGAATCCGTCTTTACTAATTTGGGTTGCTCGCATCACAACTATGCCTACTCAAGTCATAATTAATTCAAGACAAAATCATTCAACCTTGAAGAGCCCATGCATGTGCATTTTCCTGTGCATTAATTAAATGTGTTTTAATTGAAGTAGCTGCGTTAATGGCAGACGAGACAAAGGGGTATAGTCATAATGCTTAAGTAGTATTCATTCTGTGTTATAAAGCTTTAAAGAGTGAGAGAGAAAGAGAAAGAGAGAGTGAGAGAGAGAGAGAGAGAAAGAGAGAGAGAGAAAGAGGAAGAGTGAGAGAGAGAGAGAGAGGAAGACTTTGTATTGTGCTCCCTATAAATGACAGTAACATACACGAAAACATACTGAGATACGAGAACACAGCGTAAGAGTAAAATGGGCGCGGGGGAGAGATGTGGAGAGAGAGAAAGAGAGAGAAAATAAAAAGTAGTAGAAATGAATATATTATCCTCCCTATGAATAGACAGTTACATAAATGAAAAACATAGACAGATATGAGAACACAGCGTAAAATTAGAATATGCGCGGGAGAGAGAGGGGGGGGGGAGTGAGAGAAAGAAAGAGGGAGAGAGAGAGGGAGGAGAGAGAGATAGAGAGAGGAGAGGGAGAGAACGAAAGGGAGAGAGAGAGAGAGAGGAGAAAGATCATACAAATATGAATGGAAAGATGATGAGACGAAGCGAGGGTAAAAATCTCACCAAAACTAAATTGAATTTTTCTGTAAGACTGATGGATACATTCGGCTCATATATGAGTCTTGGGGATTATAATAAATCTCTTCATTTCAGCTGAAGAGTAGACTTAAGAACCTAATGGGATTAACAGGAATCAGACGACATCTTAGGCGATTACTTTACCCTCTGGTTATGTCTGGTATTTATTCTTCTCTGGTATCCAAAGAGCCTTGTCTTAAACACGATGAAATACAGGGCGGTCTTTCCCATCATGTCAATGGCATCTAATGTATCCAGTTGCATCTCCGTATGACCTGTATTTGTAATACTTTTTTTTCATTATGAATTTAGTGTCAATAGATGTCTATACAACACAACATAATTCAATCATAATTTTAAAGTTCAATGTATAATGTATGTACACTCTTTACAAAAATTTAAAGGGTAAAAACTTTTAACAAGTTATGAGTCATTTTGTGATTATATACCCAGTTCAATAAATACCCAATTATCACCATACCAGATACAATTCGATATATTTTGACACGAAATGGCGTACAGCCCAATTGACCCGAAATGGGGGGACATTTCGTGTGTTAATGGGGGCGAGGGGGGGGGGGGGGGGTCCTGTGTGAGTGTAATGTTGTTAAAGCATGATTTAATAACCCCCTGCAAAAAACAAACAAACAATAATTATGCTTTAATATTGAGACATAAATGTATCGATCGTTGGAAAATTAGAGGCAATATTTTAGAGCAGTAGAGTGGGTACATAATTAAACCATGATGATCTGATGGCTATAAAGGAAATGGCTTTGAAATGTTCCGAATCGCTTTCGCATGTCGATTTTTTGAGGAAATGGTAAGCATAAAAGAAGATTACAAGTTAGGGGATGCTGCCAAGTGTTCTCTGAATAAATTTTGATCGTTTAATAGAAAAAAAAGAGAAATAAATATACGTCTATAAAAGCGTTTAGGAAAAAGGCCTTTATTTTACCTTGTACTTTTGTTGGATAGGCCTGTCATAATATCAAAATATTCCCGTTTCATCTTTCAACATTATGAATATATAGGTTTTCCCGGCCAATTTCATACATTTACCATCCGTTTTCATATCATGTGTATTCAAATTCGTGTGTTTGGTTGCGTGCACAGACTGACCAATAAGGTCAAACAATTCGTGGTTCATGCTCTCAAAATCATTTTAGCACAACAAATTAATGCTTTTCGAAGTGTTCAAATTCGGATTATAATCATTCAGTTTCATTATTAATGCATTTACATTAGTGTGATGGCAGGGTAAGCTCTTTAAAAACACTTTCATTCGTTTTTCAAGCGAGCGATCAGTTCTATTCAGCATCCAAATCCGTTTATACATGTACACATTTTATTGATAAGGAGTAGGTAATCTTGACCATTTTATCAGTAAATGTGATTTTATCATTATTGTGATTATCGTCTCGTTTTTAATTTCAACACCTCTCTTTTACTCCAAAGTCATTGATAAAAATAATTCATCATCATCATTATTAGTGTATTGCATTTGTGAACATCAATTTTCCGTTATCATGATTCTTATGTTTAAGTGTCTTCATTGTCAATCTGTATTTCATTCATGTTATAATCGCAATTTTTTTATATGGGCTTCATTTACATCTTTGTGTTACAACAAGGCATGATTATTATAAACTTTTTTAATTAGTGATATGTTCTGACATTCAATTAAAAATACTGCATGAGCAATGTAATTATCAATGTGTATTTTACATGCTTAATTTGAATGCTGCTATCATGAACTTGTTTTGTCTATAAACGAATTGAATATACGGAATGAGAGGGCCACGAATTTGAATAAACATTGCCGAAAATATATGCTTATTATGTGAACTAGAATGCACAAATTACGAATATCGGTCACCATAATCGTTAATTTTGATGAACTGAATACGATTTTGAATGAAAATATTTCTATGCATCAGCGTATTTTTACGGAAAATGAATGTTCTCTAACATGAAATTAAGTGACCAAACAATTAAATGGACCGGGAAAAACCTATATAAAAAAAAAAAAAACATTTCAGAGCTCATAACTGTACACAATTGACGTGACACTCAAGCAGACACGGAAATCTAAAATTTAAAAAATATTTTTAAAAATAAAACAAAAAAAAAAAAAAATAGATCTCCCAGATGTTATGAGGTTCATTTGATCTTACTAAGAAGGGAATATTAAATTACACATCCAAGCAGCGACACGTGAAGTCTCCTTATAGTTCGAATATAGTGTGCATAAATACTCATCACAATAATATTAAGGAAACTAATTTCTGAGACTAACTACAAAATTAGAAAACGAATCAAAGTGAA
>CALNVZ010003432.1:12436280-12458253 GCA_940671915.1 Paracentrotus lividus | reverse complement strand
AAAAAAAAAAAAAAAATGAAAATAAAGAAAGGGAAAAGCTCTTGATTGATGACTGGCCCGAATAACCGGTTAAAACCTACTTCTATGGTCTTGGTCTACTATAAAAATTATGATGAACCTTGTTGATGGCCGAAGCCGAAAAAAAATTCACGCCTACCCGCCCCTTGCCGTAAAAAACACAGTGTGAACACTGTGGCACAATGTGGTCACATTACGATGTACTTTTTTCCAACAACGACACTGTTAAAATGGGTCAAATCCAAACAGTCGTCACAATGTTAACATGGTAAAAGACTCTGACATTGTGTTCACACAGTCGACTGTGTGGATTTGGCCTATTTTTTACAGTTGTTGCCCACATTGTGACACATTTGTAACTGACTCTGTTTTTTTTTCCCCGTGCCCCTAAAAAATCGACTATGCAAAAATCGTGATAATTTCAGTTTCGCTCCCCGGCCCCCGCCCCCCCCCCAACACACACCTCGTGAAATCCTGGATGCGCCACTGATGTGAGGATTCGAAGGATACACTATCTTCCTTATCTCGTACACATCATCAAAGCTTGAAAGCATTGGGGCACTATGTTTTCTTTCCAATGCATACTTGTATACCCGCTTTTACAGGTTTATCATCGCCTTTTGATTGTGGTATCTTCTGTAAGCATTGGTGCGGAGAACCACGATGGAGTTGATTTCTTTTCTTTGAGTAACTTTGTGGAGGCTTACAAAAATCTGAGTCTTCAGACCCGACATGCAGCTGTCAGTGCATGATGAGACCCTGAAAGATTCATTTCCAAAGTTTCATTAAATGGTTCACAATAAGTAAAAAGGGGATAGCGACCGGAAATAACAGATCATTTTTCCTTCATAGACTGCAGTGTTATTTTAAATGTACCCTCGTACGCTTATGAAAGTGATGACTTTCATTCATCAATACATGGTAATAAAACGACTGATTGGTTTAAATGGTGATTCCTATCTGACCTAAAGGTCTGCAATTATGATTACAGCAATATTAGCTGGAAGAGTGTTTTTTTCTTTTCTTTTTTAAGACCCTGAACGAAGTTTTAAAAATCCCTTTAAGGTCTGTCTGCTTTTAACTCTTTGTATGCCAGATAAAACACAGTTCTATAGGATGTCTATACAAACTTGCATGATTGGCACAGTAAGGGTTAAACCATACGCTATGATTGAAGTGTTGCGGGTTGTTTTCTGCAATCACATTTGATATTCATTTTTTTTTTTTTTTTTTTTTTTTTGCTAATGACATTTATCTCATCATGAATATTCTTGCTTTGTAGACAAGCTGTGGAATTAGACAATCATGTATGATAGACTCCTTAGACCTTGGTGAATAATTACTTTAAACCTCAAAGAATATAATATTTGGATTATGAAAAGGACTCGTAACGCACAGGGATAAATATTCGAGACTACCAATTAACTGGTTATATCTAGAGGTAAACTCAAGCAATATCTATACTTTGTTTTATGGGATTTTAATTTAAAACAAAGAATAATAAAACAAAAAATGCTGTGGTCTGCAGTTTTCGGCCCAAAATCTGTGTGCATTTTTTTTTTTTTTATAACCTGCCTAAATACTGTTCGTCATGTGAAAAAGTCTACATGCTTTCTGATAACCATATTTTAGGTATATCAACAGTTAAGCGGAGCAGCCGGAGTCACACAAATGAACTACTGGGCCAATGCGTAAACATAATAGAGCCGCTTTTGCCCCGACAATTGGGCTCCCGAAATGCATTCAGATTCGATTTTCTTGGATCCGGCGCCTGATCAATGATATGAAACATATGATTTCATCTGTTATATTGAACTGCTAATACATCTCCATCTTTAAATCGACATGTGGACATTTGTATGTCGTTTGGGATTCGCACCTATATTCAAAAGAAAAATTTCTCCAATTATGTTATGAAACATTTTCATTAAATTTATTAACATTCATTTCTGGGCGCCATAACAACTCCTGGGCACCCTGCCCCTTCTATCCACCCTAGTCTCGTCTCTCTCTCTCTCTCTCTCTGTCTCATCTCCTCTCTCCCTCTCCTCATTCTCGTCCCATCTCTTTCTCTATCTTCCTCTCCATTCTTTTCATCCTCTTCTCTATCTCTCTCATCTCTATTACTCTTCTCCACCGCTCTGTCCTCTCTCTCTCTCTTCATCTCTATCTCTTGTGTGCGTGTGTGTGTGTGTGTGTGTGTTGTGGTGTGGTGTAAGTGTGTTGTGTGCTGTGTGTGTTGTAGTTTGTGGTTGTGTGGGTACCTCTCTTTCTTTTCCCTCCCTCCCCCCCCCTCTCCCAACATCTCTCTCCTCTCCTCCCTCACTCTTTCTCTCACTCTCATTTCCTCATGTTTGTTCTATGCTCTCATCTCCACTCATGGACTGTTTGATAATGGAGCTCACCTAGGACTTTTACGATCCAAGGTTTGATTAATGTACATACACAGTATACACAGAAGTGGCTAGCAAAGTGATATTCATGGCTATAGGCAATTCAAATTTATCTCCACCTAATGAAATGATAAACTATCGTTTACTACGATTTAAATATTATTTCTTAACACATATGTCAATTTGATGTTTGTCCCAATTTGAGGAATAGCGGTGAAAGTATATTCTTGTTTAAGCACTTTTCGTATAATAGATTCAAAGGAAATTTCGTTAATGCCTAGCCTACCACAAATCAGCTTTTGTTCCTGTTCATGTCGCGCCTCTTAGCGAAAACTTTAAGATGAAACATATTGTATTTGTGCTTATGATGGTAAAGGAAAGATTGGATTAGTTTCGTGTTCTAATAATTAGTGATAATCATCATCATTAAGTATAACCACAATACCATACCATGGGATTTAACCAGAAATATAATAAATTCTTTCTTGTAATACAATAACGGGTAATTATTTTAACAATGATCATTTTAGCTTAAAGATGAAGCAAACAGTGTATTTTTGCTGAAATCATAGGTTCCATACTGCGCAAGTGAAATCATGATTATACTGATATCTATTTTTTCCGAGTCACACAAGTCATTCTTATTTCATAACTCAATAACACAGAAAAAATTGAACTCCTACCATTTTAAATACACAACCGGATACACATCTCATGGAAGATAACTCTGCATAAATTGATAGATGAGCGATGATAAAAGCATTTTAGTTTCTCATTCCTTGCCGAGGTCGGCTGTATTGTTCGTCGAAAAGGAACCTATTTCCTTTTCTTTCTTTTTTCCTGCTATCTTCGTCCCTGAAAGCATGTGAAAGCATTTGATGAGGTTCGTTCACATTGCTAAGAAAAATCATTATATTTTAGTACTACACCATATTCGATTATCATGTTCAGACTGCAATTTGCCGATGCTCGAGATGCAAAATATATCCTCCTCCTTTTTCTATCTTCGTCCCCGGAAGCACATGAAAGCATTTGCTTGCGGATATATCATTCACATTGCTGGTATGAATCGTACATTTAGTACTGGAACCAATAAATTCATCTAGAAGAATTCATGTTCAGACTGCAGTGTACCGATGCACGATATCTAACTCCGCAAGTTTAATACCAGCTCGGTGTTGCATATTTAACACCAGGATTTTGGCAGTATATATTCCCCTCTCAGAGTGCACGTTGAGACTGCAGTTTGCCGATGCTTGAAATGAAACATGTATCCTCCCCATTCTTTTTTTTTTTTTTTTTTTTTTTTTTTTTTTTTTTTTTTTTTTTTTTTTTATCTACTTCCCTAAAAGCATGTGAAAAGCATTTGCAAGGTGCGTTACCATTTCTAGGATGAATCATTTACTCTAGGATGTACGTATGTTCTCTGCATACAAGCCATGTTCAGACAGTACGGTTAGCATATATCTGCTTCTTTCACATTAAAAGAAAAACACATCACTCCCGGGATAGACAATGATTCATCATATCAAAATGAGACACAAGTCACCGAGCATGACGCGGTAACTCAGAAGAAAAGAGTCGAGGAAATCAGCAAAATAATGAAAAATGTCAAATTTAAGGGAAAATACTTTTGATCTTCTGAATCTGTAATGTATCATGTGTGGTCTGTAAAAAAAAAATGAGTACAAACGATAATGGGAATGTATTTAAACAAATATTATTTTGCAGATTTTATCAACTCTTTGCTGGGCAACTTTCGTCTCATTATTACATGATGCATCACATTTTTTATATTAAGACATTTTTTAATACAGAAAATTAAAATTAATCTGAAAACAGAGATTGCAGTAAACGTTGATTAACAATGATCGCCTCTTGTCTTGAAATGGGTAGTGTGAATCGATCAGTGTTTTACCAAGATGGACCCCCATGGATGTTTATTGATCGATTCAATTACATGACAGGTGCTTGCATGGGATATAAGAAAAGCTTTTGGGTGACATATTACTTAGGGACATTCCAAGGCAAAGTTCTTCAAGGTTTCCGAATCAATGCAGATCTATGAATCAAGGTTTTTGATACTTTGACCTTATAAATGGGAAATTAACGACTGTGCCACTGAAAACATAGCGCAGGAAATCTTTTGACGGCCTGAATTTCTTTTTTTTTTTTTTGACAGTTAAGATCGTTTATTATTTTTATTATTATTGACCTATGGAATAATGTTACCCGAATTGTCTAGCCACTGAATATATAGTTTGAATTTTTTTTTTATCATTGATATACGCTTATTTTATTACGAATAATCAATATAGCTAAGCTTAATTTTAGTCTAATAAAATGATGCCGTGATGGTTTTTATATTAATTAATTCCTTAATTGAATTTCGAAAGATATTTCTGAGCGATTTATTTATTTTGCATGTATACCTTATCATATCGGGCTCATTGAATTGTTGGCACATTGAATTCCTGCACTGTTATTTCAATCATTTTCCAATTACTCAGTAATGAAGCACTGCCTTTTAATTATAATTCAATATTGTTCGCGTGTTATATTGACCTTGAATTTGTGGGATTTTGAGCAATAAAACGACTGCATCCCAAGGTAACACACCATTGTTATAACGATGGCATTAAAATGAACTGGCACGATAAAAGGTCTTAATGCGTTGAGAGTTTTGTAATCCGTCAATATTGCCAGACCTTCAGCAAAACAGGAAGGACCATTTCATAAAATATCATGATTGAATTATGAAATCTAAGTTTTAAATATGGCATATTGAAATGTCAGATTAGAATAGGATATTACGATCTCTCTTATTTAACCAAAGGGAAAAGCAAATAGTTGCAATATATTAAAATAAGGGATCATTTGAAAAAAATTTACGCCTCTGCATATGGCATCCAGTAGCGGCCGCAGACCGATGTCATACAATGAATTTATCGGGCCCATGCGTAAACACAATAGAGCCGCTATAGAGACATGCAATTGGGCCCGAGAAATGCATTCAATTCCGTTTTCTTGGATCCGCGCCTGGCATCTTTTTATAAATCGGCATGAGTGTTTTCATATAAACCCCTCACAAAAAGTTTCGCAAGTCGACTTTGGGTCATGATAACTTTTCAGGTACGCTTTAGTTATTCCTGATTTTTATACTATTGGAAAGATAATTTATTCCCCGTTTTATTAATATCCTACTTGTAATGATTATGTCATGCTTCAATGCACAGAATATCAGAATATAGAGAAAAGTAAAAAGTCAAATGTTGCAAAATGCATTTATCAAAGCGAAGTTCCGCAACTCGACTTTAGGCTCTGATAACTTTCGAGGTATTTTCTAATTTTTATTTAATTTTAGACCATTGTCAAGATAATTTATTCCTCTTTTCAATGACACCCTAATTGTAACGATAGTGTTGTTCCTGCATGGACAGAACGCCTGAATGTTAGGACAAGTCAGAAGTTAAATGTTGCAAATTGAATGCCTATTGTGAGTATTATTGTCTGTTGCGAGCAATAACAATGCATTTCGCAACTTTTCACTTTTTACTTTGCATTATATTCGTGAGTTATGTGCATTCAAACATGATGTTACTATTGCAAATAGGGTATCAATAAAAAAAAAAGAAGAAATGAACTTTTTAATGCTATAAAAATTGACAATGATTAAATCCCCACATTAAAATGTATCAAACTCTCCCCTGTAGATACATGTACAGACGCCAAAGTTTTTATTATGCATAAAAATTACACTGATAGCTCTCTGTTGATACAATTCGTGCTTTTAATATGTGGAAGAACTTCAGCTTATTGCCACTTTCTATTGTTCTCGGGCGTTCTTATAGCATGATTGATCGTTATAAGTCAAGTAATATAGTCCTTGTATGAACAGCAGTTGCTTAAACATCTGATTTTGTTGGGCAGCTCTTTACTTATCCATCTTCATATTGTTCGCGCTTGGAAAATGAAAGCTGACGAAGTGCTTTATAAATATTATATATCATTGAAAGAAAAAGTCAATTTACTAGTGCCTCGTTTGATTTCGTGTACGGTTGGGTTTTTTTTCTTCAAATCTCGTTTTGTTCCATTAGCTTTCTTTTATATCATATTAAAGTGCATCAATCAATTGCCTTTATCAAGCCATGTTTAAGGTAAAAGCTTTTTATTCGAAGAGTAGATGGTTTGTAAAATCTCTGCATCATATGGTTATTTTTTATTTGTTTTTGTTTGTTTGTTTTGTTTGTTGTTGTTTTGTTTATTTTTGCACTACTATTTTACTTCAAAATGCCATGACTATCAATTTCGAATATGTTGAATGCATTCGTAATACACTCAAGAATATGATCCATACATGGTTTTGCCTTACTCAAAATTTAATTAGATCCATATCATGAGAATTGATACATTTATTACTGGCTACCTATCTGTATAACAACGTTTTTCATTTTCCTTTTTCTCAACTCGGGTCATATGTGAAAATAAGTATTCAGACTGTGCAGTTATTTGTATCGATATTATCTGAGTAAAAGAGGGTATAGGAGAAAGCCGTCTTCAGAAGTGAACATAACACCTTTATAACAAAAAAATAAATGATTTCACTTTTTTTTCACTACTTTGCTGTATCAACTTTGACGTTGCATTATCAAATGCATTGTACTTTTCCTTTTCTTATTAACTTAACGCACCTTTTTATTTCAATGAAATAATAATTCTTTGATCAAACTCAATTTGAAATCCCGTTTATGGTCAATATCCACATCTAGGCCTATCGAAGCATTGATTTTGTCAGCAGTTAAGTCCAACCACGGTCATCTTTTTATTGCGCTATATATATATGTAAATTAGTTCTGTTCAGCTGTTTGTAAATAGACATCACTCAATCAATAAGATTCATTTTGGATTGCGTCGCATTTCGTTTGTGCTAGAATTCATCAATCATTTATACCGACTATGGAACCTCTATTTTATCGGGTCAAATCTCTTTATAAAAAGAATAAAAAACTGCAGTTTTTTATTCTCCTGTTAACACCATAAATTTTGAATAGGTCTACTTTAGGTGTAGTAGATCACTCATATGATATTCTTGCCTTTGCCCACTGTTTGAAGAGCTTAAAATGTGATTCATTGGCATGTTCTACTGCAATCTAATTATATCGATTTAAAACAAAATAGTTACTGATCCAATGAGTGAGTTACACTTTCGTCATTGAAAGGCATCCTATTTGATTTGTTATCTAATTGGGTTCCGTTTAATTAATTTCGTATTATTGAAGGTTTGTTTATTTCTTCTTATTATTATTTTTAACCCAGATTAATCTCACGTAAAATTCATGCATTCAATGGGGAGAGTTGTTAGCATGAACGGTATAATCGCAATAGGCAAAACAAGCCATATAACATTACCATAAAGACAAATAAAGTATACAACCAAATTTGCCTTATTTTCCTGCTATTAGAACTCACATTCGTATTATTGTTCCCTATTCTGGAAACTCAGATTCCGCCATGGTACTATGGGATTATACATTATGTTGACCTGTTCCTTTAATGTACACACGACCATCAGCCAATTTTCAATTCATATACTCTCTCTCATCATCGTTCGATCAAGTGTATGTTTATAGGTGGATTTACCTCGCCTGAATGTTTACTTGCTTCAACCACGCATGGCGTTACCATACTTCCATGTGCGGTTTAATATTGTTGTAGTAGCGCTTTAATGCCCAAATAAGAGTTAAATCCCCAATCTGAGAATGAATCTTTATGTAAAACCACCCATCCTTCATTGATATCGAATTAGTTTTGTTGATTATAATTATTATAGTGACTTCTTCTTCTTCTCCAAATCCCCCAAAATATGTCGTTAGGTGTAGGAAAGGTGTTGATTATGTTTTGTAAAAAGATATTTAACATTTTATCAGCATACAACAGACGATATAAAAAACTATGAGAACAATATAGTTACAATCATTTGGCTTCTTTTAACCGTTACTTTGCTTATACCTGTACTTGTAATGTCCCATTGCCCCTCTGTCCGATGCCTCTCTCCCTCTCTCACTCTTCTTCTTCTTCTTCTTCTTCTTCTTCTTCTTCTTCTTCTTCTTCTTTTTCTTTTTCTTCTTCTTCTTCTTCTTCTTCTTCTTCTTCTTCTTCTTCTTCTTCTTCTTCTTCTTCTTCTTCTTCTTCTTCTTCTTCTTCTTCTTCTTCTTCTTCTTCTTTGTTTTTAATCTAGTGCAGCTTCCCATCCCACTTACTATTCTAGTGCCATTTATTCTTGTAAGAACTAATAAGGAAATGTCATTAATAAACCTTATTCACTTCCTTTATTATTCTCAATAAAACCGTATTACTCTTCAGACTCGTTTAAATTCTATTATCTGCAACTATTTTGTTTGATAAAATGAAATTCCTTTCGTTAGGGCAATATATCACGGTCGAAAAACACCTTAAATGTTAGTTAATTAATTAATGTTAAATGCCTCGCAAATGTGAATGAAAGATCACTCAAGAAACTTATTATGTAATAAATATTTCCATCATTTACTCCAACTGTCTGAAGTGCCAACTGATTGATGGTTTACTGTCATAAACAGACAATGCAAAGAGGTATGGCATGTGGTTACGAATACAGATAAAATGATTTCTTGAAATTTCTAATCCGTTCTAAAAGATCTAGATCTAATTGAACCCTATACAGTCATGGTTATATAAATAAGCCCTCATCTTTAAAGTAAGATTTTCGTTTAGGTTCTGTTTTTTTTTTTTTTTTTTTAAAGAAGGTAAGTTGGTGATTGTTTTAACATGGATGGGGATACCATAGAATACAAAATTTCACAATCTGATTTTGTATTTTTATGTCTCTTCATTTCAGAAACAACTTACTTATTCCAATCACACCGTTTGATGCATATACTTTTAGAATAAAAAAAAAAAATCATAATAGTTTCACATCTTCATAAGATGAATCAAAAGTTCAAATTGTTTATTATGGTGATGTTTTGATCGTTAGTATTCATATCTAAGTATCGTGGAGGATTTTCCGACTCCCGATGTATGCTAATGTATGTTAATTTATAAGTCTATGCTCCATAACTAAGTAAATAAATAGATTTATCCGTCGCTTGAAAATGACATCAAAGGACCTTTCCTCTGACATAATTCCGAGCAACCGCCCTTATAATCGTCCCATTACGCCTTACTGCATCCAAGGCATATTCCCAGTCGTTTCGCCTGTATTTTATACCTCGCGGCTTTCTTCATGCAAGCAATTACATTTAATAGGGATCTCACGCATCGTCACCTCCTATACGCTGCCCTCCCAGAAGATGAGTTCTTACAGCAATTGGTCTAATCCTCCGTCTGCCTAATACCACATTGGCTAAACCCATTTGGTCTACTAACAATTTGGTTTAATCTACCCTTGGCTTAATACATACTGGGTCTAATTTTCACTTGGTCTAATGGCCATTTGGTTCGATTGCCGATTTCCAAATAGCCAAAATGGTCTATTTGTATTTTCGTGTAATGCCCAGAATATTAAGTTGTTTTTTTTTTTTTTATGAGTTTGTTCATAAAATTGACGAAATGGGAATTAGACAAAATGGGAATTATACGAAGTGGTAATTAGACGAAATGGGAATTAGACAATGTGGTCATTAGACCAAAATTTAATTAGACGAACTGGTTGTAGACGGAATGGAATTATACCATGTAGGATGAGACCAAATTGACATTAATCACAGTGGGGTTATACCAATTTTAAATTTACCTGTAAACTAGTTTGAAAAGGCGCCGTAAAATATCTTATTTTTAACGTGTTTATTTGTCTTCCTAAGTATTATTCTAACGAGTTGGTTAATTCCTTTTATTGACAATATGAAATGTTCGGTCTGTGACATTACAATGCCCGTTTGGAGCCCCTACCATAACAGACAAATAATAAAAAATACATAAATAACTGCATAGAATAATGATAGATTTTAATTAATAAAGAATATTTGTATAATTCTGCAGGTGCATGGTAAAAGGTTGTAAAAAATAATGTTCTGTTCAGCTTTTCAATTTTCAACTTTCGTTGGTACTGTGTCGACAAATATTTATGGTTTCGTTCTCATTATAGTTTTGGTACCACTCTCTCCTAAGTCTCTATGCCTTAAAAAATGAAGTTTGATATTACGTCATAATGATGATGAGGATGATAATGCTGATGATGTTGATGTTGAAAATTATAATAACCAACTTTTTTCAACATCAAGGTGAAAATGTTGTCCTATAAGCTACGTCTTGGTCTGAGGTTTAAACACAGAGATACCTGTGCAAGCGTTATCTAATTGATATTGACAGGGGCAAGTGCAAAGCAGTGTTAAATCAGCGCTGTAGATGTAGTCAAGTAGATTTGATATGTAACAGTAGCAGTGCCTTGGGGCGACAATTCGGTCATATCAACACCTCGTGTGCAGGCCCAGTGGAATGTACGTTCATGCTACTCCATACGAATATAGGTTATATGAATATGAATTTCATAGATAGTTGGCATTTCAATATTTCTAATGACATACCTATTTCAGTCGTCAAAGAATAACAATGGATGCCCCCATTCAACTTTCAACAATAAGTTTCAATTTTGTAAGCTGCAGACTGTAATTAAAACATTTTGTTTAGTTCAGTTTTCATTGTGGATGATGCGTATATGGATCATAAAGTTTTATATATGTTTTAGATATTTTAGAGATTGTATAAAGTGCACTAGGCCTACTTAATTTATGTCACTGCCTGAGTCATTACCTAATTACATGAGGATGATAACTGAACACAAATTACATGATGTTGGTTGGTCGCACAATTTAATTTCAGTATACTGTTTCTCTCAACATTTTCAAATATGTTGACAACACAATTACAATTATAAATTGATGCCCGACCCTGTCCGATCCAGTTTTGGTTATGGTAGATATTGGATTAACAGAGTCATTAATGCAACGTGTTGATAAAAAAAATATGAGAGACTATTCATGTCTGACATACAGACACAGGCGGTGTAGAGGCGGGTGGTCGCATAATTGTACTTCGGTATATTTATTCTCTAATCAGTTACATGTGTGTCATGTATGTGATGTTTCATGTATACACTTTTGTGAAAATAATTACTCGGAATTTATCATACCAATGGTAAACAATGGTAAACAATGTCTTTGCAGGTTATTTACACTTGCTGTATTAAAATAGATAGACTATTTCTTAAACGGTCGAGATTCGGACTCTTATTGTTATGAGTTCAGATGTGTTTTAAAATGATTTGATTACGTTCATCTGCACCTCAAGTCTAATTAGTAGAAGAACTAACGTAGCACGAGAGGTACCCCCCCCCTTAATCCAACTTTCGAATTGAGAAAGGAGAAAGAAAGTAAGAGAGGAATGTAGCGCTGTTTGATGAACAGAATGTTATTTATCTTCTATTGAAATCATATCTTTTTCATACCTAATATATTCAACCTAGACATGTTATGCGATGACCCCTCCCCCACACCTGTCCAAGCACCGACCCCCCCCCCAACCCCCGTGAAAGACTGGACCCACGCAGTAAACTTGTTACTGTACAGATCTAATGTCACACTACTGGACCGCACAACATAAAACAAAAAGGGCAATGCACTTCGTCAGATGCCTGAAAGACTTATAGACAGCTGAAACTATATTGACTAGACGCATTATGAAGACAAATTTTGGTGACACGTCTATTTGGAGAAGTCCATTAAGACACAGCCACACCAGAATGGCATTTGAGAGCATTCATTTGAAGGAGATATGAGCAGAGATATAAAAGAGATGTCATAACTATATATTGAAAACCATCGAACTGCCGTGAAATGAAATATTCTTCTGCGAGTGGTTGATCAAATGCATTTTGACCTTTTGCACTCTCCGAGAACTTTACACTGATTTTCATACATTGAAATTAAAAATGTGAAGATTATTCAAAATGATATTTAATGAATTTACAATTTATAGTACAGAGCAATTGAGAAGACAAAACATGAATTGGAGATGGAAAAATATTATCAATACCATTACACTCAAATATCATCACTACCACTACCATCACCATCATCATCATCATCACTACCACCATCACCACCTTCATAATCATCATCATCATCATTACAAAATTCACCATCATCATTATCATCATTACCAACACCACCACCTCATCATCATCATTATCATCATCATCATCATCTTCATCATCATCATAATCATCATCATCATTATCAATACCATCACCACTATTCACCATCGTCATCATAGTCATCGCCATCTACGTATACCACTGCCTCAATCAACACCACCAACACCATCGCCACCAGCACCAGGACCATGCACAATTATAATAATCACCAATAAGGCCACCACTACCACAACCACCACCAACACCACCACCGCCATCATCATCGCTACCACCACCACCATCACCATTATCACTGTCCTTTCCATGGTTTTGTTTCATTATAGATAAACAAGATTAACCAGACAGCATCAGGCACGTTGCAAAACATGCACATCACGTTCGCCCTTCAGAAAACCATCACAACTCTTCGCCGATATAAAAATCACAGTAAATAATAATAATGACGCTTTGATTATTGTTCATCGTAAAAAAAGAAAATGAGCCACCTTCCCGTTTTCCTAGTACGTCTACTCAAGATACGAAGTTGGGGTCATCCTAATCATCATTCCTTGTTTGGGGTTTACACTGTTTACATATAAAGTGCGCTAAAGTGCAGTCGTCCTTCCAAATGCACTTAATATTTAATCGCATGCAGACACATTCATATTTCTCTTTCTCTGCGTCCTCGCCTTCTCTCACTTTTTAAATCTTTCTCTCAATGTGATTCCAATCTCTCTCTCCATATGATTTTCATCTCTCTTTTTTTTTTTATCTACCTTGTTATCTACACCACATTATCTCAAAAGTTTTTTTCCCACTTTCCTCTTACCTCTCTGTTTACCCTCCCTAATGTCCTTTTCCTTCATTTTTTTTTTATCTTACTTCTTTTCTCATTATTTAACTCTCTTTGTCTATAGGCATTTTTTTTTTCAATCTACGAGTGAAAAAGATCACTCTTTACCGAGTGAATTTAAAGTAAAATTTGAGTAAAATTCTAGTGAAAATACACATTTAAATTCATTTTGGAATGACCTCAGGAATCACTCGAAGATCCACGCTAAATTCACTCTTTTCTGATATTCACTCCTTTATGAGTGGACATTTTCACTCATATTTTTTTTTTTAAAGAATACCCTGTCGTTATATGATTCTTTTCAAGTCAATTATACTCTTAATAGATTATAAGCCTACAGTAGAATATAAGATACCCTCTTTGGATGTAACATGCATTGTACTGAATGTATGATTGACTTCTTGTCTGTTAATTTTGCTACATTTCTCTTTGAGGTTCTAACTCTTCGTTGTCTCTCAGATTACTCCTCTTTCATGGATGTGAGTTCGAATACAAGAATGAATAAGCAGTAACCATGGCAACTATCCCATGAGGCTGTTCCCTGTATAAATATTCTAGCTGATTGGGTAGACATTGTACAGTGGAGAAGTTTATAATTCTGTTGATTCAGTGTCTGTCTGTTCAGCCATATTGGATACAAGATGTCCTCTTGTGGACATTGTAATAACATCTAACAACGAAACGGTCCACTCATGAAAAGAAATCAATAGATTGGACGGACAGATAAGGTGATAGTCATTTGTCAATGTAGAATCTTAAAAGAAGTAATAGCCAAGTTACACCAGTGTGAAACCGACCCCGAACCGACCAGAATATTACAGTACCACGTATTGCAAGCTAGTTGTAGGTTTGGAGTCGGTTTCACTAGTGTAACTCCGCAATATAACGAAGAAGACATTCAGATATTTATTTCTTTACATCTGGCCAAGTTAGTTCTTACATGATTATCTTTCAAGAGAAGATGCATGATACTGATATTTGCTGACATAATTTGATATCTTTTTAAAAGATTGCCTACATTTATATGAATGTACAATCAATTAGCAAAGTGCATGCATGAATAAATATAATTCCACACATCAAATGAATATATTTTGCGATGAGGAGGGAATGGCTAATCTGAAAACAACAAAAAATAAGTACGTTTCACTCAAATTTCTTGTTCCTATCTATGATATAAAATCTTTTAAGGACAAGTATTTAAGCCTTACTTTAGCTTTCAGAATATGTTCTAAAGGAGCATAAGTGCTTAGTGAATTAATTGCTTTCATCTTTCCGCAGGTGTTAATCAAATAATGTTTAATTGATACCACTAAAATATTGATGACAGAACGTGTTATGCCGTGTACATCTCTGAACAATACGCTCACACGCTCCGGTAATGAACATGATAACTGTAACGTATGTGGCATTCTTATAAATTAAGACTTATTATCCAATAGACTGTTCTACATGCTGTGGTGTCGCCGCCAGAAGGGGAATGTTCTTTTAATTCTGCTTTTAAAAAAGTCACTGTCCGGGAATGCGACATGATTACATTAAACAATGTGTATAGAAAATATTCATGCTTGACAAAACAAAATACTAGCAAAACATTATATCTTGTGCTTTTCAAAAATTTAAATGTAACACATTTAAAATTATATTTAGAAAAAATATAAAAAATCCTTACGATAAGACCGTCAGTTTTTGAGAGGTTATTAAAAAGGCAACAAAAAATATGTATTTAGTGTATTTTCCTGTCAATCACATTGCTATGCACACACACATTGCTATATGCCATGGGTAATGTTGTCGTATGACAGGTTATCCCATTAGCAAATTAATCGTTACCTCTTGAACTGGGAAGCTAACACCAAGAAGAGGTTCCACTCTTTGGTGCGAGGCCCAGTGGTATGGCTGGTATGTAAGACTATACGGACAACACTTTCTTAGAGGCTAGTGAAGGGGATATGTCTATGAATGTTAAAGGGGATTTCTGTATTTGAGAAAAGTTAAAATAAGATTAACTAAGATTATAAATTATCAATATATTTTTGGAAACAATAATAAAATTTCTATATTGAAACTATCTAATAATAATTTATTTGATCTTTGATCTGATTTTTGATCTGGTTTTGCAGTGTAACTGCGAAGAAAATATCAATGTGTTCCATGTTCGATAAAACACCGATAAAGTATATATTTGACCCATCACGTCAAAAGAGACAGATGTCGCATTTTTCATAATTCTATATCATGATTAATTTGAATTTCCTATTAAAGCTTTAACTCGATAAACAAATATGGGCAGGGATATAAGTAGTTGCAAAAAGTCATTGAAATATGAAAAAAGGGGGTTCTGGATAACTTTACTTTTTGTATTTTAAAGACATTATTTTGCCGCGTAAATTGATGATTTGCTTTCTTCTTATATACGCCATTATCATTTTAATGATAATTCAATAGTATTAAGGGAGCTCTTTAAGTAGTATATGCAATAAAGATGGCCTCATCATATCTATCAATACCTCGTCAGTGTATCAGCAATGGGGAACAAGATAATGTATCAACTTTGGTATTCGTCCTAGTCAACCTTGAATAGCGACCGCGAGTTCTATATTGGTCTTTTTATATATATATATATATATATATGTATAACACAGAAGTGAAGAACATAATGCTGTATTTCCAACAAAGATTTTATTTTCTTTTCTCAAATTTTCAGAAACCTTTTCCTTTTTCAAGAGATAGACAATATATATATATATATATATATATATATATATATATATATACAGTCTGTGTAAAAAAAATGGTACAGTCGGGGAAAAAATAATTTAGATGTGAAATCTTTTCAAATAATGTATGTATGTGGTACCAAATTAAAGCCAAAAGATTTTCCTTGCTGATGCGCTTTGCTCTGTATAATTTGCTTTCATAAAACAAAAGTTATGCCAAATTTTGTGCGACGAGGAACAAATCGAAATTACGCACTTCTATTGTTCTGGAGCGCTGAATTTCATGGCCATTTAATATGCGAAACGTACACAAAGGCATGCGACGGCGTGCGGAAACTGGATTTTTCTTGATTGCACAAAACTAGTCATATCTCAAAAATTACAGCACCAAATGTTATGAAAAAAATTGTAGGTGAAAGTCTGATTTTCCCGCTTTATAAAAATACCAAACAATACCAGGTTGTGATTAATCTTCATACTATAAAAAAAATGTTTTTCACTTGTACCATTTTATTTGACACAGACTGTATATATATATATATATATATATATATATATATATATATATATATATATATATATATTTTACTGAAAAGTTCAGTCAAATTATGTAGCTTCGACAGGGTAACATTGTCTTATTGATTGTTGTGCGTCATACATTTTTCTTCTCTCTTAAAAACTACTGCATGATCCTTAGTAAGATATTTAAATAAAGAAAAAAAGAAAAGCATCAGACTTAGTGCTGATATGAAGTATAAGTTGTTTGATAGTTTAGAACTTCAGTTATTGCAATCTTTGTTGAAAGAAATTGTTCTAATTGTGGATTTTTATAGTTTACAATGGAATAATACGACTTATGTTGTTTATCGGTGTCTACATTTCAAGTTTTTTCTGTCAAGATCAGTAAACTTCTTCGTCATTAAACACAGTAAGACTTTTTGTTGTTTTGTTTGTTTGTTTTGTTTTGTTTTTGCATTTCTGGTTGTTTTGACAAGTTTCCATAACGACCAGGGATGAATATTGTATGCATGAAATATTCAGAGGAGACAAACCACTTTATAATTGATTCAGACGAAGTGAAAAATTCCATTAACATTAATAATTAAATTTTAGTTTCTATGGGAATATAAATTAGCAGGATGGAGCGATTGAAGTATCGTGAAGAGGCATAAAGGGTGCTGAAATAGTCTTAAATTATCGAGAGCACGAATGGAGCGTTAATATGATTAATGTAGGTTAAAGGGGAAGGAAACCCTAGGGATTCATTAAATTGTATAAAAACAGGAAAATCAAAGAAGCTGATCAACGAAAATTTGAGAGAAAATGAATGAATAATAAGAAAGTTATGAGCATTTGAATGTTGTGATCGCTACTGCTATGGGGATCTTCACATTGGCAACGGGCCCAAGATGTGTGATGTCATACATGAACAACTTCCCCATTACTTTTGTACATATTTCACTGAAATTGTCTTTTTTTTATTAATTCCATTAAAAGATCCGAGATTCTTTTCATGGGAGGACATGTAATACAAGTTCACAAAATATAATCATATGTAAAGAGTCTGTTCTAACATTAGAATGAGGAAAAAGAAGATTTTTTTTTTAAATGTCATATGGGAGAGTTGTTCATGTGTGACATCACACATCTTGGGCCTGTTGCCAGTGTGAGGATCTCCATAGCGTTAGTGATCACAACATTCAAATGCACCCAACTTTCTTATTTTTTATTCAATTGTTCTCAAACTTTCTTTAATCTGTTTCTTTGATTTTGTTGTTCCATACAATTCAACTGAATCCTAGGGTTTCATTCTCCTTTAATAAAAGTCGGTGTGAATAGCATCACCTAAAGCAAAGTTCACAATAAAAAAATAGCTGAAATTTGTGCATTCTTGAGATGAAATGAAGTGAAATGAAATAAAACAAATTCTAGTAACTGATTTCTTTCCTGATACGGTAAGAGTTATGCCCTGTTTTGCTTTGCATTGATGTCTATTAAAACAAAAAAGAAAAAAATGTTTTCATTTTGCTTGTCTGTATAAGCTTAATTATTTTTTGAGAATGTTATTTAATCGGCGTTTTAGTCCATATTTTCTCTCCTAGACATTCCATCTCTCTCTCTCTCTTTCTCTCTTTCTCTTTCACACGCACACACACACACACACACACACACGCATGCACACTCCCTCCCTCCTTCTTTCACCTACACATCATTCCTCACACACACACACACACACACACACACACACACACACACCCACTCCTTCCACCTACACACCCTTCCTCATACACACACACACACACATACACACACACACATTATTTTTCCTTTTCACGGTCTCTATTTCTCTCTTTTTCCCTATTTTTCTACCATTTACTGTATCATTTTAATTTTTTCTTTCCAGTATTGTGAAAATCTGTACCTTCTTTCTAATGTATGTTTCTTTTTTTGTGTGCTTCTTTTTCTGTTGTATGTTCTCTTCCTCTCGCTCCCTCAATAATTATTATACATGAATGTTGTGCGTGCTTCTCCCTTCATTCGTATCTTGTAAGGACTTTGCTATGATAGATTCAAGAGGCTATTTAGAGGTGATATACCACATAGTCCTTCTCTTTGCGTTCTTTCTTTAATCGATCATTAACCACACATGACAGGTATTCCAGACATTTCACATGTCCTAAGAATATTTCATCTTGTTGATAGATCTTTCAGCTATGCGACGAGCCTATTAAATAAAGTCATATATAATATTCACCTTCGCTTTCAGGGAAGGACAACATCAAAGTGACGAGACATTAATTCCTTGTTTGGATTGCGCAGTAATTTTCAGGGAATAATATAATGGGAATTACGCCTAAGTAATCCCCTACCCAAACACAATGCAAAAGTGTGTAACCAAAATTTAAAAAAAAACTTGAGTAAAAAAAATAATGAATGAATAAATAAAAAAAAAAAATCTGTCAAATAATCTTTAGACGCAAACCATTCGTGTTACAGATCATGATTTCTTTAAATCCAAAGAATAATCTAAAACTGAAAATCTAGCCAGTGTGCAAAATAAACAATTTGAAATGTATTCTATAAAAAAAAACTTTTACATGAGATATGCTCAAATAAAAAAAATTTAAAAAAAACTGGGATTAATTGACGAAATTTCAATGTATTAATGTATAACTCTATTTTCTTCTTGAATGATATCTTGCTGTAATTTTAGTACAAGACCAATGCGCTTCTGGAGGCAAATTATATAAAAACATTCACTTGTTTTACAATGTTTATACACCCTTCTCCTCGAGTACTCTAACTCTTTCCAAGTGCATAACCCATGTCCCTCGCTGTCGTGTGTATGCATGAATGGCGGTAAAATTTGTGATAAAATCATCAGCTGCGGGCGGTTCTTTCGCAGTGTGGTTTCGAAACACACACTCAATCTACAACGAAAACAATTACGCTTTTCTTCAAATGGCAGAAAGATAGTTCCAGGCAAATTGTAAAGTCAAATCATTCCGTCAGGTTGTACTCTTCCATTGAAATCTAGAATTGTGCAAATAACATTCTGTTTTTATTGAGAAAAGGTTGGCGAGCAGAGTTGTTACATTTGATTTGAAATAAAGTGTACCTTATTTGATTTTTTTTTTTGTTTTTTTTTTGTTTTTTTTGTTTTTTTTTTTGTAGAAAATGTCAACGTAGAACAACGACATATACCTTGTTGATATTCATATAAAAAAAGAATTATGTTTTTGCGAGATTATAAAAAATGAGTGTGTATTTCAACGCCAGGAACTCATTTTGTGTTTGATTAAATTACTATGTAAACGTTTGGTGCCCAATATTTTTTTTTTTTTCATTGAATTTTCATTAGAGAAAAAAAACAACCTATTGATTGATGGACAAGTAATTTATTTATTTGTCTCCAACGGTAGAACCATGCAAGTTGGTAGAAACACACGCAACTGCTGTGTGATAAATTTGAAACCAGACAGCTATGAAAAAAATGCCTATGATTTTTTTCATAGCTGTCTGGTTTCAAATTTAAACTTGCATGGTTCTATTGTAGGAGACAAATGAATAAATTACTTGTCTATTTAACATCCCAACGGCGTAAATTCCTTTACGTTTGATTTTCATGTATATGGGATAGTTTGAACCTTAATCGCTACGGGCACTCCGGTGGTCTAGTGGTTATGACGCTGGTCTAGCAATCCAGAGGTTGGGGGTTCGAATCCCGCTCGGGCAGCCTATGATTTTTTTTCATAGCTGTCTGGTTTCAAATTTATCACACATGAGCTGCGTGTGTTTCTACCAACTTGCATGGTTCTACCGTTGGAGACAAATGAATAAATTACTTGTCTATTTAACATCCCAACGGCGTAAATTCCTTTACGTTTGATTTTCATGTATATGGGATAGTTTGAACCTTAATCGCTACGGGCACTCCGGTGGTCTAGTGGTTATGACGCTGGTCTAGCAATCCAGAGGTCGGGGGTTCGAATCCCGCTCGGGCAGCCTATGATTTTTTCATAGCTGTCTGGTTTCAAATTTATCACACATCAGCTGCGTGTGTTTCTACCAACTTGCATGGTTCTACCGTTGGAGACAAATGAATAAATTACTTGTCTGTTTAACATCCCAACGGCGTAAATTCCTTTACGTTTGATTTTCATGTATATGGGATAGTTTGAACCTTAATCGCTACGAGCACTCCAGTGGTCTAGTGGTTATGATGCTGGTCTAGCAATCCAGAGGTCGTGGTTCGAATCCCGCCCGGGCAGCCTATGATTTTTTTTCATAGCTGTCTGGTTTCAAATTTATCGCACAGCAGTTGCGTGTGTTTCTACCAACTTGCATGGTTCTACCGTCGGAGACAAATGAATAAATTACTTGTCTATTTAACATCCCAAAGGCGTAAATTCCTTTACGTTTGATTTTCATGTATATGGGATAGTTTGAACCTTAATCGCTACGGGCACTCCGGTGGTCTAGTGGTTATGACGCGAGCCTATGATTTTTTTCATAGCTGTCTGGTTTCAAATTTATCACACAGCAGTTGCTTGTGTTTCTACCAACTTGCATGGTTCTACCGTTGGAGACAAATGAATAAATTACTTGTCTATTTAACATCCCAACGGCGTAAATTCCTTTACTATTGATTGATAGGTCTTTTTTTTTTCTTCTTCTTAATTCTCTCGATTTTGTTGTTCTTATACGGACTGGTTTGGACGTATTTTCAATCGGGAATGGTTAAAATATCAAATGCCCACAGAGAGTAAAAGTTACGGTCATTCATATATTTCAAGTCTAAAGGTTTTAACGACGTATACACACATTGTATTTTTTTCCCCCTATAATATATTTTGAATATTGCCATTCCTGAAAATTATATTTCTAGACGTAATCTGCTATCTTAATATCTATAAATGAGCCTTACCGATCGTTCATCGTTCTAATCATTAAAAAAAAATGTATTTCCCCGTAAATCAGTAATTTAAAAACACATCCGATGATCAAGTAAGATAAATGACACAAAATTTTCTGCGCTTTGCATGAAATCACAGCGTGTCGTTTTAGATTTCCTTTTTTCTCTCTCTTTTTCCCTTACAAAATCAGTCTTCTTGATTGGTCGTCAAATCCACTCATGTGATTCAAGAGGCAATTTCACTCTGATTAAATATTCATCAATAATTCGATTGGTTTGTGCACATTTGCTCAGTAAGAATGCACATTGCTTGCAATGAAAAGTAAGTGTACATCTTTCCTATCTATCATGTGTTTATCTATATGATTGGGTTACAGCCCCATAGTCCGCGAGGGGGGGGGG
>CALNVZ010003432.1:12369084-12435405 GCA_940671915.1 Paracentrotus lividus | reverse complement strand
CGAAAATGGAAAAAAGGTTCGTTAGTCCGAAAATGGAAAAAAGGTTCGTTAGTCCGAAAATGGAAAAAAGGTTCAATAGTCCGAAAATAGAAAAGGTTCGTTAGTCCAAAAATAGAAAAGGTTCGTTAGTCCGAAAATAGAAAAGGTTCGTTATTCAGAAAATAGAAAAAAGTTTCTTTAGTCCGAAAATGGAAAAAAGGTTTGTTAGTCAGAAAATAGAAAAGGTTCGTTATTCAGAAAATAGAAAAAAGGTTCGTTAGTCCGAAAATGGAAGAAAGGTTCGTTAGTCCGAAAGAAGAAAAAAGGTCCGTTAGTCCGAAAATAGAAATGGTTTGTTAGTCCGAAAATGGAAAAGGTTCGTTAGTCCGAAAATAGAAAAGGTTCGTTGGTCCGAATATAGAAAAAAGGTTCTTTAGTCCGAAAATATTTCTATTTTTTTTTTCTATTCCTGAATAACGAACCTTTTCTATTTTCGGACTAATAAACCTTTTTTTCTTCCATTTTCGGACTAACGAACCTTTTTTCCATTTTCGGACTAACGAACCTTTTCTTTTTTTGGACTTATCCATTTTCGGAATAACGAACCTTTTACTATTTTCGGAATAACGAACCTTCAGAGTAACAAACATCACCCCCCCCCCCCCCCCCGCGGACTATCGAACCCGCGGACTAACGGACCCGCGGACTATCGGACCCGCGGACTATCGGGATGACCCCATATGATTGTACTTCCTTAATACACATTACGTAAACTACTTATTATTGATTTTATTATAGCAATGTTGTTCTCTCTATGAATTTGTTGTTGTTTTATTTTCTTCAAAAACACGATGAATACTTTAACAACCATTAATGGTCTTAACATACATGAATTTCATGATACAGTTTCGTATAATCCATGACATACATAAATCATGAAATATATAGACCTATATACATAATTGATGCGTGCTTATATAACATAAAATAGACATTGTGAATAATGCTCTTTTCTGAAATTCCAATTCTCATATTCCAACAGGCGCCAGTTTAATCATACCTCGTCTTTGTGTACAGCAATGTGACTAAAATAGAAACCATGAACATGGAAACATATCTCAATTTGCCATGTAACAAACCCCGAGGCTTAATATTTATACAACCCTGCAATTCCTGAACAGGAGTTAGTGGCAAAGGGAGCTATATTCATTTCGTGGGAATAGTGCATACTAGTATTTGCATTTATTCGGAAAATGCATACAGTCTGTATCAAATAAAAAGGTACGAATGGGAACATGTATTTTTGTGATATGAAGATTAATCATAATCTCGCAGTGTTTGATATTGTCATAAACGCCGGAAAGGGGGGCTTTCTTCTGCAAGTTTTATCATCTCATTTGGTGCTGTAGATCGTGAAATATGATAAGTTTTCTACAAAAGCAAATTATATAAAATAAAGAGTAAAAGCAAGAAAAATCGTTTGGCTTTAAGATACCATATACACAATATTTCATACCCAAATTCATTTTCCGTGGTTGTACCATTTTTTTTTTTTTATATATATATACAGTCTGTATAATATTACTAACTGAACAAGACTGATTCCATTATCCTACTTATCTTTTTACGTTATGCTTTTAATCTATTTCTATCGTATTAATTTGTGTTAACTATAGAATTCAGCAATGTTAATCGTAATAATAATAGTAAATAGTAAATAAATATAAGAGCCCAATAAGATAAAAAAAGTTATAGAAGCGTATTTTTGCGTCGAAATAATATTTATTCCAACCCATATTATCATGGATTATGTTATACTAGGATTTTTTTAAAGAAAAAATGAACTTGCTGCCTTTTGCTATTATCATTATTCATCAGAATATGGGAATATAAGAATCATAATTTATGATACTCCCAGAGTGACGCGAGGCTATTTATCTGATGGATTAAAATCCCTCCTCTCACTCCCAATTCATCATTAATATTTCATTGCCCTATAGATTCTTTTTATTGAAGATGGGGCGTTTTAGCTGATTGACCTGACCGTCTTTTGTTTTCGTTTTAAATTAGAGCGGGTATTTCTAAAATATTGATATAGAATGAGCGGGGATTCTACAAAACCCAGCAATCAGTTGATCTCATCCTATGCCTCATAATCAGAACGGTAAATTTGTAGAATATAGATCGGGTTATTCATAATTACCTCGAGTTGAATAGCACACCTCCATGACTATATTGACTTTGCAAGATTAGGTTGCGGAATGGATACTTGATTTTTTTTTTAAGGAGAAAATTCATGTTGCAGTCGAAGTATAAAACAGGATACATATACCATACATCACATAATACGAATGTTTGTGGAATTGATATTAATTAATTACATAGTGTAATAGGTGAGATATCCATAGAGTGTGAATAAAGAAAATAATAACAGAAAAATGGCATGTCAACTAATACACTGCATCATTTGGAAATAATTATCTCAAAATACTGTTAGCACTTTGGTCATAATTAAATCATTAATTAAATCATTATTATTACTATCTACAAAAACTGGGTGCAAGATTTCTTTTTGAGTATGCGATTATGAAAACATTGCATTGCCTTGATATTTCATTTTGTTTTATAACATAGAATAAATGGAAGTGGCCAGACCTGGAGACAGATGATTTCAAATGAAAGGAAAGTACATCTTTAACAATAAACTGTAAAAGCGAAAGTACTCTAGTATAATGGCTCGTTTGATAGAGCATTCGTCCCATCTTTCCAAATAATTACAAAATGTAATCCAATTGAAAATGTAATGAACGATTTCTCTTCCATCTCCTATTCATTTGTGCCTTGTAAGGCAATATAAAAAAAAACTGAAGTAGATCTGTAAATTTTTGTAATCCTAATTTCCATTTCAGTATAGATATATTACTTATATTGAGTCAATACAGTGAAAAATAGTGAGATGAACGTTGCCCGGCAATAACATGTGATGGCGCTATGATAGTTTACTCCAAAAGTACAATCAAATGCGCCTTTAGTTCTTTGTCGATTTTTCAACATCATTTTTGTCAAATTGGAATCTATTGATGTTACGAAGTGTAATATTAGAAATTAAAAAAAAATAAATAAAATTATTTGTATGTTTCTATAGATGCTTGTATTTCCTTTATCGCTACTTAAAAGGGATTGAAATGTTGTTTTGGTGTTCGATATTGAAATATTTCAACATCTAATTTAGCCTATCCTACTGTGTGAAACTTAATTAAAGACTACATCAGAGATGGTAGTGCGCCCTCTTGATATCGTCTCAAATTTGATCAGCTGTATAACTAATATATGTCATTTTGTTGTATATAAATCAACTCTTAAAATCCAAAGAGGAGCGTAATAGATCCCCACAGGCCTAAACGATTTCTAAATCTATCTTTGAATAAATCATTTCCAGATGATATTTTATCCTATGATTTGGGATATGAAAATCTAAATGAATAATAATATTATTGCTAGATAACATGGAACCTCATGGATGCTTTTGCGATAATAACTTTCAATGCCTACAGTGATGTTTCCAGGAATGGGTAAAATCGGTTTACTCTACCTTTCTGAAGGCCTAGATTAAGATATAAGCATAAAATGAAGATGAAGCACATGGGGTTGCCCATATACCCCAAACGGTAGATCCATGCAGGGTTTAAAAAATAGGGGAAGGGGAGCAGTCGGCAAATTTGAAGAATAGGAATGGCTCCTCCCAAAAACTTAATCACATTAAAAGCTACCGTACGTCCAGTATGTGATAGGGAAAAAACATAATAAGAAATAAGGGGAGCGCCTGTTTCAACGCCATGGATTCTTCACTTTGCACACGTTCTTAAATACACCTATCCTCTAACGTATCCTCTACTTCAGAGTAGCTACAAGCCAAGACTATCCACTAGGCGTTGATCGACATAAGCACTCTTAGACATCTGACAGCGCCTTACTATTCTATAGCGATAGACTATCCCTGCCGCCATCAACCCGACGAATGAGATCCTCTTCCCGCTAGCGATTATAGGTCAGCTGCTGCTATAAATGTCCAAGTTATGACAACCACGTGGCGGTGCCGATTTGAGACGCGGTAGGGATTAAGGCTAAACCCACAAGGGTTTCAAAACAAGTATGCTACCATATACCATGTCCCATTTCAGTAGGGCTATGTTGTGAAGGAGCAGGATAAGTATTTAGATGCTATCTGATGGCCCTACTAGTTTAATATCTAATGAAGATAGCGGCAACAGTTCTTCATTTCAGTTTGACACGTTTTCATTATTTGGTCAACCACTAAAAAAATCTGCTGCATAATGTACCTCAAATTTCTTTACAAATTTATCCTAAACTCATTGATCATCCAGTCGTCAAAGAAATGAAAATAAGCATAATTTTAACAAAATGTAAATAAGTTAATAAATGCGTGTACCCTATACACATGTATTAACAATATTGTGTTCAACATCAAAATGTGTTTTTTCTGTACAGGAAAACATCAGATAATAAAACAACAATATGAGTTGTTCTGAAATCTAACCCTTAAATCGTTCTCCCTGAGAACGACACATTGGTATATAGTTCATCGGTTGACCTTTATTCCGAACATTCGTGATATTAGGCCAATCACTTTCTTTCATCACTTCATTATACACACTAATCAAATGATGTATAACACATGTTGGACTGTAACCCAAGAGAAATGTCTTTACAGCATGGTAGAGCATGGATCTCCAGAGCAGTTGAGAGTCAAAAGGGTGTTAATGTATATTTTTTTGACATGGAGATAGTGCCTTCTGGCTTTCAACTTCCCACGGTGAAGTAAACCAGCTTGAAGCTCGCAATATTATTTCGCCTTGTTGTAGGTCATGCGCCCTCTCTGTGTCTCTCAAGTGGAATAAGCCCTACCTCAACCCCCCCCCCCCCCCCCCCCTCCCCCCCCCCCCCCCCCCCATTTTTTCGGGGATACAATTTCTTATGGTTACATTTTCATCAGATAAAAAATGAAGATTATTTTACGGGTTTACAGACAACCTTAACAGCATATATTCTCATGTTAATTTCCTTCTGCATTGTAGTAGAATATTTTTCATTAATAAACAAATTTATTCCTTGTAGATTTACCATATACCTCGTACTTAACGAAATAATAGGTGCTCTTGTTGTATTTTAAAATGAATGACAGCGCCGTAAAAATTAAAGACAACAACAAAGCCATGCTGTATTCAAAATGCTTAGGAATGAGTGTTCCTGTTTGTTTGTTTGTTTGTTTGTTTGTTTGTTTGTTTGTTTGTTGATTGGTTGTAGTTTTTCTTTAGACAAAACTTTCTTATTCGAGATTCAAATGGAATTTTTAAACCCATTTATAATTTAAACATGACAGCACTGTTTCTCAACAAATGGAGTGTCTTTCAGTTATGATAATTGTAATCAGTTCCGGTGAAATGCAAAAGACCGATTTGTGTTTGGACCGGAGTCGCTTTGTAGGCACAGATCACTGAACCAATCTCACTTTGATGACAAAAGGATATAACATTTATAAACAAGTTTTGACCATGCTTCGGAAAATCCCAAGAAGGTTTTATCTGATGTTTTCCCCAGATACTCAAACACTGCTTAGAGAATGCGTGGGTCCTGATCTTCTATAGATTTGATTAAAGACAGGCAGTTGCGTGGTGTTATCGGGCATAAAATGGTTGGCCGGGTATTTCTCCCACAGAATACTTCGGAATAAATAGCTTAACAGGGTTCTTATCCTAGATCAATTGGCTCATACATATTAATGTATAATGCATTGATGCTGCGTCTTGGATTGGTAGGCGTAAAAGAAAAGCCGCGTTTGAAAACTCGCATTTCAAAATATCACACCAGTATAGTCGTAGTTATAATATTTTTTGTTGTCAGGACATGTATTCTTTGTTGTGGCAAGGTGCAATCTGTAATATAAATTGATTCACAAAAAGAATTATTTGGCTTCTAAAAACTATAAGACAATGGTCTTCCAGTAAAGAGAACAACGCTAACCGATATAATAATCATAATACTATTACTATAGTTCCAAATTAACAATGCAATCTATATATCAATATAGTATTAGTAGAACTTATTAATTGAATCACCTTTTTACACTGTTTTTCCTAAATGGTGTCATAATGGTGTCAAATAAACCTTATGACCAGATAAAATCTTTGAAATATTTTCCCTGTAACCATGGATGTCATGTGCACTGCAGTGATATTTTGAGACAAAAAGTCTATATACGAGTTTGGTTGGTTTGGTTTTATTCTCCATATAACAAAATAGCAAATAAAATACATACATGAAAATCATATACAAATCGAATAAACAAATTAAAATACATGTATATAATGAGACAATAATAAGAGGATGATGCTCTATTCAGAGATACTTATAAAGTATCTCTGTTTTCCTAGAGGTCCATTATTAAAGAAATAGAATACATATGAATACACATAATATTAATTGAATAAATTATATTAAACAGAAATAATTAGAAACAATAAAAGAAGAAAATTATAATCAACCTGAAAATAAAACAAAGACTAAATCATCAATTACAACTATTATAAAACAAGGAAAACCGTGACCCCCCCCCCCCCCCCTCCCCGAGATGCACCAAAATTATAAGCCACGATCTTGAATCCGCAATCATAGGTTATTACGAAATTTATTAAGATGTGATAAGTCTACGCAATTCTGATGGTAATCATTATACATTTTGCGATCCTTGATATAAAAAATGTCCGTTTGCAGTAGTTAGTGTGGGTTTCGTATGACTAAGTTATTAGCGTTTCTAGGGAATAATTCGTTATTTTGTATTGGAACTTATTTTTCAGGTACTCAGGGCTAAATCATGGAAAATTTTAAACACATTACATGAACATGCTTCGGCGTCGGACTTTTAGAATTTCCATTTTAACGTATCATGGATATAGAAATTCGAGATGCGATTTGAGGATTAACCTTAAAATAATTCTTCCAGCCCTATTTGCAGTTTTTGTAGTTGCCTCTAAATTAGATTGTGACGCAGAATTCCAAACAATATCAGCATAATCAAAGTTGGAAGGATATTGATTGATATATTTGGACTAGGTGATTCATATTAGAAATACCTTAGCCTCCCTAAAAAGCTCACCATTTTACCAACTTTTTTTACCACTTCATCACATGAAGGTCCCATTTAACTCAGATCGACATATGCATTCCTAATATTTGTGGTTCTTAACTTGTGTAATATCATTTGTTCCAAGCTTTAAATTTATAGAAGAGTGCTTTTTGTAGCATCGATTTTGTTCAAGCAGCATAGATACAGTTTTCTCATAATAATAAACAATTATTCTGGTCATCCATTCTGAAAGAGAGACTAATTCTTCATTAAGTACAATTCAATTGCATTTGATTTTTGTGAGCAAATAAATTAACCTATCGTCAGCATATAGATGAAGATCAGAATAATGTAACGAACACGACATATCATTGATATAAATCAAAAAATAGAATGGGTCCTAATATCGAACCCTGCGTACTCCATGTGTTAAACGTCATTTTGTTGAAGTAACGTTATTATGGAGTATAACATTTGGCGTCTGTAACATAATGAAAAAAACATTATGCATCACACCATTAATCCCAATTTTGTGTAATTTTTAAAAGAATACGATGATCAACTATAATCAAACGCTTTACGCAGTGACTCTATCATTGGTTTGATGCGAAATCATCATCTCCAATTCCACCCATACTCTCAAAATTATATCTCTAATACTCTATAGGACGCCCCACAGGTTGATCGCTGTTCGCACACCGGCGGATTGGCTGTCGCCACCAGGCGCAGAGCCTATCGCCTGTTAGTTATGAAATTGTCGACTTGTGCTAAAAGGCCGCAGTCCGTTTGCCGCTGAAAGTCAACGAGGTTAAACAACAATAAAAACCATGACACCTATAATCGTATAGCCTGATTCTTTTTTTTTGACAAAGTGTTATCATAGACAGACGCCAGTTTCGCCACAAACAAATCGTTTCCTGTAGACAGGCCCTCTATAGATTCCATGATTACTGAAGCGCCCTCATTTGTTGTGACTAACAACTGTGTGTTTTAGTATGACTCGAGAATATTCCGACAAAGTGTTATCATAGATTGTCGCCATTCTCGCCACAACGATTACTTCCTGTTGGACAGACCTTAAGATTGTACTATGCATGTGGCGCCCTCATCTGTACTAACAACTAACATGCATTTGACTCAAGAAGTATGCCGACAATCCATGGTTGAAATGTACACAAGGATTTAAAAGACCACATGAGCTAACACATGCTTTAATAAACATACATATTTGCATGCTGGTCTAGAGAGCAACAGAGATAAGATGGATCATCCTATTCCAAAATCATTATACAGTGCGTTTCAAAAACAAACAAAAACAAAACAAACAAATAATGTAGAAAGGACAACCTCATATTAAAGAAACGAATATGGTCGAATTATTGTTCATCCCATGTATCATACTTGTATAGACACCTATCGAGGAAAAAATTCACAAAAGTGGATCAACCACAATATTATTGTCTGGAAAAAAAGTGGGTTCCATCGGATTCAAACCTGAACCTCTGCTACTAGACATGCGCTCTACCAGCTGGCTATAGAAACCAACTCTGACATTCGTCCCTGAAACCCATTAACGTTATTTATCTATCATTTTTAAATATCATTATTCTGGTCAGCGTCCTTCTTTGTTCAACACAATTATATTGTATAACTTTTGAAAACTTTTAGATGATAGCTGGTAAACAATTAAATGGTTCGTCCGTGTAGAGTTTGCTACTTTTTAGAGGACGCAGGTATAAAAAATAATGCCCCTACTGTACACGAAGTCTTGACAACACAGACATGCAATCAGGAGATTAGTATCATTATAAAGTTTTAATGGGTATCAAGGTCGGTATATTAAACGTGCCAGCAAATGTGAATATACAGTCGTGTCAATATAAATGTAGGGGAGAGCGGGTTATATGGAACAATTTCACAAAAATGGCCGTAAACACAAAGTGGATTATTCAAGAAACAATAAACAATCAGCTGGAGTGTATATCTGTAATGCTACAAATGTACCCATAAAATTCTTAAACTAGTGATGTTCCGGAAAAATCCATCTTCAACAAGACCCTGTCAAGTGTTCCAACTAACCCCACACAGGGCAGTTGAAACATGGTATGGGGTAAATTTAAACATTGTGCATGGTATCTTTAGAATTATATTTAAACTACCTACAACATTATTGCGTGGGTTCAGCTTATTGCTTTATTTATTCTAATTAAAATATTAAAGAATTGGTGTTCAATTTTTTTTTCTTACTTCATGTTTAATTACACTTGATAGCATTACTCACATACAAATATTCTGAAGTCAGTGAAGTAGCATTCTGCAATATCATTTTGTTTAACCCTATTGTCCAATGCACTAATATACATGTATAGGAATATTTCGGAACACTCACTGAATTATATGATTTATTTTTTTATTCAGCTGAAAACCTATTTACTTATACATGTTCTCAACTGGGCCCGTTCAAAAGTTCCAACTAACCCCAAGAGGCCCATTTGACATTTGTAAGCTTACAGCACAAAAGACGGACTACAACATGCCATTTATTTACACTTATTTTGTAGCTGTTATTACACTGTTTGTAACTCAAAAACTGGCCAACTTAATTTATTGATCTTGCTCTGAGATATAAAACATTTGTAAAATGACAAAATTTACTCAGAAGTGGAAGAAAAAAAACCATTGCTTTCTAACTTCATGTGTGCTGTCTAAAATGTGGTGGATGGCATTACTAATAGCAACAACCTGAGGGTAGATTTGCATAAATATGTATTTATAGCGTTTAAAGAAAATTACAATGTTTCAACACCCCGGTTCCAACTAACCCCACTCTCCCCTAGTGGAAAATATTTTTCTTGTATGAAAATTAATCACATCCTTAAAAATGTTTTATATTTCATAAAGTAGGAAAATCTGGCTTTCTTCTGCAATTTTTCATCACATTTGTTCTGAATCTTGAGATATGACCAGTTTTCTATAACAAGAAAATTATCTTAGTACTTTGCGCATGCTTTTTCTATGGGTTTCGCACACAACAGCCATGAATTCAGAGCACCGAAACAATAGATGCGTCTAATTTCGATAGCTCATCGCCGCTCCAAAATTTTAGCATAACTGTTGTTTTACAAAAGAAAATTATACATAACAAAGCCGCGATCAGACAAGAAGAATATTTTGGCTTTAAGTTGGTACCACAATTCACACATTTCATTGAGAAGATTTCATACCTAAACATTTTTTTCCCCCTACTGTACCATTTTTTTTAACACAGATTTTATATGAACATTGTAAAAGTGAGCCTGTGCACATATTAGGAGACTCTTCATGTTTGGTATCGATAAAATAAATTATTTATTTTTAATAATTATGAATGATAATTTTTTAAATAATATATGAATTATTTTTGTCAAATAAGTTCATGTTTTGGCGCCGAGAAATGTTTAAATAAAACAAGAAATCTGCTCATTATATATATTTTTTGTCTACAGGTATATACCATATATTTATTTACACATTACATTATAATTATATACGAGATATTTACAATGTCGAGTATACACTCATTATATTAAAAAAAGAACAAGATATAGAAATCGTATAAATAAAGATGTTTCATTTTACCTAACACGGATTAATATATATATACACAGAGATTCTTTTCAGAAGTATATCTCATAAATATCTTATTTTTTTTTAATGATGGAGGGGTTAGAAAAAGGGAAGGAATGATAAGGAAATTCAGATGAGAACAATAATATTTAAAAAGACGAAGGCAAGGATTCGAAAGTCAGTGGGTAACTGTGAGAAATACAAATAGTGATGGATTTCATTTGCCATGATATGCGTTTGGCACTAGTTGGGATGGGTGTGAGACGGATTTGAGACGGTTTCAAGAACTTTCCAAGACGTTCCGGAGACGTCTCCTGACGAGTCTTGAGTCTCACACAACATCCCATGAGTCCAGCCGACATCTCAATGAGTCGCAGGAAAATCGAAAATTTATAAAATTACTGTATTTATGATTTCGTTTCCCCCGTCGCGGAGACATCTCAGAGACATCCGAACGTCTCGCGACAGAAAAAAAAAAACCCGGAGAGGTGCGAGTGTCCGAGTTTCGGCGTCGGTCTCCGCGAAGAGAGATACCACATTAAGGTCGAAAGTACTTGTGATCTGGAATGTAAGGACTTTAAAGCTTCCTATGAAACACGCAATCGGAAAGGCGTGGTATACTAAGCAGAGAATGTTTTATACACTTCATGTCAGTGTCAGATAGTAAATAAAAACAGTTACATCTAATTAAAGATGACAACATGAAAATATTCAACGAGCATCATTTCTCCAGATGTCTTCTTGCCCGTTAGATATTAATGTTTAAAGAGTACGTGCCTATCATTAATATGTCATACCTCATCGATAACATTACATGTGCTATGTCTTACATCTTTAATGGTATTATGTATACGGTACATGAAGATGTAAGTAGACCAACCCTAAATAGAGTAGAATAATAAAACCATATCATAACAATAATGTATTACGGTAAATATTACATACCTCATGTCACACTCAATTACATAGACAAAAACAATATTGTATTTCACATAAAATTGCAATTTTTCGTCTATCTACTTTTATTTGAACCATCATGTTTTATTATACACGTAGATGTTAAACAAATAGGAGGTAACTGAAAAACTATTTTAAGAAGGGCATAATTAAAAAAGAACGTTACCACAACCTTTTATTAATGGCAATAAGGAACGTACTCTCTCTTAAAAATAAATGAGTTTTCAAAATATTTAGAAAAAGCTAAAAATTTCCACTACAAGTGAAAAAAACAACAACAAACATCAGCTGTTTCAGCTATTAAGCTTAGATCCTCCGTGGTAAATGGCCATCCATTCAATTCATTTTGAAAATGTCTTGAACTGTGCAGAGAAGAAGAGGGAAGAGTAGAATCGCCTCCTAGCCGATGCAATATTCATGCTTCTTTAAGTGAATTATCCATGTCATTGATTAGCGCACGTGACCTTTAGATGAGTAGGATCGATGGACCTGTCTCAATCTTTAACCTATCAATCGATTAAAGACTGGGATCGGAGTAAACAAGGTCTTTTCCGCGAAAATATTTGGAGGCAAAGTTCTTTACCAACGACTAAGTATCCAACCTCGTCTTGTATACTGATGTGAACGGCGAGTGGTGTTCATATTAAAGAACAAAATCAATCATTATGTTGCTATTATGAAGGTAAAGATTTAAAAAAAAAAGTATTTGCATCGATTATTCTCGTATGCGTGGGCTTATGTATCGAGTTGTTAATGTTATTTCCATTGAAATCGCGTTTATAAGTCTGGGGTTATTAAGATACTTTATGGCGTGCATAAATGTTATAATATTACGACCAAAGAAATCGAGATTTACACCCCCCCCCCAACAAAAAAAAAAAAAAAAAGAGATAAATAAATAAATGAATATAAATAAATAAACAATAATAATAAAAAATAATCATAATAATAATAATAATGTGGTTTTCCGGCCAATTTAATACATTTATCATTTGTTTCATTTAATGTGTATTCAAATTCGTGTGTTTGATGCGACCACACTGACTTTAGTCAACAATTTCGTGTTCACCCAAATAAAGTAACGGTTGCAAAGTTCAAATTCGGGGCATTTAATTTCATTATATGTGCATTCAAATTAATGTGAATTTCAGTATACGGAATGTAATGTCGACAGGATGAAGACAAATTTGAATAGCTATTGCCGCAATGTATATGTTATTTTGTGAAGTAGAATGCGCAAATTTATACGAAGCGATCACAACAATCGTTAATCTGATGATTGAATACGATTTTGACTGGCAACATTTCGATAATCAGCGTTTTTTCCGAAATGAATGCCTCTAATATGCAATTGATTGACAAAACAATTAAATTGACCGCGGAAAACCTACAATAATAATAATAAATAAATAAATAAATAGATAAATAAATAAAATAAAAGATGTCCATCTTTAAAATTCGGGCCCCACTTAGAATCTAAAAATAGTGCACCCTACAAGAAGCCTGCACAGTGCAAAATATACCTTGGCTATATACATATCTACACAAGTCGTTTTTAGATTAGGACTATGGTGTGTAAGGTTAAGTTTAAGAATATAAGATATTCCAATGTGTGGGTGCAAATTTGAAAAATCCATATAGTGACTGTAGTGTTTATGCTAGTTTACATGATCTGTCGCCAGCAATAGTAGAAGTACACACACTGCAAAAACCGGATGTTGAATTTAACACCACATAAATATAACACCACCCCAGATTCTATATGGCATCCAATTAACACCCCCTTTGGTGTTAAACATGCTGCTCGATGCACCACATGTTGATGTCAATTTAAAATTTTTACATGGTGTTAATTCTCATCTGATACCGGCTGGTGTAGATGTACTTTCATCTTACCCCAGGGAGTTGATTGATTCTATCATCTGAAAAAAAAAAGGTTTAACAAACGTTTGTTTTGTTTTAGATTTTGTATGAACCTGCACAAGAGATTTTCTATCGATATTTTGTTACCTAAATCTGGTGTAGATGTACTTTTATCTTACCCCAGGGAGTTGATTGATTCTATCATCTGAAGAAAAAAAAAAGGTTTAACAAACGTTTGTTTGTTGTATATTTTGTATGAACCTGCAAATGGTACTAGAAAGATTTGTATCGATATTTTTTACCTAAATCTGACACCACCGTTTTAATTACCAGTCAAGTGTTAGATATTAACACCAGTGTTTTGCAGTATACAAAGTGAACTTGCACCATAATCACATAAAAAGTTGGGATGTTGTGAGGATAGTTCAACGAATGAATAAATCTACCACAGGGTAATCGTATTCACATTCTCTTCGCGCGATTAATTGGAATATTGGAATGTTTCAGTCTGACAGCTACTAATGTCAGTTATGATATCAATAATGTTATTAAGATATATGACGATAGGTTGAGTTAACGGCAGACAAGCCCTTAGCTATCCCTCTTTGCCTACTTAGTTGCGGTGCTTTGGAGGCTACGAACTGTGACATTTTATGAGTGCTTACACCCTCCCTTGCTCTCCCCAGTCCCATACATTGTCAACGGTGTTCGTAATTACATTCCAGATACCAGGGAACTGAATAAGCGGGTCCAGTCGTATCACAATACAGTCTCGTCTGGGCAAGCAGCCTATATTCAAGCACAGATGTACATGTTCAAGTGATGAGTTATCGCAGAATGATCTGTACTTCTTGACTAATGATTATTACGTGCTTATAATTCTCAACACATTCTTCCCTACTAATCACCTTGGATCGTAATAAGCTAAAACTGTCTGCTATAAAGCCAAAGTGACCGGATATTTTGTCTCTCGCCCGGTATCGCTCTCGGAAGTGTGCAGTCTGTCAACCAGAAATCATAAACAAAGGCAGTATACCTGTGCCGCTTGAATAATTTCTTCCAATTGCGGAGTTGCCATAATCTCAAAGTCTTCATGTAGACATCAATCAGTACTTGGGGAAAGTAATAAGCTTCGAGAAGCTACATCGCAGTCTGATAGTGATCTTGACTTACATGTTCCCGCTCCCGCATCGCTGCAATTACGCTGGATCAGACGACAGCTATAGTTCGGATACTTGGCGGAAAAATGTTCGCACATGTCAACAAAAGCAGTGTTGAGAGCGAGTCGTAAATCTTCAGTTGAATGATATGTTTTATCTAGCATGGTCGTTGCTTTGTGCTTATACGTGCGTGGTTACATGAAAACAGAAAGGATCCAATAGCAGATCGAAAGATTCTGTTGTCGTACACTCCTGTAGATTTTGTTATCGTTACGTTGTGATTTGTATTATATAATGCAATCTTATTGAGATAGCTCTCAATCACAAGCATTTTGGAGGGATGTGCGCCTCCTCGTTTGTTTTGAGGTGTTCGTGGGTTTGGGGTTGAAACAAATAGCTTGTAGGGTATTAGGTGTCGTGATTTTTGCCACTACCTATTCAAGATAATTTGTGCTCCTAAACGATTGTGGAGCTACACATTATACAATGGGGACTACAACGTAAGGAACAGCTTTCCGTTGGAAGACCTCCCCGATTATCAAATTGATAAGGGGGTTGAATACCCACCACCTCCATCTCACAACAGTTTCCCCGTCGACGATCTCCCCGATTACCACGTTGATAAGGAGTCGAGCAACCACCAGCTAGGTCGAGAAACAGTTTCCCGTCGACGATCTCCCTGATTATCACCTTGACAAAGGGGTCGAAACAACCACCACCTACGTCTAGGAACAGTTTCCCGGTGGAAAATGTCCCCCAGTATACGCTTCCACGGTGGTCGAACAACCGCCTAGGTTGAGAGTGAAGAAGGCGGAGGTGGTGGAGGAGGGTAGACGAGGAGGAGGAAGAGTATGATGAAGAAGAAGAAAAACCCAAGAACCTTCAATGCTTCGTATTGTTCTCCATCATTGTTTAACGAATGGAGGTCTAATCATATTTCTCATCTGCTTATACCTGTATGGGTGCTGCTGTATTCCAACGACTCGAGGCTCCAGAAGAGGAACGAAAGGCAGAGAACATTCGCCTGGATCGATTTCTCAAAGAAACGTGTTTCTTCAAAATATCAAAGACATAATAGCATGGTAGAAATAGACGAGACTCATTGGAGAACATGACTATAACTTTCTGGAATTTACGAGGAAGAACTTGGGGTCATTGTAGTAGAAACGAATGAGAACCCACTTTCCAGCTGGAATTTCTATGGCTCCATGTTTTTCGCTACGACAGTACTAACACAATAGGTGAGGGTGTCAGGGGTCGTGGTAATGTATATAATTCTTCTCTTTTTTTTCAAGAAAGATTCGACAACTAGGGTTTCTAAAGAGAAATTGTAGGAGTTAAACAGTTATTAATTGTCCCAAATATGTTTGTTTATCGTTGTCGTTGTGTTTGTTATAAATATGATGTTCTTCTTGTCAATACATGATATTTTTTAAAGACAGAAGAAGATGAGATAATTCACCTTTCTATCATCAGACTTCTTTCCTGGGTGATGTAACCATTAAGATGGATAATTGTGTTTAGGCCTACCACATAATTCATGATCCATCATCATGATTATATTTTGAGATATTTTAGATAACGATATGAACGAAGTCAAACAGAAATTCTAAAATGATTTTAGATCAAACATGTCGGCACATAAACCGAAATAACGATTAGAGTGGGGAATGATTTCAATCCATTAATTACGTTTCACAAAAATGCGCATATTTACTGTGACGCTCTCAACGCGGGTAAAGTATGGTAAATGTGTACCAGACGGTTAGAATTTTTCCGAAGATTAAGGTGCATAAAGTTGTAGCTAGGCCGAAATTAGGAGCCAGGCGCGGATCCAAGAAAATCGAATTGAATGCATTTCGGGGGCCCAATTGTTTGGGAGCAAAAGCGGCTCCATTATGTTTACGCATGGGCCCGGTAAGTTCATTGTGTGACTCCGGTCTGCGTCCACTACCGTGAGCAGTGGTCAAAGATCGTTGTTGGTATCATTTGATTGTGCTTACAAACAACATTCCTCATTATTGTTTGTGATACATGTAGCAAATGTTTACTGCATGGTGTACTGTCTATCTTTTCACAAAAATGCGCATATTTACTGTGAGCTCTCAACGCGGGTAAAGTATGGTAAATGTGTACCAAACGGTTAGAAATTTTCCGAATGATTAAGGTGCATAACGTTGTAGCTAATCCGAAATTAGGGGCAGTGGTCAAAGATCGTTGTTGGTAACGTTTGATTGTGCTTACAAACACCATTCCACATTATTGTTTGTGATACATGTAGCAAATGTTTACTGCATGGTGTACTGTCTATCTTTAAGGTTAAGGTCAGGCATCTACTCATTAGACAAAACACCAGCTACCATACACCAAGAGTAAACCTGATACCATCTCGAGTCTGTCAGGTTTTGAAAGGGAATTCAGTAGCAACCTATATCAATGTCAATGATCTTGGTGTGTCTCGAATGGCATGCCTACAGGGAGGCCCAAACATCATTATAAAATAATCAGGAGAGGTTCTGTGTACAGTACGTGTGGGTATAAGGTGGCAACCAGAAAGACTGACACCCCAATCCAATTGGATTTGTTTTAAGACATACCCCTGCCCACAAAAAAAAAAAAAAAAAAAAAAAAAAAAAAAAAAAAAAAAAAAAAAGAGGATAGAAAGAAGTGAAGAGGCGAGCAACCTGACGAAAAGAAACAATTCAACAGTCTCGCTTCTGAGTTATTTTGTTTGAATTGATCACTCGTATTCCATCCTTCTATAGAAAGTAGAAACATTTGTACCCTTAATTGCATCCCGTTTGACCCCATCCCGCACTCCGTAACGGTACCCCTCGATATCTGGATCCAAGCTGCACCTCCAGTTTTATAAATGCATGGTGAGTTTTGATGAGACTACTGTGTCATAACCATAAGTGCCATATAAGTTAATTCAATGGTTTCACCAAGTCGTTCCTAAGGAGCTATGAAAAACTTTACGAAAAACTTGAAATATGAACAGAAAAATGAGATGCCAAAAATTCTTCCTGTAACAGGTTTGACTGTTGTTTTTTTTTTTTCTCTCTCTCCATAATCTCAATTTAATTGTTGAAATAAAATATACTTGATGTTCAAAATGTTTGTTAATAACAATAAGGACAATTCTGTATCTGCATTTTCAACTTCAGTTAATGAAATAAGACACAATTTGAGCATCCCACTTAGCTTTTCATATTTCAAATCATTTAATATAACGTGTTGTTTGTAATTTACCAACTTATTGAAACACCTCCTCGGTAAGTGTGTTGATGAATATGTCAACATCTACCTTAGACGAGCAATGCACAATAGCAAATAAGGATAATTTGCCAACTAATTAGGATTTGAAAAAACGGTGTATGCATTTGGTATTGCATATCTTCCATCAGAAACGGAGATTAAAATGAGACCTCAAATTCCAATTAAATGAATATGCCAATATCTACCTAAGATGAGTAATGTGCAATAACCTCAAATAAGGAAAATTCGAAATATTTGCATTTTTAAAGACAGCTGAATGGGATTATTAAGATGATGCAAGCATTTTATATTGCATATCTTCCATCCGACATGGTAATTAAGATGAGACCTAAAATTCCAATTATATGAATATGTCAACATCTACCTTAGACGAGCAATGTACCTAGACCTCAAATGAGGATAATTTTGTATTTTTGCGTTTGTAAATACAACTAAAGGGGGTTATTAAGATGATGCATGCATATCTTCCATCAGACATGGTAATTAAAATGAAACCTCAAATACCAATTATATCCTAATCACTGTGGAGTGTCATCAATAGGCTCGACCCCATACTGTCTGCCAGCACGACATTGAATATGTTGTCAAGCGATATCTTTAGCCGTACCTATCAATGGTGTTGGATTGCTTTCTGTGGAAAGTACAACATGTTTATCTCAAGTTAGTTCCATTATCATTAGTGTTGATTATAAACAAGAAACATCATTTACGAAATATGAATTGCATCTTAGATTTATCAGTAAGTTGTTGTAGTTTATAAGCCAGAAGAACAATTTGACTGTTTTTCAAGTTGTATTCATATTAGTAGTGTCGATTAAAAAAAAAACACGAAGTGTATTACCCATATGCTTTTTGTATTACCCATATGCTTTAAAGTTAATATGAATTGTATCTCACTGTATACTCGGTGTTATCAATGAGGTTGCTGTAGTTATGTCAGAAGAACATTTTTGTCAGTTTTGAATAAAACGTATTCCTTTGACTGATTACATTTGTAATGATAAACAGAAAAAAATGAAGATAACTCATGATCTTCAAAATAATGTCATCTTATCTGTGGTGTTTGTATCCTTAAACATTCTTAAGTTCATCAAAGCTGTGGCAAGTTAGAATAATTTGTAGCATTAAAAACACTAACGTTAACATTTCATCCCTAAGACCTTGATATTTCTTTTCCTAGATTATGGTTTTTGTTTTTATTTTTGAATTTTGAAGTTGAAATTCACGAGCCAATGAAAATTATTAATTTACACAAAAAAGAATAATATATATACTTTTGTTTTAGCATTGTCTTTTTTAAATATGATTTAATCATGACGTTCTTGTAATCATGTTAGTTGGATGTTTATTGCAAGAAGTATCTTTATGAGAGCCAAAAGGGCATTAAAATCGTGCATTATTACTTGACACGAAATATATTCGGAAAGGACCTTCTAGCACTTAATACTCAAGTCGCGACAAAAGAGGATCAACTTCTCCTTCTCAGATAACAAATTTGTCTTGAAGAGGAAGATGACGGCTGCTGAAGCAGGGTGGTGTTTCACCAAGTCATTCGTAAGTTACGAACAACTTAACGAACAACTGGTGATCAGTTCTTGTGCTGAATGATCAAGAATGTGTATAATATAGCACCCAAGAACATGTTCCAGTCGTTCGTAAAGTCATTCGTAACTTTAGGAACGACTTGGTGAAACACCACCTAGAAAGATGAAGATGAAGAAGGAGTGGAAGATGGCAGGGGAATGGATATAGAGATTAACGAAAGACGGACAGACGGACTGATTCGTTCTGACAAGATATTGACGGGCTTTCCCTAGCTCTTCTGCGGATTATATCACCTGATGCACGCATGGGGTATGGTGGAATTCAAATCAAAGATGCAGGGCCTGGCTCGTCTGAGCTGGGAGATCGAGGGAGAAATACCAACCGCGATCCTTGTTAATTAGACCCCGGTGCATTCTTTTAAGGGCATCGTCCACAGTTACTAGACGACCTTGTCATTTCTTTACTTGTGCATGAATATTGATTGTATTGTGCTTTCGTGACTTGTTTTAAATCATAAAAAGGGGTTTGCCGGACAAAGAAATAGAATAAGTGGATCCTATAAAAATGTTTTGCTTGCGCCCAAGGTTCAAATATCAAACTTAATTCATATAAAACAAGAACAAACACGAATTTCAAATAATAGCAGTTGGTATACGCCTCAAATCAGAATATTGATTAAAAACATTTATAAAGGCTTCGGGGGGGGGGGGGAATCGCTACTCTATTGCATTGGCACACATTCTACCCCCCCCCCTTCTCTCCATGCGTTTTCCATTGTGTTTCATCTATGCCACGTTGCCTGTATAATTTAGTGCACCATTAATGTTTGGAACTATTACATGATTTTTGTTTCACCTAAAGATAGTTAACAACCTGGTGATATTAATGGTAAAAACCATGACTGTTTTGGTTGTGTATTGTGATTGCAATGGTGTTGGCCTGACCGTAACCGCTGTAATTAAATCAATGACCAAGTTGAATGTCCAGTTGTTCATCCAATCTAAATAGCGTTTGTTCGTTTCGTTATAGGGGGTGGTGTAATCAACTTGCAAACAGCTGACCGACCTAAATATTAATGAAAATTAGAATACAAGGTCATGATCTGCTATGATATTAGATAATAAACTTGTGTTACTGAACTTCTTTGCATCTTATAACATCATCCGTTTCTGGTAATATGGAGTTTCATTTTTGCCTTTCAAATATTCTGGTGTCCTGTCCCATTGATCTGCTGAAACTGAATAAGATATCTCAAAATAAACCTTAAAGTAAAGTGCCTTAGCAAATGGTATTCTCTAATGTCACATCATAAAACAGAAATTGCACTCTCTTACCCTTTATTGGTATTGTGTCAACCTTCAGTTAAATAAGAGAATAATATAAATTATTGTGCTTATTGATCGGTGGACGATATGACATGAAATAAAGAAATAGCGATTTAATGATGTGAATATTTAGCTGTGGTTTTGCAGACACGGATACCTGGGGGGCATTTCATCAAAGGACTTGTCGGACGTTTTATCCGACAAACTGTTATAAGCTACTGAAATGCTGGCATCTGATTGGCTGAGAGCAAAATTGTCGGATAAAATATCCGACAAGTCCTTTGATGAAATGCCCCCCTGAACTAGCAAATTACAAGCATTAGTTTGTGTTATAAAATTCGCTTTGAACATGAAGTGTAAGGAACAGAATCATGTATAGACATATCATTAGTTTGTGTTATGAAATTCCCTGAGGGCACATGTAGTTCGGTGATCAACACAAGCAGCATCTCGACAGATTGAGAAAACATAGTTCTGTGAAATCGATAAAGGGTTGGAGATGATGGAGTAGTACCTCCATGTACAAATCTAATTATTGATACATGACTGCACGTCCCTAAATCCTACTCCTGACATCATATTACTTACGAATAAAATGTAATCGATTAACATTTAACCGTATTTGTAGCTCTGGTTTACACATCATCCAATTCGAGAGAGCATGCATGTACTGGAGATGATGGAGTAGTACCTGCATGTACAAATCTAATTATTGATACATGACTGCACGTCCCTAAATCCTACTCCTGACATCATATTACTCAGGAATAAAATATAATCGATTAATATTTAACCGTATTTGCAGCTCTGGCTTACGCATCATCCAATTTGAGGGAGCTTGTATGGCATGATGGAGGCGCAAATCTGGTGATAAAATCACCGCGTTAATTACAATTACTGTCAAGTCATTGGAGCGGAGTAGTTTGATATTTACTCGCATTAACCTTTCTAATTAAACGATGCGATGAGAGGAAGGGTGACATAAATAGGTTCCTATTCTGGTGTTGTTTACACCATGTCTGTGAAATGTGGGTATTAGGTTTAAATTTTTCATTATTTAAAAATAAGGAAAACTATCAGTGAAGGGAATAATCCAAATGACATGTTACACAAGGCAACTTAAGGACAATATTAGACCTCGAATTAATTAACCAAATGCCTCCATAAACCTATCTATCTATATTATTTATATACAGCTAGGGGTTATTGCATTGCGGGAAATTAGTCTTTTAGATAATTTAAGTATCTGTTTCTCACATTTATTGCATACGCCAGACAGTTCTTGTGTTTTTTAATTATTATTACTTCTTTTACAGTTTTTAAAGTTTTATATACATGTAATAATACTTTTTACGTTGACAAAAAGTACAATTGACGAATCAGAAGCCGATAAAAGACACGCTCAGTAGGCCTAATTCGTTCGTCAGATGAATGTGGTTGGTACATATAATATTCTTCTTAGAAGGATGTGACGACAGGTTTGAGTACTTGAGCACTTGAACGTAATACAAACTCCTCTCTTTCTCTCTCTATCTCTCTCTCTCTCTCTTTCTCTCTCTCTCTCTCTCTTGTTAGGTTCTTCTTTTCATTTTTCCCCTTATCCCTCTTTCACTCTTACTCTCCATCTCTCTATTTTCTTTTATTTCTTTAATAAAGAATCCTCTGTAAAGAATATTTATGTCCTACTCTCTGTTCGATTTCCGGATTCTGTCTCGTCGCTTTAAAAACCCTGTCATAAAATCCTTGTAAACATTACCCAAATTTCAACACCCCTGGTTTAATATTTGGTATGGCTTTGACTTTAGACCGACTGATTAAGTTCTCCTTTCAAGCATGATATAGTGTTCTCGACAATTTTGTTGTAGTATTCTTAATACAAATATTAATCATCAAGGCTTAGTCAAAGTAATTTTCTCCATGAAGATTCTTGGTGAAATGCTTGCGAACTGATTGCTTTTTGCCAAACAACAACAACAAACACAAAAAATGTATTTCTCATTAAAAAATCCCTCTGTTCAAACACGTTAATTTTTTATTTCAATGAGAAAATTATAAGAATATTTGAGGCTAGGTAACGTAAAAACAATACTTTTGAGTAAATTTTAGGAAATGCGTAAACACAATTTTCAAGTTTTGTTTTCCCCGTTCAATTAAAAACTTTTCAAGTGAACATTGTAAAAGAAATGAAAATAAAAACAAACAATAAATCATTTAAACAATTAGGTTTATAAATAAAAACATATTGGTGAAACAATTAAAGTACAACATTAGAAAGAAGTCAAATCAAATGAAAATGTGAAGAAGAATGGTAGTTTTCAAAATATTGTATTCAGTGCAATATCATGTACATGATTGTAAAAGACAACACGGCATTTGTATTGATGTGGTCCATTGCTAACTAAATGTACATCATCGAATCATAACGGATATCGGACTATCCTGGGAATCCAATCAAAAAGTAAATTGAAAACTTTCTGAGTGTTATTTCTGCGGGCTTTAATTTTTATTTTTTCATTCCTATTTTCATCGTGCTGGAAAGTTTATTCAATCATATTCTTGTGTATTTTTTTATATTGAATTATACTGCAGATGCTGAATTGAAACAATCTTCTATGTTGCAAATTAGTAATAAGATATCTGAATTGACTGTAAGGATTTTTTAGTATTGAAATTGATTTCCTAATCATTTTTCACGAGTATCAGCATGGATTCTTATCGAATGATACCATGCTACATACAACATAAAGTTTCAATAGTTTAGACAATTTTAAAAGCGTTGTCATTTTTTCTCATACTTTAATTTGAAACCAATATGTCTAAGTTAAGTAAATATTAAACTTTTATTGTTGAATAAGAATAACAAATTTATTACACGATGTTGTTATATTTCAAATATTAGTTACCACGTGTTTTTTCACTTTTTATCTTCTGCAGGATATGGAAACATAGCACCAGTGACGGTGGGTGGTCGGGTGTTCTGCATGGTGTACGCAGTCTTCGGCATAGCACTTCTTCTACTTGTCCTAGCGAGTATTGGTACTTTGCTTGCTCGAGGAGCGACCCTTGGCTACCGTCGCATCCTGAACTGGTGTCGGAGAAGACGCAACAAAGGGAAAGATGAAACTGATGTCGTGACTTTCCAGCGTGACCCTCGAGCGCAGGCCGTCATTGATGAAGGATGGAACAAAGGCGAGGACGGTGACACACATAAAGTTGACATACCTGGGACTAACGGTGATACCGCAGGCGATAAAAGGGAATCCGATGAAGTCGAAACCGAAGAAGAACCCCCGCAACCCGAAGCACAAATTCCTCTAACATTCGTCCTCATATTTGCCTTTCTCTACATTTGCTTTCTGGCAATGTTACTCCAGGCTTGGGAAGACCAATGGAACTATTTCGAAGCCTTTTACTTTTCTTTCATCACCCTGACAACCATTGGTTTTGGTGACCTCGTGCCGCATCACCAAAAGAACCTGCTAGCATGTACCTTCTTTATTCTCTTAGGTATGGCTATAATGTCAATGTGTATAGCTCTTGCGCAGGAGATGATTATACAGAAGGTAGCGTGGCTGAGTAAGAAAATTGGTGTTGCGTTTGCAAGTCACAAGCGAAAACCACGCGACGATTCATCGTAGCGCCGAGCCTTGACTTTAGTTTTACTTTAAGACAGAGAGGATATTACTAAGCCGAAACAATGATAGTAACTTTAACCTCTTCGTTACACCATCACCCATGGTGGATTTCCGTGCCATTTTTTACATCAGAACTATGACATCCATTGCTCGTGACGTGAAGTGCCTCGCTGTAGCTGATCGGTAGGTCTATGTTCATGCATCAGTCAAAACATCAAACACGACTCTAGACCTACTTTTCTGGATCAACTCTAACTAATGCGCCATTCGCGATTTTGGTATTGTCTTAAGCGGCGGTCACAACTCGTCGTAGGCTACGGGGCACGTGCCATCAACGTTGCCTGCGTTGCTTGTACAATGCATGCACAGGTCCTGGGTCAACTTCTGCGATTCCTGCGTTTCTGTAGTAAGGGTATTGTAAAAACTTCATGTACGTCGTACATGCATTGCACCTGCAAGGTACCTCCGCTGCACGAATTTTCTACGAAATCCATCGCAGGGAGTTGCACGTCGAAGGTACGGCGAGTTGTGACCGCCGCATTGGGAGTCGGTCTGATAGCTGCGACTGAGGCATTACTTGACTAATTGATTTATTGAAACTCAAGGTAAATCATCTGTAGCTTTCAGCCATTTTAACATGGAACTTCATTCATTTTCAATCTGCAATGGTCTGGATTAAGGACAAACAGCCTGTTGTTTCATGGATGGACAAGTTGATTGCGTATTATCAGTAAAGGACTATCATGACATCAAGCATTGAGGCTTATTGAAGACCAAGGTAATCATTTTGAAGATTACAGGACGCATGATAAATAGAAGCATCAACAAGTATAATGTCAGGGTAGGATGCCTAAAAAGCTACCTTTGAAAAAGGTGCAGGTCCGACTGGGTTGGTTTCGCTGTTGGCCTGCGACTCGGACCGGGCGACCTAGCGGGGAGGATGTCGGAGGGGCTAAGGTCTCACTTTCTAAAAAAAATATATTCAAGTGTATCTCTCTCCCCGTCTATCTCATTTTATCTCTCTCCTCATTTAATGGTCTGCCATTTAACTTGGAGCCCCCCCCCCCCCAACTCCCGCCCCGTCCATGCAGTCGCCCCTGGAGTCGCCCCAACAGATCAGAAACCTTGAGGTGCCTTATGCCATAGTCACACATGGACCGGCGTGTGTCATGAACCTTGCTGCGTCTCTGTCGGATGTCGTAGAAAGCACTTGTGTCGGACGGTGCCCATTTTTTCCCCGGACAGGCAGGAGCAGGGACACATTTCTCTTGTACACATGCAGGAGCAAGGGTGGTTGTACTTACTACAGATTTGTCGAAACGCAAGGGCCCGTATTCTAAACCGAAGACTGAGTTTGTACGAGTTAAATTTTGTGCGGTGCTATTGTGCACTCCTTTGTCGGATACATCAGACAAAGAGATCGCACAATACCACCGCACAAACTTCAATTCATACAAAATCAGTCTGCGGTTTAGAATACGGGCCAAAGAATCACAGGAGTTGGCATTTGCAAACACATGTACAACAGGGGTCATTTCATCAAAGGACTTGCCAGTCGTTTTATCCGACAAACTGTTATAAGCTACTGAAATGCTTGCATCTGATTGGCTGAGAGTAAATTTGTCGAATAGAATAATCGACAAGACCTTTGATGAAATGCCCCCAGGTTGTGACCTTTGAAATAGTGGTCGATGCAACGGTTTACTATCCACTTGGTCTAACAGCGATGTGTCTACTTTTCCGTTTGTCTAATACCACATGGGCTTAACCCATTTGGTCTACGAACAGTTTATCCTTGGTCTAATTATTCAAATATATACTTGGTATGTATAACTCTGACTTGGTCTAATGACCACTTGGTCTAATTGTCAATGCGTCTAAAAGCCAAATGGTCTAATGCCCAATTGAATATTTGGTCTATTGGCAATTTGTTACTTGAATTGACCACGAGCTGATAGGCCTAGTAAACTGTAAACGAACTGGACATTAGACGAAATTGTTAATAGGTAAAAGTGGTAATTACACCAAAAGGTAACTAGATGAAATGGTTGTAGACGAAATGGATGTGACCAACTGGACTTTATTCAAATTGGGTTTAGACCAAGTTGGCTATTTTCCAATGCGACGAAGATAGCCTTAAGCAGTGCATGAACAATTGCAGTGAAGACACATAATTATAATATTAATTTGTGCACATGATACTTAATCAGTTTGTTGATAATTATACATGATTGTGAAATAAAAGTACATGAAGTTACTGCCAGTGAAAATTCAATGATATATTGCTGTAATTGTTATGTTGTTCATGTTATTTGCTTTCATCACTGTGATGAATTATGAATCCGCGCCATTATCAAACTATTATTCACTAATCGAAATTACATAATTCCATAAATTGTTTCTGAAGAATAAGTTACAAATGTTATGTTCTCTGTTTTATTTTCAAAACATAGACAAAGCAAATCAAAGCCATTTGTGATAATAAAGTATGTAAATAAATGAATAAACGAATAAAGAAATAAATGAGTAAATAAATAAATAAACTGGATGAAACACTGCCGCCAGCTGACTCATAGTAACCAAGATGGCGAATAACATTATCTTATGAGTAGTTATATTCTTTATATGCCTGTAAGTTTTGGCAGTCGTATCGTGCTGCTTGTGGTTTTTTTTTTTTTTTTGTTCTAATGCCTCCGCCCGAAGGTGGTGCCGGAGGCATTATGTTTTCGGGTTGTCCGTCCGTCCGTCCGTCCGTCCGTCCGTTTTCGTTCTCGCGATAACTTAAGAACCGTTTGATGGACACTTTCAAACTTGATCATGTATGCATATGGTAGGGACAATTATCTGATTAGACTTTGGGGTCATTAGGTCAAAGGTCAAAGGTCACAGAGGTCATTGTATGCATGAAAATGGCTCGTTTCGCCATAACTTAAAAACCGTTTGACGGTCAACTTCAAACTTGGGTAATGTGTGCCTATGGAGGGGCAATGAACTGATTAGATTTTAGGGTCATGAGGTCAAAGGTCAAAGGTCACAGATGTCATTGTATACATGAAAATGGTTCGTCTTCGCATAACTTAAGAACGGTTTGACGGGTCAACTTCAAACTTGGATCATGTATGCAATATGGTAGGGACAATGAACTGATTAGAATTTGGGGTCATGAGGTCAAAGGTCACAGAGGTCATGTGTACATGAAAATGGCTCGTTCTTGCGATAACTTAAGAACCGTTTGAGGGATAAACTTGAAACTTGGGTCATATGTGCATATATGAGGGTCAATAAACTTATTAGATTTTGGGGTCATGAGGTCAAAGGTCAAGGTCATTGTGTACGTGAAAATGGGCTCTCGTTCTTGCGATAACTTAAGAACCGTTTGAGGATCAACTTCAAACTTGGATCATATTACATATGGGAGGGACAATGAACTTATCAGATTTTGGGGTCATGAGTCAAAGGTCACCGAGGTCATGTGTACATGAAAATGGCTTGTTCTCGCAATAAACTTAAAAACCGTTTGACGGATCAATTTCAAACTTGGGTCATATGTGCATATGGGACGGACAATAAACTGATTAGAATTTAGAGTCATGAGCTCAAAGTTCAAAGGCCACAGAGGACATTGTGTACGTGAAAATGGCTTGTTCTTGCGATATACTTAAGAACAGTTTGATGGATGAACATCAAACTTGGGTCATGTGTGCATATGTAGGGACAATGAATTCATTATATTTTGAGGTCATGAAGTCAAAGGTCAAGGGTCACAGACGTCATTGTATACATGAAAATGGCACATTCTGCTGTAACTTCTGAACCGTTTTATGGATCAACTTCAAACTTGGGTCATGTGGAGGAAGATGAACTAATTAGATTTTTGAGGTCAGGACATCAAAGGTCACTGGTTATTTATGTAAATGACTCATTTGTGCAATTTCTGAAGGACCTTTGACAGATCAACTTAAACATGTTTATCCTTTTATTACATCAGAAGCCATCCTTCCTGAGTTGGAAATAATTCTGATGATACAACTTTAATAGATTTGGGGTCAATATCTCAAAGATGTCATGGTATAAATGGATGTAAAATACTCAACATGCGCATGCCTTTTTTTTTCGGATGTGGCAATACGGAGGCATGCCTTCCGACCGTGCGCGGTCGAAGATTCATCTAGTTTTTTACAGCTTTTCAATGATGTTTTAATAATCGAAGAAATGAAGCTGTATAAATAGTGTAGGCCTAAGTGAAATTATGTTTTATTGACATGTAATTAAGTATAATATATTATATATATATATATATATATATATGTCATCATAATTATAATAAAGTAAATAAAATAAGTGTTAAGAACTTTTTCAATTTTATAACAAAATGTAACGTTGTGGATTTGATACCATTTGCTTTCCAAAGAATGTGTGTGTTGGCTATTTGCTTTTTGTCTTAATTTGCCTATTACGATGATTTCCTGTGACCTACACAACCGAATGGGAAGAGGGATATTTCAAGGAGTGGCGAAATTTTGCGAAAAGTTTCTTTGTTATCACCGGTATTTTTTGTTCAATGTTTCTTTGCGAACTGATTGTGCCTGTTTCGCAAATACTTTTTACGTCGAAAATTGTTCTGAGCGTGTTATACCTTTGCGAAACTACAAAAAACTCTTACTTTAGCCCATAAAATTAGCTATGTTTGCAACCATTTGACACCGATAACATGGGGAAAGTTAACAAACGTTCGCTATTTATTGATTTTTTTTTTTTATTATTTTATTTATTTTTTTTTTTTGCTTTTATTGGCAATTTTGCCAGCATGCTGCAATTAATAGAAACGCAATCAGTTAAAGGAAATAAAGATTGGTTGATGCATCGTTTTACATTATAAACGTTTGAGAATAAAAATACCCGACGGTTGTCCCTCTTAATTACATTTAAGTGTATTAATATATATATATATATAATGATATAATGATAAGCATTATCAAAGAGTACTTTTATCGAAAGGCCACAAATATTGATTTTGAAGTGTAATACGAATTTTGTAAAGCTTGGTCCTAGTAAGAAATGAACTTGAGGTGCAATTAAACTGTTTCAAAAACAGCACCGTTTTGGGGAAAATTGTTCCTTAAATGAATATGACTTGTACACCATAATATCTATTGGACCCTAAACTTGAAAGTAGAATGTTAAAGATACATCTGAATTTGTGCAGAAACAAAGTGATTTGGTCAAAAAGACCTAACCTGGGCAAAAATTATTGTACATCCACGTTTGAAAAAAAAAGCTATTGGTCGTGTTGCATTATTTTGTGAAAAGTTATCCAAATAGTGGTATATCCAGGGGGTGATTCACTAACAGATAAAATCAATCCCAACTGGGATAAATTGATTTTAGGATCAATAGCCATGTTATAGTTCCATAGGTCCATAGTTAGGATTGGTTTTAAATGTTAGTGCATCACCCACAGGTGGCGTATCCCCACTCTGGGCGTATTCGGTGCACGCCCCCTATGTATTATTTTTTTTAAACCACTAATCCAACGTACATGTTAGTATCGGAAAATTGTTGGTTAACCCCCCCCCCCCTTTCCCTCTCCCTGGACCCGCCGCTGAAGTGTAAGATTTTAAGGTGCAATCTATAAGGGCGTAACAAGTACGATGAATGTAATTGGAATAATATATTGTAAATAATGCAACTGTTTTCACTTTTCATTTCGATTTATTTTCACTTGGAAAATTTTGAATCAGACATTTCAGATATGAAGTCGGATTAAAACAATGATTGACTTAAAATAATAAAGATTGTATCTAGTCTTTATTGGACCACATTGTCTTATACCATTATTGTGCTACACTGTTCGTCATAAAGGTGGAATACATTTTTCTGGCTCAAGCGACGTTTTGTTGCTCCGTTATTAATTTCTTGAATGTGTTTGTCACCGCTTTCACTTTCTGGGATCCTGGGTATATCTTGGACGTTCCCTCATTCCCGGGATTTTTCTTTAAAAAGTTTGCACCCCCAGAAGATGCCATTTTCGTCATTTTTCTTATTTTTGGGGCCTTTTTGTTCCGGCGACCCACCAAGGCCCCCTCACTCCTACCCCAAGGAAACACCGTCTGAGGTGGAGATTTGTTATTGTTCTTTAAATTAAATCTAGTTCAATGGTTACAGGCTCGACTCTTTTGTCTAGGGGAGGGGTCAAAATTTATTTTGATTGGTGTTTAACATTTATTTTATTTATTTTTACACCATGGAAATTTCTATCTTCCCTAAATTGTATTGTAAAATCTCAAGCAAACATAAATCAAAATGAAATATCATCAATAATGACTATTTACAGCCCTTTCATCAAGGCTAAACAAAATTTAAGGGGAAAATGATGATATTTAAGGGTTAAAGGTGGTTTTTCATTTCTTTTGTTTTCAGCATAAAGATGGAATAAAATATTCCGAATTTTCACCAATCTCGTTTTCTACTTCAACCCCTCTCCTACACAAGAGACCTTAGCCTGTCCCCAGAAATATAGATTTAACTTAAAGAACAGTATAAAACAGTACACCTCAGTCGCTTTCCCTGGGGGTAAGACTGAGGGGGGCTTGATCGGCCGGGAAAACAAAAAAAGGCCCCAAAATGAGAAAAAATGACAATAATGGGCCCCACGGGGGTTGACAAGACTTTTTTGGAAAAAGGTCCACGTGAAGGGTTGGGAAAATGTCCAAGATATAGCCAGGGTTCCATAAAATAAAAGCAGGGACAAACATATTCAAGAAATTAAAGTCAGAGCAAAATCATGTCTCTATAGCGGCAAAAAAACATTCCACCTTTATGACGGACAGTGTATATCTGCAACACAATTTGATTATATATTTTCTGATGCTTTATTGGATAAACTAGAGAGTGTGAGACGAGTTAATTGATATTTATGATGTGCCTATGTCGTAGCAATGATTAAGTAAATTTTTCCAGTAATCACACATCATAGGCGATATACGCCCAAAAAGATTGAATGAAAATATAGTTCAATTCAAATCAATTTTTTACTTCCAATTCACTTATACTTCCAATTCAAGGAGGCAAGGATATCACATTATTTCGGACATGCCTTACACAATATCCAATACATTATTGTAAGACATCTCAAATAGTAAAATACATAACTTTATTTTAAAAACAAATACAGCATAAAGAAATAACAGATCATATACAGCAACAAATATCTTAAACAACTGCTAAACATTGTTTGAGCCAATCACAGTAACAATGTTGTGTAACTTTTTTAACAACCTTTTTAAGATTTTAAACAAATGTAGTGGCGATTCGGTCTTCAAATTTTCGGTTGTTACAATGTTAAACATCGTTGTTGGAACGACCGACTTAACCAACAATTTGATATTTCCTTCAAAATATGTTGTGCAATGTACTAAGGGAAGATAAAGACTCCCGACGTGTATATCGGGTTATAAGAGCGCGTTGACATCTCGTAGGAGATGAAGACATTCACTGTTACCTGTCGTAGCCTCATTCAAAACAGACTACGGAATTTGACTTGAGAAGTATGCAGACTACCCAGTGCTTAGTGTGTACTCAGGAAGATTAAGCGACCGGTTCCCGCCAAGAAATAACAGACTGTCGCGGTGCAGGCTTGTTTTACTTTGTGCCCAAACAAAGATATGATACGCTTTATCTTCATTCTGCTCAGAATATAAAAAGGTGTCCTAGTTTGTTTGCATAATATTTTTGTTTGGCCTAGACTGCCTAATAATGTGTATTATACTGTACTGCCTAGCCTATTATTGTGGGAGAAGAACTCGTTAAATCTTTTCAGACAGCTCAGATGATGATGATGATGATACCGATGATAATGATACTGAATGATGGTAATTATGATGATAATGAGGGTGATGCTCATGAATGATGATGAGGATATGGGTGATGATAATGAACAGTGAACATTATGTTGATGGTAATAATAATGGTGATAATGATGATCATGATGATGATTGTGATGATGATAATGAGGGTGATGATGATGATGATGATGATGATGATGATGATATATGATGATGATGATGTGGATATAATGATGATGGTGATGATGATGAGGATTATGACGGTGATGATAATATTGATAAGGAGGATTATGCGGGGATTATGACGGTGATGATACTGATGATGATTAAGATGACGTCAACGGTACTTATACCGATGATGAGGAGGAGGGTTCTGATACCGAAGTTGATCGTGATAATGGTGGTGATGATGATGATAAAGATGATGACACCGGTAATGATACCGATGATGATTATGATGATGATGATGATAATGAAAAAAAAAAATACGATAATGATGGTGAAAACGATAATGATGATCATCATAATCATGGAAATTATTAAAATGATGATAAGGGTGATGATAAAGATGTCTATGAAAATCACTAAAAGAATTCAATACTTTTCGGGGTGTCTCTTTTCTCCTCTCCCCCTTTTTTTTTGTTTTGTTTTGTTTAGTTTTGTTTAATTTTTTTATATCTCATATAAATGTTAATAAAATTCAATCTCCTGCCTATTTTAGACGCAGCAAGAGATTTAAAAAAAAAAACACGGAACGAAATCGTGATCATTTTAGCGGGATAGTTGTCCGGGGTAATAATCTATGGGGTGGTTGTCCTAGAACCTTATTTAGCATTAATGTACTTCAGATTTCTTTTAAAAAGAAAAGCATCGACAAATTCGTTCCAAAATTATATTCCTCCAATTATTTCACATCTACTATAGACAACAAAAAACAAAGTAATTTCGCTTTGTTTTGTTTTGTTTTGTTTGTAAGTTTTTCGTAAACGCTTGTGTTTATTTTTAGTTACCTATTTACCCTTTTAAAGTGCAAAACACATTATCATTCAACTTTTTGTGTTATAAAATCCAATGTGTCATGCAACGTGTTAAATAAAACAGGGTCTTAATGCCGTTCTAGAAGCTGTTTATCCCCGAACATCAGCTCGGCACTATGGATTTCTTACGGTGGAGTATGAACACCTTTAAAATAATAAGGGTATATACACTGTAAAAAAAAATATATGTATTTTTACAGCAAATCTGCTGTCAGCAGAGTCGCCATAAAAAATGTAATTCAAAAAACAGTTTTGTTGTAAATTTCTCCTCTAAGAATTTATGAAAGAGAAGGGGAAAAATTCATTAGAGTTCTATAGCGTACATATTTGGTTAAAACGGAACAAATGTGTTACTCCTGGGCTCCGTAACACAAAGGTTTGCAATCAATCGCAAAATGGCAGTGGCCAATCAAAATCGTTGTTTCACATGCTTTTTGCTCGAGAGACTGACAAGCAACCAATCAGAGTAGTTCTTCCAAATTTGCAATTGATCGCAAACCTTTGTGTTACGGGACCCAGATGTATATTTTGTATTTCTCATGTAATTATTTGCAGGAGAAATTTACAACAAAACTGTTTTTTAAATTACATTTTTTATGGCGACTCTGCTGACAGCAGATTTGCTGTAAAAATACAAATATTGTTTACAGTGTAGCTTTAAATGGCAGCCATTGGCTTACTGTACAGGTACTTGGGATAAGTCTAAAATTGGGTAGTCATTAATCATGATCCCACACAAATGTCAAAGCTATCTCCTTGATGAGAATAAAATGCTCAGTGGGTCGCTGGGATGTCAATTTATCTTTGTGGGAATTACTCACCCGATTATATCGTGAAGTCAACTGTTTTAGCATTAAAGTCATTTGCTCTCGTAATAATGATTAAAATATTGTCTTTTTTTTTTTTTGGACCGAAGACAACGTATTTGTCAAATATCACTACATATATGTAAAATTATGATATGTTTATTAAATTTAAAGGTTTTCAAATAATCATTTTATGATGTACATAATTATCATACTTAATGACATATATATTATCGTACTCATATTCGACATAATTATAAACGATCACAATTTTACTAATGATGATATGGAAGTTAAGGAAATGTATTTTTTATTTGAATGCATTATTGCCGTGCCCAAATCGACTTTTGGTAAGCATTAATCGTCATTAATAGTATTGTAGTCGTAGGTCAAATGGTTGCTTATATTAATACACGTTCTGAATTAAAAAAAATCTTTTAACCAAATAACAACAAACAAACAAACAAACAACCAAAAAACGAAAAATGTCCATAATGTATGATATTTCAGTTTTGAATTATTCTAAATTAATAATTCAAAGTAATCTTTTTTTTCTGTTAAAGTAATATGATTACAGTCATGTCTGGTCCAGTTCACATCATAGTGAATGTTCTCATGTTAACGTAGTTGAATGTACTCTTACCGTCGCACTAAAACCAACATGTCATCCCGTGACGTCACAAATCGATGGATTTATCACAAGGTTGTCAACAGAACATTCAATCTTCCAATTTTAGAAAATTCGATTTTTATTTGTATCCTTTTAGCCTCTCAATCCAGCGGCATGTGAAACATAACCCATTGAGACTATGATCCAACAGTCGCTTTAAAGGCTAAAAAGATTTTGTGTTAGCAAACACCGTATTTGGTGTATTTTGTATTTTTACCACGTTTCCGTGCTGTTTCCACAATTAGTTTGAAGCGTTTGTTACTCTTTTTTTTTTTACTTTTATATATATATATATATATATATATATATATATATATATATATATATATATATTATATCAAGTGTAAGTTTAAGAAGGAGGAATAGCAGTTTGGGCAATGATTGTATTAATAGGCCTATAGGGCTTTGACGTTTATATCCAAGACGATAAAGACAGAACTGATAGCTAACGAGTTTTAAAGTTTGAATTTGATTGTAGGGCGTATACAGAATTGGGCGTTAACATTCAAGCAAAGGATTGGGAATTCATTTATGCACTACATCTTTTCATAATGTTTCAACAGTTTGATATTGAAAAAAAAAATAAACAAACACACAAAACAAAAACATGTTACATGCTGAGGGCAAGTTTAACTAAAGGACCATTCTTGGTCACGTGTGTGACCGAAATTATGCAAAATCTTGACTTTAATTGGCTATAACTCTAACAATTTTAAGAAATAACTGATTTAAAATTGTTAATATCATGCTTAATGTATTTGTTTGGCTTATCATTGTATATTAATTTGATATTTACAAAGCATGTTTCAAGGTCAGAGGTCAAAGAAGGTGGGTCCTGTGTGAGCTTCGACAGAACGGCATGATATATGAAGTCGAATTTTCATTTTGGAAATTCCTGTGAGTTTTAAAATATGAAATGTTCTTATTGCTGTGAAGATATGCATTATGGACCTGTTAACCAAAATATACCACTGGATAGGAGTCATCTCTGAAAATTTCTTTTTTTATCTATTATTTTATATCGTGATGTCGGGTCACGTGTGTGACATTTTAGTGGGTCACGTGTGTGACCTATGGCAATTGTACATAAAATGAATAATATATGTATAATGCAATAAATGTACATTTTGAGCAATTACTATATCCGCTGTGGTAAAAATTATGAACTCAGCTCTAGTCAGTTCCAATGGGTGTGTTTTGGTAGCTGTCAGACTGGGGAGGGGCGGTAGGGAGGGGGGCCATGATGCCCTATAAGATCTTGGCTGTTGATCGCCGAGCGCGCCGAAAATTGCACGATGGTAGTTGTGTGATGTAACTACAAGAGAAAGCACTGTTAATTTTCCACTAATAATAATGATAATTTAATTTTATATATGAATTAATTATGCTATTTACGCATGCATGAAATCATTAATTTTTGTGTCCTAATGACAAACTACAAGCTTCTAAGAATGCTAATTTAGGTTTGCATGAAATATTTATAGGATTTCCTATACCATTGTAACTTGGAAAAAATATATGAGATTACAGACTTGCGTATTTCATTGTTTTATGAATTTCCTTATGTATTTCCTTGTTTTTTCGACTTTTGCTGTTTGTTGTTTGCCTTCCTTTTGTTGTGTTGTCTTTTTTGTTTTTTTTGCAAAAATCTATTGCAGAACCATTGTTCTGGGAGCCATAATAGCAAATAAAATTAATTTCAGCAATGAAGTGAAACCTAATCTAGTAATTTATGACCCGCCCCCACCCAGCGGGCTCACGTGTGTGATCCAATTTGTTTGCTCAATTAATATCAAATTAAAACTGTGTCATGGATCTCATATATAGTTGAGATGGCAAGGTACATTAAATCTAGCTTTGAAGATAATGAATTATAATAATACCAGAAGCCATGGTTAAACGGGGCATAAACACTTTTTGTGTTTTCTGGCTTAGACTGGTGTGTTGGCATTTTGGAGTTCAATTAATTCCAGGTTGATCTTTCTTAAGTTAATCATATTTAAATACACATTATTTTTGGGGGTAGATTAAAAGAATAGTATTGGTATAGTTTATTATTTAATATATGGTTTGACAGTAATCCAGAGTAAAGGTAAGTCCAGCATATCCATTCCAGTCAGGTTTAAAAAAAGTAATATTTTATTTACCGTTTTTCCATTTAATTATCATTTATGTTAATTTATGCATAATGAGCATATCATATGTCAAAAAATCATACAAAAAAACATCAGTTCACGAAACTTCAGACATTGCTCTATTTGAATATGCAGCTTAAAATCAAAAAGCAAAGTTTATTTGTCCCCAAAAAGGTTCACTTTTCAAAGAGTGGCCGAATAGCCTGGTCCCTTTTTTAAGGCATACATTAGTTGGTCACACACGTGACCCGTGGGTAACGTGTGTGACCAATTTCAAAGTTAATTAATAACTAAATTAAAAGCATATCATGGCTTCATATTGGTGAGATGCAAGGCACATTATACTAGCTTTGGAGAAAAAATTGAAATAAATATCCCATGGTTTTCGGGGGGGCGTTAACTTCGTCGTTTTTGGGTCACGTGGTGTGAACATTTGATGGCAATTAATTTCTTAGTTAATTATCTTAAAACAATCAATTCAACACAATTATTTTCATTTAAAATTTAAAGAATGAAGTTTAAAAAAGGGTATAATTGACAATAATCAAAGTAAGGAGACCAGCATTTACAATCAAGTCAGGGTCAAACAAAGATAATTTTAAACCTATTTTTCTATTCAAATTTGGCATGTAATTTATGCAAATGACATGAAAAATTTGTAAAATTAATAAAAAATTCATTCAATAAAACTTCAAAGACAATGCTCTATATGAATGTGCAGCTTAAAAACAAAAAGGAAAAACTTTATTTTTTCCAAAAAGGGTTCACTTTTCAAAGAATCGCCCTAAATTGCATTTACAGAGAAATGCCCTTTGAAATATTTCTTTCAAAATTTTGATTGAGTTCAACACCCTATAGCCAACCAGTTCTTCATGAGGGTTTGAACCAAGTCCCGATGGAATAATTGGAATGCTTGTAATTGGTGTGGACCTACTAACACTAGAAACATGGAAGTTCCGACCGAAAGAGTTTAACCCTCTCACTCCACTTGCTTCGCTCCAGAGTATGCTTAGAAATATTCACGGTTAAATGAACTGTGACATTTTGAGCGGGGCGTACACTCTCAGTCCCTCGCGTAGTAGACGGTGTTCGTTATAGCATTCTGAAATACCAATGGACTGACTAACTTTTACAGTGGGGCTCCCACAACTTTGTGTGTACATCTTCGATCGGTTCATGTTGCGTTCCAGGCATCAGCCGTCTTGCGTTTTCTATCAACAAACGGGCAAATGTTATATCCATGATTTACATCGGGGCCTTACAAATTCAGGGAGATCTACAGCCAGATAACTCGTTGATACCGTGTCATCATTTTGGATAACATCGATTCTTTATACGTGATGTAGCCTAAGATAAAGGAGTTATTCGGCCAAGTATGTATCTCTGTAATGTTGTTTCTCAGGCGTGCATCAATCATCTCCTAGGGTAAATTAACGAGCCGTAAGGAATTTCTTCGCATCGGTTGCTATTGCTCTTTTCCAGTCATTAACCCGGAGCAGACGACAAAGCGAGCATCAATTTTCTTCATAAAGAAAGCGCGGAAGAACAGGAAGACGAGTCTGTGTTGACAGTTGCGCCTACCTCAGGTTAGATAATTTGGCGGGAAAATCGATTTGACAGGATAAACATTCCCCCATCACAATATTTATCAATTTTCTCTGACGTTGTTATTTTGTTATACCGATGTTAGTTTTGGAGTGTGCCGGGCTTTATTGAAGATGAATTGCACGTCATTTTATTTGTTATTAAACTTCGCTTCATAACGATCCATTTCGGCGTCACAATTTTTATTTTATCTTGTTCATAGGACGGCGCATGCTGATCAGGCAAGGTATAAACAGTCGTAAACTAAGGCTTACTTTAATGATATGGAGATTATGTGTATGTATATATATATATATATATATATATATATATATATATATATATATATGTTTGTTTTAGCAATTTGGTTTTATTTGTTGGTATATAACACATCACAAATCGCTTGAATTACTCAATAACTACAATAAGAATTGATAAATGCTAATAAATGCATTTTTTCTCTTTTTTAAAAGAAATGTTTCGTTTTTCACTGAGAAATGTTAGTTCGATTTGAAAGCATTTGTGTGTACCAATCTTATGTTGTTGATTCAAATATGATATAGTCAGAATAGGCCCTATTATATAATGGGCAAAACTACAATATTTGAACAAACATTACCCGTTATTATCCATACCGATGGTTTTAGAGGCCAAATACAAGTGTTATTTTGTTGATGCACTTCATAAACTTGACCTACTTTACAAAGTTTGTTGAACTCGTCCAATATTGTGGCCTCGCTGCCCAATAATAAAAATATTGGGCAGCAAGAGGGGGAATCCCCAAAGTTGAAAGTGAGATAACTAGAGAGATTAATAGTTTTGTTTTGTTTTTTGAGGGAGACCAAGGAGATTTAAAGTAGGTCCTTGGGGAGACCAAATAATTTTTTAAGGGGGTCGGGATTTTTTTTGGGGGGGGGCCAATTTTTTTTTTTTTTGGGGGGGGGCCTTTTTTTTCAAAAAAAAAAAAAAGAAAAGAAAATTGGGGCAGTTTTTTTTGGGGGGAGGGCGGGGGGCATTTTTTTCCCCAGATAAAGAAAAATAGGTTAACAAAATTTGGGGCATTTTTTTGGGGGGGGCATTGGGGGGACCATTTTTTTTTTTTTTTTTTTTTTTTTTTTGGTGGAGGGAGCCCAATTTTTTTATTTTTTTATTTCAGAATCAAAAAAAAAAAAGAAAAGAAAGAATAAAATTGGGGGCATTTTGGGGGCAAGATTTTTTGGGGGCCAATTTTTATTTATATGTTTTTTTTTTTTTTTTTTTCAGAATTGTATACATAAGGATCGTAATCCAGAAAAAAATGTGAGTTAAAAAAAATGGGGGCCCTATTGGTAAAATCCTCTGTATATATAATAATGATAATATTAGATGTCCTATTTTCGGTAAATACAAGGATATATTGAACTCGCTTTCTAAAATATTGGACTCGTCTTCGACTCGTCCAATATTCCTTGTATCAATAAGGCCATCCAATATTCTATGATTATTTCCACGTAAACTCAACCAGGCGGTGAACAGATACTAAAGGACCTCTACTAAAGCTGGGCGTCTCACAACACTTGCAAGGACGATGGAGGACTACCCTACCTGGAGACAGAGCGCAGCTACCAGTGATAGCGACTATCGTTACCATGGTTACGGGGAGGAGGAGGAGGAGCTGCCTCCCGTTCAGAACGTTCAGGAGGAGCCATCGATGCTCCGGGTAGCTCTCCACTACTGCTTGACCAACGGAGGTCTCATTGTGTGCCTCATCTTTTATACGTGCATGGGAGCCTGGGTGTTCCAGGCGCTTGAGGGGCCCGCCGAGGCTAACGCAAAGGAGAACCTCCGACTGGAGCGCTTCGAGCACAGGTAAAAATCATCCTAGACGATTAAAACATTGGGGCATGTTTTTCGAAACCGTTATGAGTCTAAGTTCTTGGACAACCCAAAGGGACACGTGATGTAAAATTAACACGCTTTTCATTGGGATGTCCACGAACTTAGACTTCTGACTGTTTTGAGAAACAGGCCCTTGGTGTTCTGCAATGTTTGATGCTTAAAATAATAGGGATATTCATAAATCAATATCGCAGTTCTGAAGTTATGAATCGCGGTTGGATTGTACTCTGTGATTTTTTTTACCCGATGAATGTCTTGACAACGTTGTTTATCTGTTAAATATGAAATTATGTGTGAGCACGAAGGAGGTATAAACCATGAGCAGAGAGAGAGAGTGAGAGAGAGAGAGAGAGAGAGAGAGAGAGAGGGAGGGGAGGGGAGTGGAGTGTGTGGTGGGGGGAATTGTACATTCGTGCTAAAACTGCGTCTGTAACGACTTGATTGTAGAATTGCTTAATTATGCACAAACACTAACCGGTTTTTAAACATGTTAAATGTCTATTTTCCAGTTTAATCAAAAGATTCATACAGTTTTTTTAGAGAGCAATAAACAAAGCCAGAGATTCACAAAAGAAAATTACCATCCTCCTCATTGTCGTATGCAGCATCTTCGCCACCATCATCATCATTTAATTTAAGCATTATATAAGTCACACAAAAAAAAAGAGTGAAAATGTTTTCTTGTGAAGGAGTGAATAATCAGCAAAGATTGAGTTTCACTTGGAATTCGATCTCTCTGAAATTCACTGTGTCAAGAGTGATTATTTTCACTCGTTTTTTTTGTTTGTTTGTTTGTTTGTTTGTTTGTTGTTTTTCCCCCTTTTTACAGAGAGTACGATCAGAGATCAGGTTAAATAATTATTGTTTTGATATTAAGAAAAAATATATATCATTAATCATCGGTATCATTCAGGAGCGTCCTTATCGAGAAGCTCTTGAACATCAGCCATTGGGCCGAGGAAGATGAGAGTCAGTGGTGGAGGAGGGCTAGCCGACACCTCAAGGGGTACGAAGATGAACTGGGTGTGGCCGTCCTTCACTCCGAATTCAGCTCAAGATGGAACTTCTACGGCTCCATGTTCTTTGCTACGACGATCTTGACCACCATTGGTGAGACTTCAAAGATGCTCATAAATCTATTTCTTAACTTTCCCTTTCTTTCTCTAAACACACTCACTACGACTCTCTCTCTCTCTCTCTCTCTCTCTCTCTCTCTCTCTAATATGCGTGAAAGATAGAAAAAGGGAGAGAGAGAGAGAGAGAAGAAGAAGATAAAGAGAGAGAGAGAGAGAGAAAGAGAGAGAGAGAGAAAGAGAGAGAGAGAGAGAGAGAGAGAGGCAAGGAGGGCGAGAGATAAAGAAAAGGAGAGAGAGTGGGGGTTATAGAAATTGAATGGAAAACACAAAATAATCTCAGAATTTCTACTTTAATAAAACAAACTTTCAAACTTGAAATGAAAGTATACTTCAATAGTATTTCTTTGTTTCAACCTCCTCCTCCCTCCGCCCCGCCCCCCCTCTCTCTCTCTCTCTCTCTCTCTTATGAATTTTGATCAGTGGTATGCTTTTTCATCAAGTCCCTTTTCACATCATCTTTTCACATCATCCTCATGTATCTACATCCTCAAATGGGCTCTCAAAACCAGGTCAGGTCAATATTGCCCTTACTTTTACAAAAGCATGAAAAGGAAGCAAGTAACAGAATTTACATTTCCTGTCAAACTGTATAATGCAAAATGTATATAGCCGTCATTTACATTGATGTCATTGTCATCTCATGATGTATTATCTTGAATAGCTTTAAGCTTGATAATCATTCTTATTTCAAAATTGGCCAGCTAGGAGGAAGATGACACTAAATGAAATAGGAAAACATCAAAAACTCAAAATTGATTGATACGTCACTTGCTTCCTTATGTCAAAGTAGGGCAGAATAATTCAATAAACAGATACCTGCCTGTGTCCTTGGTAGCCTAAGGAGGAATAATTCGAGGTTTCAAGAGAATGCTCGGGTTATGTGTAATCCTTAAATCGTTTCTTCTTTTTTTTTCTATCTCCCCCCCCTCTTCTCTCTCTCTCTCTCTCTCTCTCTCTCTCTCTCTCTCTCTCTCTCTATATATATATATATATATATCTTCTTCGGTATAATATTTACTGATCCATCGAACCATAAATTTTATGCCAGAAAAAAAATGAATTTCTCTTACATTAAATATTTATAATATAAAATGTGTCATTAATTATGTTCGTTTTAGTTATCGTACTTTATTGGAAATATCGTAATATGCCATAATCTATTATTAATAAGATCAAGCTAAATTTGCTTTGTCTATTTAGACTTATTTGATATCCAATTAATGAAGGGTTGTTTGTAAATTTTGTGTAGAAAGTCCATAACATAAGAACCTCACATTGCCAAGTGATACCAAACTTATACCTGTGTTGTCATGGATGACTGAGCACGTGAGCTTTTAAAAAACCTCTGTCAAAATCAATTTGTACCAAGTTTTGTCAGAAGCAACACTGGCTTTCTGATGATTCGTTCATTGTTTGATGTTAGCCTTACTGAGTTCATTCATAAGAGACAAAAGGTTACTTGGACTATTGAAACCTGGCAATCTTGACACCCATTTTTAAAGCAAGTGCTAATATATCAATGACAGGAAAGGTTTAAATTTAGTTTTACTGGATAGAATATGAGCTCCTCTTTTACATGAAACAAAAATTATTGTCACATAAGTTATACAATTCTAATATGAGGCTCTCAAATTTTCATTTACTATTTTCTGGGACGCACTGAAGAGCTCTTTCATATTTACGATATCGATATGCGAATCGTTTCGTTGAATTTATCAGGATGAACATGACATAAAAACATGTGAAATTTCCGCTACTTCAATTTGAATTGATACATTTTATGATTTCCCTGGGCGTTCAATAACATTTGCATCTGTTTCATTGTTGATGTTTACAATTCATATGATAAATTGCATCAAGATAGATATATATTGCTATAGCAGGCTCTTCCGAATGTCTCCTTGTATTAAGAATGTATTGAGAGATGATTCAATAATCCAAACATATCGGCACCATACGGCGACAAGCATGCCTCAGTCCGAGTCAAGTGCACGAAAGTAATAGTCTGACCTAAATCACTTGTCTAAGAGATAGCATGACTTGTGTCGACATCTACGAATTTAAAATTGGTTTAGTTTGCTTTGTTCGAGTATACAAAAAGACAGTATCAGGACAACTACCCTCCAGAAATAGGGTTATGGGGTTAATGTGTAGAGTTAGGGAGTAGATTTTTGGCGGGTATAGTTGTCCGGGGTAATTGTCCAGGGGTAGCTGTCCTAGAATCCAAAAAGACTACGTTGCTGACAAGAATTTGTGTTGCCATTTACATCAAAGACGTGTGTGTAGCGGATGGTTAAGAAAGAAGGCACCTGGGAATATCATAAGCATCTTTATTTGATATAAAGTTGATGGGTTTTTTTTTTTTTTTTTTTTTTTTTTTTTTTTTTTTTTTTTTTTTTAAGTAGAGATCACCACAAAAATAAATGAATTGTTTAACGTTTACTGTGCATATGACTTTGTGAAATATTTGCGTGTGGTTATACACACAAAATTAAAGGGTTTGGGTGTATTTAGATCATTTGCCATATCCAACGCTGTCTTCGTATTTTTTTATTTATTTTTTTTGTTGCTTGCTTTGTTTGCGTTTCACCTCATGTATATAGATCATTTTAATGAATTATGGTGATCAATATGATGCATGTACTACGAACGGACCCACCCTTGAGTTACTCGTCAAGAATGCAATTAAGCTGTATGGCGGTTTAATCATATTCAATATACGTGTAGGTATTGATACGCCTGTTTCAAGTTCTCAGACAGGGAGACAAATTACTAAGAAATATGAGTCCCTCGAGGTCACATTGTCTATCTCACGGGCGTATCCGCTTGGGTTGAGATATAGCTTACCCCCTCCCCCTCCTAAACGCCTCCACATAAATCATATCAAATACATTCTCATGCTTCAACCCAGAACAGGGTGTTGTAGTCAAGCAGTTGATAAACGGACCAACCTCTTCAACCCCCTCCCCCCCCCCAAACAAAAAAATAAATAAATAAATAAAATAATAATAATAATAATAATAATAAAGAAAGAAATAGAGAAATAAGTAAATAAATAAATAAATAAAATAAATTTAAAAAATAATGATAATAAAATAATAATAATAATAATAATAATAAATAAAATAATAAGAAAAAAATTAAAAATACAAAAAAAAATAAAAGTAAATAAAACAACAAACAAACCAAAAACATACAGGATCAAACAAAAAATAACCATTCGGCCCTCCTGCCGCCCCCATCCTCTTACCAATGTTCAGGATACGCCACAGCCTATACCCACCAAGACGATGATTGGAATGCATATAGACCTATAGGGTATTATCTCAGATACATGTACTAGTTGGAAAGGAACGGAACTCGTTAGATTTTAGTTGCCCGAGGAGATGTTTTCTGAGAACAGACAATAACCGGAGTAGTCTATTTATTTGTCTTGTTTGTGTGATGTGAGGTTGAGCTGACATGTACAAAGAAAATTTTGTACATTCTAATAGCTCGATTTTCAAAGAAATATGACATAATATGCGTAATAGCACACAAACATGTGTAGTCCATGTTTCTTTTCATATTTCACTTTAGAAGTTGGATATCACTCTGATCTGCTGATGGAATGATTTAAATTAAGAATAATTTCGTGTGCTGCTATCTGTATCACCTTCTATAAAATTGGCAACAATCTTGTGTTTATTGGTTTTGATAGACAAAAATAAAACGTTTCAACGGTGTAACTCACATGGTCTCATATTTTGTAACGGTAAATCCGCATCTCGCTCCCTCTATCTTTCTCTCACTCTCTCTCTCTTTCCCTTCATTTTTTTTCAACGTACTGTGGGGGTTATGACTGTAGCCCCCCCCCCAGTTCGTAAACTATTGAATATATCAATGAATGCTTTACGTGATGAACAAAAATATTTATAACGAAATATCATGCTCTGGGAGCATCCTCCAACAAATTTCTTATGAGAAGTATGACCTTGAAAGTATGCGATGCAGGCCTAAGGTTTATAAGTCAGGATCGTATAGCGCTGCTTCGCGTAAGGACCTAATTTATTGTTTGGATTCCATTAAGTCTATGGATGCTCCAAACTCAACCAGGTGATATAATTCAACACGAAAATGAAGTTCACTATATCATGTCAGATAAAATTTACTGAGCTCGTAGATCTTGATGAAAATTCATGTTTTAACGATAAAATTGATCTTCCCTATATTTTGTTAACCCGCTCCATCTCTGCGTTTATTAACTCCGTCTTTCGTCCGCCCTTATTTTATTATCATCTTCTCTCTCACACTTTCTATTGCGTCGCACCTCTTCACTCAACTCTATACCTATACCTTGTATGGGTATAAATATCCGCATCCAAATTGAGAATTTTATATATATTTTTTTAAATTAAATTCTGGTCATGTTTACTTTTTGTTTTCAATATTATTTACATAATACATATTCTTGTAATTCAATGTCTTTATCATGCCTGTTATAACAAACAAAAACATAAATAGAGGTTATAAACAATAGTGGCCGTGTAGGTGATGAAACTTGTCTCTGTCCAAGAAAAATAAGTACGAAGATCATTACAAAAGGCAATGCGGTTGGTTAGTAATCTTTAGGGTTAAGGTTAACAAGTATGCTACACCTTTTGTCGTAACTGCAAATTATTGTTTATTCAACTAACATCACGTTATCATTTTGCACAGGTTACGGCAACATTGCACCGAAGACGATCGGCGGTCGTGTCTTCTGTATCTTCTACGGAGTCTTCGGCATCGCCCTCCTCCTCATCATCCTCGCCAGCATCGGGACCCTCCTTGCCCAGGGCGCCACCCTCACCTATCGCCGCATGCATACCATGGTCCAGAGCGTAAAAGGTGAAGAACCCGATGACGACATGCTCTACCAGCGTGATCGTCGATCTCAGGAGATCATTGACGAAATCTGGTCACCCCCACCCGAAGTCCCCAAGGACGGCGAGACGCTACCGATGCACAAAGTCGACCTCAACGACAACGGCAAGAAAGGCAAGAAGGGGAGTCACAAGCACGGTGCCAAGTTCGGTAAGGGCGAACAACCGGTACCAGAAGAGCCTCAGATACCACTCATTGGTATTCTCATATTCGCGTTCCTGTACGTATGTCTCCTGGCGCTGTTGATGCAGGCGTGGGAATCGCAATGGAACTACTTCGAAGCCTTCTACTTCTCCTTCATCACTCTAACAACCATCGGCTTTGGTGATTTGGTTCCTGAGGATCAGAAGCAACTCATCGCTTCCATCTTCTTCATCCTCCTCGGCATGGCCATCATGTCGATGTGCATCGCCCTCGCTCAGGATATGATCATCCAGAAGGTGGCCTGGCTCAGTGATAAAATCAGCGTCGTCGTCGCTGGCAACAAGCGAACCAACGTTGAAGACGAAGAAGAATCATAACCAACGAAGAAAATATGTATACAAAGTTCACATGTGTTTTAATATTAATATTTTGATGAAAAATTATAAAGAAAATAAGATCGATGACATAATTACTATTGCTCTTTGGAGTATTTATAAAATATTAATTCTGAGAAACGAATACGGAAAAGAGGAAAGAAGAAAAAACTTTGGTTTACTTTTGTGAAGGAATTGAAATTGAGAAGTCAATAATGTTTTTGTAAAAATAAAAGGAAAAAAAAATTTACAATTTGCCCGTTACTTTGGAAATGTACTTTTGAATTTTGTTAATTGTGAGATTTTGTGAAATAAATGGACCTGTTATGGGTGAAAGAAAAAAAAATAACCAGAGGAGAAAACTCGTTTTAAAAGTTGATGAATGATATTCAATTTATAGGGCATATTATCATAAAGCAAATCAAAAACAGAAAGTAGGAAATTTTGACGCAATAAGTAATTTGTTTTGATAAGGAGATAATCAAACCGAAGTTTCTTACGATTAAGAAAGCAGAACGTTGTTCTAAACTATACATTTTACAGAATATAATGTAAGAGACGGCAATAATAATCACGTAAGAGTTTCATCTCTTGGAAATGGACAAATCGTGAAAATGTTCTTCTGTCACAAGTAAAATTACCTTGAAATCGGTGAGCTTTCGATAGCAGGATATGCTACCATCTACGGACCGTGCAATGACGAAGCATTAATCATATCTGCCAATAAAAATGTTTTGTTTTGTTGTTTGCAATTACCTATATTACTGACTTCGTCAAATTGCAGTCGGGGTGCACCGTCCCTCTAAAAAAAAAAGAAAAAAAAAAGAGCATTTTATTTGTACAAATATAAAAATGAATAATATTATTTCCATCGAGATTATGTTGTACATTTATCGAAATATATTCCGTTCGACCCATACATTGAAGGCACTTGCATATATATTACAATTATAAAAGTAGGTTTATTCAGTCGCGGTAGAAAATTGTTTTGCTCTTAGTCAAAATGAGCTAAATATCAGAGATACCGCGTTTCCGTTTGATCTTTTACAGTAAACTATTCTCAATGAAAATTGTTCTGTGCAATGAATCCATATTCACGGTACATGTATAGTAAATGTATCATGTAGTGAACAAAAATAGAATATTGTTGAATTGAATGATTATAATAATGTCAATATGTGCTGCAGTTCTCAACTCGGAAAGCTGAAAACGTCGAAGTGATAAGGATATTTCATCACGGTAAAATAAATTGTATATCATCGTCACCACATAATCAATTGATTTTCCTTCTGGAATTGTCTTAATTAATTGCTATCTGCTAGGCTCCAGTTTGGAGTAAACGTATGTCAGTAAATTGAGCATTACGTTCGCAAGAGGATTGTCTACACAAGCTTCTTTTCTTCCGTTTGAGCTTTAACAACCCCACATTTGAGCTTAGTAACTAGTTGGTAATGTTTATGTACATATATGATTATGAATTATACGTTCTGTATTCCATTCATATGTAAATAAATCCATAACTCTGCCGAAGGACAATACATTGGTCATTGAATTGAATATCTCCATTATATCCTATACAGTCTGTGTCAAATAAAATGGTACAAGAGAAATACATTTTTTTTTTTTTTTTTTTTTTTTTTTTTTTTTTTTTTTTTTTTTTTTTTTTGTACGAAGATTAAACAGAACCTGGTATTGTTTGGTATTTTCATAAAGCAGGAAAAGACTTTCTTCTGCAATTTTTGTCATAACATTTGGTGCTGTAATTTTTGAGATATGACTAGTTTTCTACAATCAAGAAAAATACATGCCTTTGTGTAGGTTTCGCACAATGGCCATGAATTCAGCGCTCCCGGCCAAAACAATAGAAGTGCGGAATTTCGAATTGTTCCTCGTCGCACAAAATTTGGCATAACTTTTGTTTTACGAAAGCAAATTATACAGAACAAAGCGCATCATCAACGAAAAACTTTTGGCTTTAATGTGGTACTACAAACACGTACACGTTATTTGAAAAGATTTCACACCTAAATTATTTTTCGCCGACTGAACCATTTTCTTTCTTTTTTTTTTCTTTCTTTTTTTTTTTACACAGACTGTATTATGTGATTTATTTGGGAAATAAAAATGAATAACCGATCGAAGTAACGACACCTCCAAGGAAAATAGAGGGAGGTAGACAAAATAAGGGTGCAGAGTCGTTTTTACAAAGAATTTGATCAACTCTGTTTTAGTAAAATACATGGCGCATGTTCCTTGTTAGGCAAGTCCAATACAAAAGAAAGCGCGTCATGTGAACTAGTCATGTAACCGAGTTTGACCATTCTCTGTGATAAAGAGCTCTTTCAGGGTGTACAGGGGGAAAATACAAGCAATATCATCACATTATGGAGTGAAACAAGACAGTTTGTGAGAGAGGGCTAGTGGTTGTAGTATTGTCAGTAAAGTTCTGAGGCCAGAAGTTTACATACACCATCTCCCTGCATACACCTTGGAAATTCAATTCAATTGTAGAATTGCCAAACATAAGAAAATTTACTGTATCTTCAGAAATATTAGGGCTACCATGACAAATTTGGTATCAAATGAAAGAGCTTATAAAGTTCTTTCATGACTTGTGAATGGGATGCCGATGGAACTAAAGTATATTTTAATTACAATTTTCTTTGTAGAAAAAGTAATATTTGTGCAAATTCTATTTATTCTATTGTTAGTCATTATATTTCCAAATATCGTTTTATAACAATTTAGAAATGGCAAATCTACGATCGATATTTCATATTTTATCATGATATGTCACCGACAAAAAAAAACAATTATTGTGAAATGTTTGTGTTTAGAAATAACGAGCACAAATATGAAATGTTTTGGCCAAGACATTTTAAAAGTTTGTATCAAATATGAATATTTATGGGGAAAAAATGACTTCCAAATATTCTTCAGCTCCTGATGACATGCCAGTGTGATGGAAGAGCATGATATACTAGTACTCATTTGTTTGATACCAAATTTGGCATTATAGCACAGGTAGTTTTTTAAGATACGGTAAATGTTAAGATTCTTGGCAAGTGTACAATTCTCAGTGAATTTCCTGGGTGTATATAAACTTCTGGCCTCAACTTTACATAGACATACATGTATATAGAGAGACTGAAGAACCGAGAGTGGAGTTATAGTAAGATAGTAATGATTTGGCTGGAGAGTATGAGAGAGAAAGAGGTAGAGAGTTAGATAAAGGAAGAGCGAGGAAGGGGTAAAGAGTAACATATACAGTCTGCATCAAATAAAATATTACTAGAAAGTAGAAGGAAACATTTTGTTATAGTTTGAAGATTAATCACAACGTGGTATTTTCATAAAGCAGGAAAAACCAGACTTTTTTTCAGCATTTTTTCCCCCATCTCATTTGTTCCTGTAGATCTTGAGATATGATAAGTTTTCTACAATCAAGAAAAATCCATTTTGTGCACGCCGTCCTATGCCTTCAAAAAGGTTTCAAACATAATGAGCTAAAAATGACCGCGACAGAACAACAGGTTTGGGCATTTTCGATTCTCTCGCCGTCGCACAAAATTTAGCATAACTTTTGTTTTACAAAAGCAGATTATACAAAATATCGGTATGATGAAAAATCTTTGGGCTTTAATTTGATACCACATACACATAACGTTAGAGAAGATTTCATACCTAATTTATTTTCCCCAGGTTGTACCATTTTTTTTTTTAAATACAGACTGTACATGGATTAATGATTGGAAGAATATGAAATTGATGTTTTATCAAGAACTTTCATTTGGAATATTTAGTCTTTGTAATGCAATACTTAAAGTGAATACACAGATGTAGGAAATTAATTATTTGATCTTTATTACAGCTATGCAATGTATCCATGTAATAGCAATATTTCGTTAAAATCGAGTCCATTCCCCATGAGGTGCTCACGACCAAGCCAAATACTTTGTTTTTAAGAAAAAGCCTTGTTATACATATGAGCACATACAGTCTGTGTAAAAAAAAATGGTACAGTCAGAAAACATTTTTTTTATATTATGAATATTGATTAGAACTTGGTATTGTTTGGAATTTTCATAAAGCAGGATAATCGGAATTTCTTCTGCATTTTTTTTTTTCATCACATTTGGTGCTGTAATTTTTGAGATATGACCAGTTTTCTACAGTCAAGAAAAATCCATTTTCGCACGACGTCCATGCATTTGTGTAGGTTTCGCATAATCGAACAATAGACGTGCGTAATTTCGATTTGTTCGTCGTCGCAGTCGGGGAAAAATTAATTTAGGTGTGAAATCTTTTCAAATAATGTGTGAATGTGGTACCAACTAAAAGCCAAAAGATTCTTCTTGCTGATGCACTTTGTTTTGTATAATTTGCTTTTGTAAAACAAAAGTTATTCTAAATTTTGTGCGGCAATGAGCTAATCGAAATTACACACATCTATTGTTTTGGTGCGCTGAATTCGTTGCTATTATGTGCAAAACCCATAGAAAAGCATGCGCAAAGTACATTTTTTCTTGATTATAGAAAACTGGTCATATCTCAAGATCTACAGCACCAAATGGGATGAAAAAAAAAATTGCAGAAGAAAGCCTAATATTCCTACTTTATGGAAATATCAAACACTTTTAGAATGTGATTAATTTTCATACTTGAAAGAAATGTTTTCCACTTGTACTATTTTATTAGACACGGACTGTAGACACATGTATAAATGTTTGAAATAAGGACCAGGAGAGTTGCCTCGTAATAACAAAATCTCATTTTATCTGCGTTCATTATAACAAGAATGGACTGTATAAAATGGAACTTCAAATAAAGTGTCAATATCAAGCCTACATACATGTGGTATTTTTTACTTTATGTTTACAATGCAGGCATACAATGCATGCACTTTATATTTTTGTGTAAAATACAGTAAAATATGTATATATTTTAATAGTTTGTTGACGTTTGTCCAATCCCTGTCAAAACAAATTCGTTAAGGTTTTCATTTAACATATATGTACATAATACTGAAATTATGAACCCAACAGAATATGGCAGAAAGATATTGGTTAAGCTTTAAAACATGCAGAATTACACAAAAATATTACAATATTACTACACAGAAGCAAATAAATAAAAAGGGGTGGTTCAACCCATTATACATATTAAGCAAACATTGGGGTAAAATCAAATTGAAGATTTAAAAAAAATTATCAATTCTTTTAAAAGATATTTATAGAATATTGGATGGCCTTGAGGTTGATACAAGGAATATTGGACGAGCTTTGCACAAATATTGGACGAGTCGAAGACGAGTCCAATATTTGAAAAGCGAGTTCATATATATCCTTGTATTGACCGAAAATAGGACATCTAATATTTGTATTATTATCTATACAGAGGATTTTACAAATAGGGCCCCCCCCCACATTTTTTAATCACAATGTTTTATTCATTTAGGATTCTTAACCCCCACCCCACAATTTTTGTTCTGGAATACAATTCTATTTTGAAAATTAAAAAAAAAAAAAAAAAAAAAAAAAAAAAAAAAAAATTTAAAAATGCCACCCCCAAAATCCCGCCACCCCCCCCCCAAAAAAAGCCCCAACTTTTTTGTTCTTTTTTTTTTTTTTTTTTTTTTGATTCTGAAAAAATTTGGCCCCCATAAAAAACGTGGCCCTCAAAAAAGCCCCCCCCCCCTTTAAAAAAAAAAAAAATGCCCCACAAAAAAAATTAATTGCCCCCCCCCAAAAAAAAAAAAAAAAAATTGCTCAAAACGCGTACAAATAAAGTGCGCGCAATTCATTTGACGCGTAGGCCTTGCTCAAATGGGCTGAAGTGATTGTGACGTAACAAAGGAATTAAGATAAATGAATTGTAACGCGTCGCTGCATTTTGGGGATTTCCCCATCTTGCTGCCCAATATTATCGATATTGGGCAGCGAGGCACGATATTGGGCGAGTTCAAAACGAACTTTGTAAAGTAGGTCAAGTTTATGAAGTGCATCAACAAAATAACACTTGTATTTGGCCTCTCAAAACCCTCTGTATGGATAATAATAACAAATACTAGCATGAGCGAAGTGATCAAGTCTCTCATTGACTGTGTGTTATGATTAGGTAGTCTTAAAATATACCCTTTGAGATTACTGTTAGTAGTACAGTGAATTAGCCTACAAGTTTATTTGTACTGTACAGGGAAACTAATATGTTTTGAGGAAAAAAGTATGCGTTTTGATGCTTGGTAACATAATTATTGCAGTTTGAACGTATTGAGTAGTGAATAAGTGTGATATCATTCAAGTAGGTCTATATCATAACACTACATTGCTTGTGAAATGTTGCATCATGGGTTAGGAACTGGGCTACATTTGAGCAGTTGAGGACTTGAGGTGGTGGTATACAATACTGTTCTCTTGTCATACTGAAAACAAAATTATCGGGCCATAACTAAGCCATGTACATATTTCAAATATTGGGGCTGGAGGAATAGGCTCATTATAACTTAATCTCAAATTGTATTTGTGCTTGTAATAACTGGAGTAGACTGTATTTTGACCCATTGACACGCTTTATTCAAACATGTTTAGTGTGCCTAAACTGTCTAGGGATCGATCCTGCAGACAATAAGAAGAGTTACATATCATGGTTATGTTGGAACCAGCTAAATATTAACAAATTTATTAAATTCTGCTGAGTATTTGTACTAAAAATTGTGTCGGCACAAAGGCATGAAGTAAACATGTGGCCAAGACCTCTTGACGAAAATTTCAAATAATAAAATTTAAATCGAAAACTTTCTTCAGAATAATGAAGTCAAAAGTAATCGCTTTTATGTCTAAGTTATTTTGTCAGTGGAGAAGAAACAGGTTAAAAATCTCAACTACATGCATAACGTAAAAGTTATAACATTTACGTTATGATAATAATCCTCTGCTTAACTCTTCTCTTTTAAATCAACCAACATATTGCACTAGAGTCTTCGTTCATGCCACCTACAATTTAAAAAAAAAAGACAAAGACTCCATAGACTGAAACTATGTAAGCGCATTAGACTTTGAATAAATGGATTAAATTACATCACTTCCAGCATACAGAACTGTGAGTAGAAACTTATTATAAAGAGATCTGAAATTATAAATATGGACAAAATTTGGTTTAAATACCACTTGAAGCAAAGATTATACAGATGTGCTCAACTTAGGACAAAGAATATCCATGATAGCAATCCCTAGACTTTAAGTATTAAACTTTCCTTGATTTTTAGACGAAAGTAACAGGATAATAAGGGAAACAAAGTTGAATTGTTATTACCTTTCTACAAATATCAATTAATTGGAACAAATAAAAAAATGTATGTACCCTTCTAAACAATTATACCTACATGTTTATGCATTGGCCGGTTGCAATGCCATCAATAAACAGAGTTTGGCCAGCCCGGTTGAGTACATGTGTAGGTAACAACATGGTGCATATTGCTTTGTCAGACAAGCGAAGTACAAAAGAAAATGCGCCATGTTGTTACCCAACTGTAACTGAGTTGGCCATACTGTTTATTGATGGCTCTGGCTGGTTGTGACCAGAGTGGGTAGATAGAGAGAGTGGCGACAATGGAAGTCGTCTCTGATTGGTCAATTTTTTCATGGGGCTCGAAATGGAACTATTTTAAAAGCAGTTGATGCCCTCAACAGCTGATTTAGCACCAATGGAACTTTTTTGCAACCAGCTGATGTGTTTTAATCATACGCTTCCAGGATGCGCGGTCAGGATGCGTCTTAACATGATCACAAAAATAGTTCCTTTCAGCTCCCCATGTTTGACCTTTGACTGCGCGCACCTAGTTTTGGGTACGCGTGTCGTCACTCTCTCTATCTACCCACTCTGGTTGTGACTAATAACAATTTTAATAAAATAAAAATGAATTGGAGATCAAAATACGCCATTGCTAAAGTTCATCTCAAGACAGGCTGATTAGGTAAAATAATGAGGAAGCATGGTTTTCATTGATGAAGACATAGTTGGCATCTAATAAGGCTGGTAACCAGAATTCTGTCCATTCCTCCAATTTCCATTCATTGATCCTCTGTTCCAGCTGTGATGCTGAGTCCTATCATCGTACGGGTTCCAGTTATACTGGGTATATTGGGCACCACCATCGTAACCCCAGTCCCCACCATACCCATTCCAATATCCACCTTCGTGCCATCCACCACCGTACGGTGCACCCTGCTCCTGCCAACCTGTCCTTTCATAATTCATCCCTTCATCTCTCCTCCAGTTGCCCTCCCTACTTCTAAATGGATCACCCCGCTGGGACGTATTCCTGTATGATTTCTGTCGGCCTCCTCCATTCTGCTGGTAGGGGTCATCAAAACGTTGATGATGTCCTCTCCAGTTATTTCTTTCATGACCATAGTCATTTCTAGTCCTGTAATGGTCATTCATTCTTTGACCTTGGAAGCGTTTACCAGGTGGTCCTTTGGCATGCATGCGTTCACTTCTGATCCTGCATTAATGGCAAAAATATATCATCGTTATTTGTCATCTGTATAAAATAGCTCGGATGTAAGAGAGAAAATCCTTGGCATTCCTACAGCCCACTCCCGTCATACAGAATGGATATACCAAGATTTAAATATAACAAGGTAATTCTCCTTTTACCAACTTCCAACATATGCATATGTGTCGATGTACCTATACATTCAGTATTAAAAAAAATCCATTTACCAATTAATGTTTGATTTTGATGTTGTACTTGTATTTACATGGTTTAAGAGTAATTACGCTGACATTTTTGGTAAATCAAGTATCAGCAATCAATTCATATTATTAGTTCATAAGTTGTTTTGTTATTAATGTTCCTATATTTACGTTTATGATGTAAAGCGCTGTCATACTTCAGTAATGAGCACCATATAAATGCAAATATGTGATGCATCACATCGAAATCAGACACAAGTCGCCAAGCAAATTCAGCACAGTGTCGAGGAAATCGGCAAAATAATAAAATTGTCATGTTGGAGGGAAATATTTTTTAAATTTTTTTAATGTTCAATGTTTCTTGTATGCTCTGTTTAAAAAAAAATGGGTAGAAATGATTAAAAAAGCCTTTAAAAATGGATTGTTTTGTTGGAATCTTTGACTCGTTTCTGGCGACTTGTGTCTGATTTCGATATGATGAGTCACATATTGTATTGTATTTTAACAAGGTAGTTGGCATGATCCCGAGCACCTCTTTATACAGTGGAAACTCGTTATAACGAGATCTGATACAACGAGCTTCCTGATATAACAAATTAATTTTGCTGGTCCCATCTCTTTTTTATCTTTTTTACCCTGATTTAACAATATTCCTGATATAACAAGGTAATTTCTATGGTCCCAAGGACCTCGTTATAATGAGTTTCCATTGTAATGGGAATTGACTGTAAAACAAGAACTACGTCCATGAGCACATCAAAGAAGAACTACCTTCACGAGCTGATTGAAGTTAGCCTAAATGGAAATATAAATCAATTAAAACTCTGTATGACCTGCGTGAGGATTTGAGCCTTGTTGCTTAAATCCGGCTTTAAAATATATTTAGTTTTCCCTTGAAAACATTACAAAATACATTTGCTACATTCACAAAATACTTTGCTAGTTCTCCCCCCCCCCCTTGACAATGGTAACTCTTACCCAAAGAGCACAACTAATCATGAAACAAGAAACTACTTACCTATCCCCAGTAAGACTTAAAAGATCGTCAATGTAGTTCTGTCTCTCAACAGGGTATCCTCTGGCTTCCTTGAATGCTGTGAATTGAGGAAGAATATTAAAGAAAATTAAAGAAAACAAAACTCATATTGAATATTCCAAACAAAGACAAATATTACGAAAACTTCCAAACAATTTTTATTCAAAAAATATAATAGCTCATGCCATTATCACAATCCGACATGGGTCAACAGTGCACCTTTTCTGTGTCAGGTATGCATCAGATTTTGCAAAAAAAGTTGTGAAGTGCACATTTTTTAAAGATTCTCCTAGAGCAAGGTGGCCGTTGTCTTGTCACAGCCACGTTGAAATGCGAGGAATCTCAGGTGTGGACAGCCAAATCTGATTTCTAATCATGTCTAATTTAATAATTTTTAGGCACCAAGGATTTATTAACTTGGTGTTCTGCATGCATCCAGCATGCCCTAATTAAGGGCTATTGATATTTAATCCCCTGTTCTGTCTGGGTCCAGCACACCTTACTTAAAATGGGCTATTGTTATCCTGGAAGCACATCCTGGAAGAGGGTGAATCAGCATGGTGTTTACACACATTACCATCCCAGTACTCTATTGTTCACTAAACAATAGCTTTTTTAAAGCTGGTGTGCTGGAACACGGCTGGAATGGGGCCATGCCATACTCAGTCCAGACGCCCTTTCCGAACCCATGCGGAACACTAAGTGAATAAATCCTTGGTGCCTTAATAGGATTTACAATGGTCAGCATCAAATTAATCGTGATTATTGGAAATACATTAATTATTGAAAAAGTCAGACAAAACTTTGGAAACCCCATTTGGAACTTCATAATCATATTGTTCATAATGGCATGCATAAATTCATGCAGAGCTTGGTAAAGTACCTCCTTGTAATTACCTTTTATAGCATCTTCCGGCTTAAAATCCTCATGTTCTATGAGATACCTGTATAAAGAAATAAGGGAAATGCAATGAACAACAATTTAAAAAAACACAGCGAGGCCAAGACCGGCAAGCAATAAAGGTACACAACAGTCTACTAATTTTTTCATTTTTTTCTGTTGTTTTAAAATAACAATAACCCAACCCTCTTGCTACCAAGGACTCAAAATTGAAGTTATAAATACCCCCCCCCCCCCAAGGTAGGGGGTCCATATTCTTGCATGTATTTTTAATCCTTATAATTGAAAAAGATTGATGAAATCAGATGTTTCTTAAATTTCTTCTTAACCCTCTCATTACCATTGTCGCCTTTTGCACCATAGAACACTGGTGACAAGGGAAACTGATTTTACTGCCATTTTGCAAGAAAGCGCCCTCTCTTGTTGAGTTGTATAGTGTTGGAAAGCTGGGAATGGTAGTTTTTACTTGGATGCAAACAATAGGGGTATTGATAGAGTTTTCTTTTTGAAAATTTGAAATGAAGTGAGAGAATTCATTTTTTGGAAAAAGTGCCTGGTAACGAAAGGGTTAATGGTTATGGTGTTGATATTTCATGGTAAATTTGAAAATGACTTCTTATTGTTGAATCAGAACATCAGACACATATCAAAAATAATTCTTGAAACTCCCATTTCTCATGAGACATTACTTACCGACATATAAGGTATCCTGTCCTGTTCACTCCATGAGTACAGTGTACACCTATAATCATATCTGAGAGATAGAATGAGCAAAATCATAAAATTTCCATGCTGGAGGTATTGGAAAACATATGAATGATATTCAGCATCAGCAGGAGGTCCAGGATTTGCAAATAGGGAAGGGGGACGTTGCCAAAAATTTTCTGATTTTTAACATTCACAGTCAATGGGCGGTTTTTAAATTATGGGAAGGGGGGTCCCTGAGCCTCGCCTGGATCTGCCAGGTGCTGAGCATGTATTTGGGTGGGTCCACAAAGGACCAACAGGAGCTTACAGGTTGATCTCTAAGATATTTTAATTCTTGGACATAAGCAAAAGTCGCAGGTGATTTGTCGAGGGTAGGGTCTATAAATATAGGAAATTTGACAGTTTATATAAATTACAATAATATGATTAAATCAAATAATGCCAACACCCAAGCTACAATGTATAATGTAATAACACTCACCATTGTCTTTATTGTATTCTTTGAAGTCTGACACTGCGGAAGTAAATCTGAAAAAAAAAGAAGATATTTTTAGAAGAAATTAATATTGGCAAGTTGGGGATGAATTTTAGTTCACAAACATGTTGAAATCTTTTTTGTACAAATCTTTAATCCTTTGACATATTTCATTCCACTCTCCTCTAGATTTTGTAACTAGTTCAACAATGGCCAGCATAAGAAAGTTTGACACTGCTGATCATAGTCTGTCTTCACTGTCATGCCTAGATGTAGGTGCTATCGTAGATTGACACTGTAAATCATGTTTTTTAATATAGGGGTGTTGTACACTGACTAACAACATAAATTGCCGAAGGCCCAAATGGCGACCCAATGTATAGAATAGCCTACACCAATCTGCATAAGGTTAGGATCCTACGAATCATCTGACTGTATAAGCCGTCCACCCTTGCGAAAATTTCAACTTTACAGTAATGACAAAATCTCAAAAACCGTGAAATTGTTCACTTGCAAATTTTCCCAACTAGTCCAAACTCGCAAAATGCACGAACATATTGGCTTATAGGAATATGGGCAGCAAATAACAGAACAGATTATTCTTAGTATCAAAAATGGCAAAGCAAGGACATGGCATCAATTCTTTCTGTCATGTTTCATCAATAACTGTCATGGGGAAAAAAATCATATATGATTAAATGGCTCTGGTTAAATGAAAGAAAGAAGAGGCACTGCAGGAACCTTGATCATGCTTAATGTTAATGCGGCCATTTATCAATTTCACAAATGGTTAATTTGACAAATATACATGTATGATAGTTTGTTTATATGACAAAAGGCCTCTTCCAACTAATATACGTCATGGGTTGAAATAGCACCATCTATGCTTTCATAATTTTCCCGACATAGCAATAGCAACAATTTGGATGTGTGCTCTGAAATCTTGTTGTAAAATACATGTTTTGGTGACATGAAGTCACTAAAACATTTGAGTCACACTGAGTCAAGGAGGTTTGTTATTTTGATAAATTAATGTGTATTAATAAAACAGTTTTAAGGAGCAAGTTGATGGAACTATCATAGACAAAAATAAAATATAGCAAGTCAACCATACTACCATTTTTCATTGACTGTTTCTTTACTTAATGATCAGCAAGGAGGTGGAAAAATAAGTAAAAAGAAGGCAAAGAAGAGGTGTGTATGATTGAAACCATTTCAATGAAGAGACCCTCAATGGATCAGTAATGTTTGCATTTCATCAAGAAGATGATGGAACCTTTACAATGGAGTATCTTCACTAGGCCCTCCCCTCAACTGCATCATGAGCGGAAAACGCAGGTCAGCCTTCTCTTGAAGAAACAGGAGACTTAATGGAGAAAGCACCTGGACCAGGCCTTTATCAATATACCTAGCATCAAAATATTCATATAAAAGCCTCGCCTACAACTTTCCCTATGCCCACAATACAATCAGCAAGATTGGTCGAGAGACATGTGAGACAATCATCAGTGCATATGAAGAAGGCATGGACTGCCCTACTTTTAGTAGATCATAAGTATTTTGTAATCGCATATTCATGTATGTTCATACATTCCATTGTAACTCATATCGTTTTTGTAATCCACAATGTGCATTTCATGTATTTTTCAGTGTAAACTCGAATTGTATCCGTCCTTTTTCAGTATTCTTTAATGAACCATATTGAATCAATGAACAAATGAACCACACCAGATACTGAGTCTTCCTTTCTTCATCGGCAAGAAGCAGTATAAACATACTGACGAATACATTCTTTTTACGGGAACAGTGACTTACCACATTTGTAAATGTATAATCTTACTGTGATATACGTGGCCCACCAATACTAATGATATCAACTAAATTCAGGATTCAGGTTAATGGATCCTTGTTCAGGTAAGAAATGAACATTTTCTATTCCTTACTTTATGACTAACGACAGACGCCACTAAAGGAGACAGTTACTATCACGGGTGTACAAATAATGGAACTTTAACACACATGCAGATCTGTTAATGGGAAGCAACTAGCGATCAGATGTCCACGTAAAGGAAGGCTCTAAATACTTCAATTACAAGAAGTTCCACTCCATTGTATTCATGGCTGTGGCAGATGCTAATTAAAACTTCCTATTTGTGGAAGTTGACACACCTGGAAGCGTTGCAGAAGGTAGGATCTGGAGAGATCTTGCTTGGACAAACTCTTGAAGAAAGAAGGGCAAGCTTTCCAGAGCCAGTACCTTTAACAGTAGAAGACTATCTCGATACCCCGTACTAAATAGTAGGAAGTTATGCATTTCATGAGGTGCCTCGGATAAATGAAGCCGTATCCTCAAAGAAAATGACAAATCAGCAGAGGATATACTATGCATCGCTGCTTCTTAGAAAACGTCACTGATAACCTCTCAAAAAATGACAAGATTACACAATAGGCTTAAATGTACAAAAGACACTGCCCTCCAGTATTTGTAATCTTTGTTGTAGGGTCGCAGATGGTCCATAGACAAACTTCGCTCAACTGCAAATACTACGGCCCTTCAGGTGCCCAGGAGACGTACAAAGTTTGGTGAGCAAAGTTTTGTATATACATGTAGTTGCCCCATAGTGGGAATGGGCTTCCATATCATATGTGCTCCAGTGCATCTGTGCCTTTGAATGTTTTGGCAGATACATTGTAAATGGTGGTTTACAAATGCTGCTTTTCATGATGATTATCATCATCTGTCGTGTTGTTTAAGAAATGTACATTTACGTCTTAATGTCTAAATATGTATTGAATTATTGATTAGTATTGGGCATCCATTAATTCATTGTACATGTGTATATAGGCTTGAATGTTTTTGTTATATACAAGTAAGCATCCCTGTATTACAATATACACATTGTAAGTTGTTGGTATTGATTGATTCATTTAATTTGTAAAATGCATTGATCAGTGTGAACTGAATAGGGCACTATAAAATAGACAATTTATTTTCATCATAATTTCATCATAATTAAAGACTCCCAAGGGCCAGGCATGTTGTTGAAAAAAAAAATTTGTCATGAGATTCAGTCGCTTCAGCACCATGATGGAACAGGAGCCTGAGAATGTGGAATCCATTATACATTGTGTATGCACAATCTCATCCGTACAAGAAATGCAGCATCGTCAACAGTGGAAGGTCTAGAGATGTTGCAAGGAAATACCTCAAACAAGAGTTCCAAGGACTAGAGGGGGCATCTTTGCAAGTACTGAAGTACTGTTTGAAATGTTTGTTGTTTTTTTTTTCAAATATTTTATTTTGTACTTGCTCTATATATTGTTTGTCCACAATTTGTTTACTGAAATATGAATGATCAATTGTAAACATGATTAGTTTTGGTCCTTGGACCTTTGAATCACCTTATTTTTATGCGTCTTTTTATACCGAAATAAATGAATAAATAAATACATTGCTACAACAACATCTGACTAGGCAGTGTTTCAAGGGGAAAAAAAGCATGATCCTCACATTCGATGGGCGTCGCTTTTTTGCAGCAAAACACCTAAGGCGAACGCATTCCAAAAAGATCACATCGAAAGAAAGATGTCACAACATATTGCATACCATATTCTCACAAATGAGTATTTCTTATTACAATGCATAATAATTCTTGGTTATTAGTGTCAGAAGTAATCCTTAACATTTCAAACGCAGGTGCAGCACATTGTAATTTGTTGTGTACTGAGAAAATCTTGAATTACATTACAGACAGCCAGAGTCGGAGCAAAAGCGGTTTCCTTGTTTTGGTTAAACAGTTTAGGAATAGACTGCTACATGGAGAGGTTTCAGTAAGTGAGCTCGGGCAAGGCCACACGATCTCGCGCGGAACCCATTTTTATTTGCTTTGATTTGTGATGGCGAGCTAGCGCTTGCTGGTTATAGCAGAGAGCAAGCCAACACAACTTTTTGGTTGGTCAGCCTGCGATTGAAGCAAGATTGCAGCAGAATCTTTTCATTCCAGACATATGAACAGATTCCGCTAGATCATGGATTTGAGTGGGCGTACTGCAGATTTGCCGTATACTGCCAGTTTTTTTGCTGATACTACAGTCAGTGGTGTAGTTTTATAGGAGGTGACTGCTGATGTAACATGGCTGGCATTGCACACATACGAATAATCTTGGAGATATTGCTTCTCGTCACCTCATCGATAACCAGGTACATTGCATCAGATGTCAACCACAACTTGGTTCTCAACTTGGACACCAAGTGAAACCTCCAAGAATAGCTTCAACTGTGATTTGACATAGAGGCGGTTCAACAAGACTACGCCGGGCATATAGACATGACATCACCACAAAAGCAGATAATCTTGTTGAACTTTTATTTTTTTAATTAATACCACTATCTCACCGGCAGGACTAAATAACCTCCAAAGGGATTAGTGAGAATAATTTTGCATAAGCAGGCATCATTCTCATTCATATGTTCATATCACTCTGTTGGTATGATTTTCAATTTTTATAAGAACTTCTGCTATGCGGCACTGAGGCTAATTTACATGCATGACCAATGCCCAATAATCATTGGGCAGCGTTAAATTTTTAAGGAGTAAATACTTATCTGCCATATGACTTGTTGACGGGACTACATGCCCTACAGTGAAATCTTCACAATACTGCACATCTCTTTCCAAATCTCTTGTGAAAAACATGAACAATATGATTATGAGACGCAACAATCACATGTCAAATTTGATCACAAGGCTATCAAATTAAAATTTTACTGTGCATGTAGCAACAATCTAAAAATTGGTAAATATACAAGTACTTGATTTGCAATTACAATTTAAGGGGCAGGACAGGCCTACCATAAATTTCATGTTGAGATTGAGTATCAACACTGCAATCGCAAATATACACAAGCTAAGATAGTAATAAGATTTCAATTATATTTCCAGGCAAATCTCCATGGTCCCCATTATGAACAGTCGTGTATAACCCATGCAGTCAGTGTTCATAGTGGTTTAGTAGCAATGATATTCTCATCATTTTTACAACAAAAAAGTATGACCTGCATTTCAAATGCCATATTGATTTCTGTAAAGGAATTCAGAAGAAATCCCAACTATCAATTAAACCAGGACAACTACCAACAAGAACATCAACTACCCTACAGAACGACTAACCAACTAGCAGGATCAACACACCCCAGGACATCACATATCACACCTAGGAGACCACAACCCTCTGCATGCTAAACCTGGGGCTTGCGTCACATAACCAGCCTAAAACCATGCCAACTGGCGTATTTAAAAAAAGAAAAAAAAAAAAAAAAAAAAAAAAAAAAAAATATTTTAGGATCAATAGCCATGTTATAGTTCATTGTCCGCTAGTTTTGGATTGAATTTTAAGTGTAATAGATGAATCACCCCTTGGGATAATTTAATGTCAAGGGTTGTTCTAAGCCGAATAGTTGTCTAGATATGAAAATATAACAAAAGAAATTGTACTTACATCATGGATCATCATACCTTGTTTGTAGCTGTTAGGTCAATAATAAGGCCATAGTTTGGTAGTCCATATCCCTCCAGTTTATCCAAACAGGTTCCTCTGGTGTAAATCTGGAAGGGAGAATATGAAGCATTGTGGTCATAAAAAACTACAGAACCATATAAATGACTTTGTTGTTTGTACAATTTTTTTCTTTTTTCTTTTTTCCTTGTTCTTTTTTTTTTTTTTTTTTTTTTTTTTGCTTTTGTTACAAAAATTATTGTGCATTTGATGTACATAAAGCTGGCCAGGAGCATCATGCTGAAATAGTCTGTTTACAAGAAGCAGGAATTGTCATGTGGCTGTTTGTTGTATATATTTGATTTTTATTTATTTATTTTTATTTTTTTTATTTAAATTGATATTGGCTCAACAGGGGTATCTTCAACAGCAACAAAAGAAATTTTTATCAAGAATAATACTGTGTTTGTCCTCAATTTCTTACTCTATCCTGCAACCTGAAAAGCCATCAAATGTTAATACTTCATGAAAATATGGTACTTCATCTGTTTAACATTACATATGGTTTTGAAGAAGTGTTTAATCCTGTCTATTTTTGGGGGACATTTAAGAATTTATATTTAGAACCTTGCGGTCCGTATTCTGACTGAAGACCGAGTTGTAATCAGTTGAGTTGTGTGGTGCTATCGTGGGTCCTTTCGCTTTGCATAAGCCACCGTTAACTCATACACTCAGTCTTATGGTTGGAAAAGGGCCTAATTGTTCATGTTCGATCCTTTTTCTTCCAAAAGAATGAAATCAACCAGAATAATGATAGAAACATTGATTCCTTGAATAAATGAATAGATAATATGACTTGACTAATCTCATAAACTTTAGAAAAGCATCAAGCAAACAAAATAATTTTTCAAATCTGCGAAAGGAATTAAAACAATTATTATCATCACAAATGGATTTATAACAGGCAAATAAATAATTAACCCATCTCCATTCCTTTTCTTTTTCATTCCTAACTTGAGATCAGTTTCTGAAAAAAAAAGTAAAGAGGAAAAGAATTCAGGTGTAAGCTTAGGCAATGGATGATAAAGTGGGAGGAGGCAGTTTTCCTACCACATAAGAGACAAAATCTATAATAATTAAACTCTTTATTTCATAGTGATTTTGATTTTAATTGTATTTTAAGAAAGCTTATATTGTAATATATTTACAAAAACATCTCAGACAATTATTTAGAATTGGCATGTAACGATCCTATTATTTTTTGCTGTTTTGGGAGTAGATTTCCATCAGCGCTAGAATTTTTAATCACTGTAAAAGCCAAGTCACTCCAGAATGCACCCACAATGAAGGCGTTATGCCTGCTGCGGACTCACTTGGAAATTCCAGTAGCGCTAGAGCTGGGGGCATTTCAATTCAAGGACTTGTCGGACATTTTATCCGACAAATTTGCTCTCAGCCAATCAGAAGCAAGCATTTCAGTAGCTTATAACAGTTTGTCGGATAAAAAGTCTGACAAGTCCTTTCATGAAACGCCCCCCTGAGCTGGTATTCAACTCCAGGGGGGCATTTCATCAAAGGACTTGTCGGACGTTTTATTCGACAAACTGTTATAAGCTACTGAAATGCTTGCATCTGATTGGCTGAGAGAAAATTTGTCGGATAAAATGTCCGACAAGTCCTTGGATGAAATGCCCCCCAGAGCTCCTGGCATGTGAATTGGGTCAAAAACTTTTAACACAAACTCACATAATGTAATCTAAGCCGAGCTTTCACTTCAGTAGTGTCTCTTGAGAATCTGCTGTAGTGAAATGTGCCCCCTCCCCTAAGCATTATTACGTCACAATGGCCTTAATGGGAGTTCTACTGCGCATATTGGATGACGTCATCCCGACTCAATCCATGCACAACGCAGATGACTGGATCTACTCAATCCAAGTGGATGCACTCATGATACGATGTCAATACTTTAGTATTGACCTCGTGGACCAAACTGCCATATTTT
>CALNVZ010003432.1:12331593-12360462 GCA_940671915.1 Paracentrotus lividus | reverse complement strand
ATTTTAGACAAAGTTACAAACATCAATGTTTTCCTATTACAATACAACTATTTATTAAAAATTATTGAAAAAAGGAACAAAAAATATTTTCGTAAAAAAGTGAGAAAAAAAACATTTCTTCATCAAAACTTACACTGTTTTCGATTTCAGTCTGATTTCAAAATCACACAAGCGTTAAGACAATTTAATACTCTTTATTTTGACATAAAAGTTAGTGTGTTTAGAAAATGAATTCTGCTATTTTTATTCAAAGTAGAATTTTTTGTAAAATGGGCACTCATTTTGGACGCCCCCGGCTGTAGGGACCTTATGCAGCAGAGATGCACTGCCAGACGTTGGGTTTAGTAAATGTGGGATTCCTCCCCATATATTCCAATACTTTACTACTGGTACCTCGTTCAGCTACATGTAACCCAAACCGAGCTGGCTGCCTGACTAGGTCTGAGGAGTTAACAAACTGATATTATCAATATGCATGAATATAATTGAATGATTGTAATAACTTGGTCTTTGTAACACTTCAACATTGTAGACATTTCTAAATGAAACATAAAACTGAAGTACTGTCAATTTTTAAGATGACTGTATGAGTGTAGTCTATCATGTCTAGAAATCTAGATCGAAAGAGTATCAAACTGATAGTGATGTTGAATTGCTGTGATGCTGGGCCAGGGATTTTTGTTCAGAGACCCTGGACACACCCTAACAAAAATAAGCCTTGTAATTAAGTTGATTTTTTTTGTTTTTCGTAGGTTTTTTTTTTTTGTTGTCTAGATCTAATTAGTCTAAGTTTGAAAAAAAAAAATAATATCATATTTTTTAATGAATTTTACTTGAATGTTTCTTGAAGGTAGGCTACATTATCTTGTTTATCCATTGAATTTTTGATCATTCATAACTTGAAGTTGATTTTGGGGTGTCATTACCAGGTATTCCTTTGCAGATTTTTCAGACACTTCTTTTATACGTTGGTGTATTGGTTGAGCAAGTTTTCCCAGCCAAATAACTCTTGTTTCAATTCAAATGCAATATTTGATACAGATGGAGATGAAGGCAGTGAAGCAAGAAGACCACGCCCAGCACCTGTCCGTCAGCGTGATGATGGTCCGCCCGTCAGAGCTGGGAGGAGAAGAGGAAACATAAGAGATCGGATGCAACAAGCAAGAAGGGAAGAAGAGGAAAGCGATGAAGATGATGTCGATATGAATGGTAATTTTGAGAATAAATGTGATTGCTTTAAAAAAGGACTTGAAACAACAGATCAAATAGATTTAGTAGGAGAAGCATAATTAATTAACTACAGTTAGGTTAAAATAAGTATGTAGTATACTAAACTAAAAAATGATTCTTGTGATTTATTGGTGGTTTTGGGCCATGATTTCATGAAATCATCTGTTGTGCGACGATACTCCTGGGAGGTTTATGCACACTACTGGAAGAAAAAGAAGAAATATGCCCCAGTTCACGATTGATACTTAAACCAAATAAAATGAAAATCAGTTAAAAGAGTCATGTTCCCTAATATTTTCTATTTACATTCAAAAGCATTCTTGGCCAATATTTCAAGACAATGGTGCTCAGGAGGTTTGAAAACGTAGAATAAGATGCCATTCATTGTGAAGCAGAACTTTGAATTGCTACGGATCCAACTTTCAGATCAAATAAAACTGTTTATTAAACTGACTAGAGCACGAAAACAAGTTTGAGTTATTTGCTTTGTAATGAATATGAATTTCCAGTGACTGGTTGATTATAAACTGATTATATCTATTCAGAAGAGTGGATGGAAGGCGATGAAGATGAGCCGAGAGATTCTGCCGGAAAAAGGATTGGTGCCAAGAAAGCCAAGAAGCTTGAGATGAAAGCAGAGAAGCAGAGGGAGAGAGAAGTTAGTATAAGCAGTGTGTTCCTAAAAAAGAGGACCGAAGTTCAAAGGTCAGTCATTCAAAAGTATAATGGTTTATTCTGTGATTTGTTACTAGAATAATAACTAACTCATCAGCTTTTAATTTGAGACATTGCTGACGTCTAAATTGTAATGGTCACAGAGTTAGGGTCCTTTGAAGGTAATAGGTACAAACCCATTTTTTCCAAGTTTTGGTTTTTGGGGACGAAACAAATTTTTGTTAGTTTTTGGTTTCATCGTTTGGGTATTTTTCACACAAGGTTTCAATGAAATTCAATCTCATTTTCCAAAGGACCACTGCCAATGAGATGGTCACTATTATGGGGCCTCTGGAGTCGTGGTGACATCGTGGTGAACGTCTCCTGAGACTTCAGAGGCGTCGTGTTAAATCGAACAAAAGTCTGAAAAAATTGTCAATCCTGTCGATTCTTTTAATCGCTAGCAAGTTCCAACAAAGTTCTGAGAAGTCGGGATACTTCGTGCATTTTAGAGGGACGTCGCGGCAACCCCACGAGACGTCACAGAGACTTGCTTGCGTCTGAAAGACGTCTACTAAAATAATTGAACATGTTGACATTTGTTTGTTTTCTCGCGACTTCCTGGAGACTCGGGATCCGTCGCAGTGACCTCTCCGAGATCTCCAGAGACTCATAAATTAGAACGCATCTCATTACCAGTGAGAAATCCACTTAGCAAAGAAGATGACATTTCATTGAAACTTGCTGAAAGAGATCCAATGACACCAATTACTTAAGAAAGGTTTGTTTCATACCCGAAAAACCACAAACTTGGAAAAAACGGGTTTTGTACCTATCGCCTTTAAAAGACTCTAACTCTGTGACCCATAACACTATTGGACGTCAAGCAATGTCTCAAATTAAGCTGATGAGTTCTTAATATTTAGTAAACGAATCACAAGAATAAACCAATATACTTTTGAATGACTGACCTTTGAACTTCGTCCTCTTTTTTTAGGAACACACTGTATAGTTATTTTCCTGAAAGTTAGTCCAACTTTGATCAATCTGAGACCAGTTGAAAATTTGAGAAAACTGTTTGTTAATCTAAACCTTCTTTATTTCATACCGTGGTCTACACCTTTCATGATAATTTTTTAGGAATTACGCCTTTTCATATAAACTGGAAAGCAAAAGCAACTCATTCAAGGAAGGTCCCACATATTATAGGGTTCAACACATTGCCAGATCTGTTTTGTTACAGTTTATGTCAACAATAATATAATGATGTCATGAATGTGCATGTTTCACATACATGTACATGTACCTATAATCCTATCTGTTTTGGTACTGGAATTGATGTAAGTTTCAGCATTTTAAATCCGGTTTTATTGGTACATGCAGGAAAATTTATAAAATGAACATAAATTATATTTATGTTACATCATGGTATTTGTGCCTAAAATATATGTTATATGATAACATGTATAATCTTGGTTCATTCTTAATTTTTTAAGCTGTTGAGTAGATTCTTTGTATCCCTATAAATGCACTAATTTTTTATCTCTAAAATCTCATTCAAACTCATTTTGTAATATCTATCCACAGCTTATGCTGCAAGAAAGAGAGGAAGAAAAGGAACGCAGAGAAGCGATAGAAGAACATAGAAGGAAAGCTACAGAGAAAGAGAAAGAAGAGGAAGCAAAGCGGGTAGGTTTCTATGTTTTCTGTTTGGTAGAAAGGTTGTCTCATAATCTGGAGGTAAACATAATGATGAATCAAAGAATATTTAATGGTAATGTGATACATTCAGTGTCGGTTTCATCCTAGATAGACTAGATTGAATGTACAGATACCTCTTTGTAACTTTGATAGAGATGACAATATATTATTTATTATTGTGAGAGATCTAAATGTTCAAATTTTGGTAAATCATCAAATTGTCAAAAAGCAATTCATTTATTACAATTAAAATACTTTTTACTCAGTTTTTTTTTTTTTTTTTTTTTTAATAGTGTATTCTAGATAATATTGTTAAGAAAGCACCAAGTAGATTACATTTGTCAACACTTGACTCTGTGTTCCAGTTTGTTACACAAATAAATCTGATATTATTTGTAAATAACATTTGTTTTAATGCAAACTTGATGACTCAATTCTCTTCGTTTATTTGTTGTATTTTATTTGACTAGGAAGAGGAAGAAAGATTGAAGAAGGAGGAACAGGAGAGGAAGGATCATGAAGAATATTTAAGAATGAAAGAAAGTTTTGTTGTTGAAGAAGAAGGCCAGACCCAGGTCCTGACAGAAACTGAAGTAAGTATATTTATTTAATATTGGATGGCCAATATATAGGGGAATATCATAATTTATTCAACACATACATAGATCCTTGACATCTGATTGGATGAATGAGGGTCACATAACATGCAGAGGAATCAGCTGTTGAACTATGATTATGTAGCCAGTTTCAATATTCGATAGATATACTGAACACATACATGTATGCAATAGATCCCAGGGTGCACTGAACTTATGACGGGTATACATTGTACATGTACATGTACATTAATTTAACCTAATGCGCTGTCAGTGCAGGCCAGCCCTCCCAAGTCTCCTGGCCAGTGCCTCTAGCTCTCACAGCAAGATTATTTTGTATTATATCCCTTATCTAAGATTGTTTCCATTGAGAGTGTACACAAGGAGAAAAAGAATAGTTTAACTAAGAAAAACGTTTCTCGAGAAATAGTTCGTTTTTCTTCATGAAATCACGCATAGTACATTTTTTCCCTAGGGAAAAACTGGACTATACGTTTTTCCGACCCCCCCCCCCCCCCCCCACCCTATTCACGAGTTGCGCACGCGAGCGGTGCTACTCTGCTGCTTTTACCTGAATTCTCCACTGCATGCGCGCATGCCACGGGAAACTTTCGGCGAGCTGAATGCACTGACCAGGTGCGCAACAGCTGATTTTTGTTTGTAAACAGACAAAATGGCTGCCTCCACTAGTTGCCAGATTGATGGTAATAACGGAAGATTTCAGCAGTATAATGACGAGGAAATTGTGGATTTCATGAACTCGACTGACAGCGTTAATACTCAGAAACAAATTAAGTATGCTGTATCTATATTCCGTGAATTTTGTTCACAAATTGATGGTGTGAGTTGTGATGAGATCGACATCAAATCACTCGATTCAGCGCTCGCAAGATTTTTCGTCGGTGCTCGAACAAAAACGGGCGCTTTGTAAGTACTTGTACTTATTGGATCCAGAAGAAAGGTAAGCATAGACTATATAATTTTGTTCATTAAAGAAATTAAAAGGTGGAAGGGATATAAAACAAATATACAATGACTCATTCTCAGAACAGGTTAAAACTATTCGCACTCAGGAACATCACATAGTACTATTCTCTCTCGGGCCGATGGCCCTCGAGAGAATAGTACTATGTGATGTTCCTTCGATGCGAATAGTTTTAACCAGATCCTCGATTGTCATTGTATATTTGTATACTATTGATTCAGATGTAGTCCTGCTTCAAGACCTAACATTAGATTTTTCTTGGTCTAGACCATATCATGAGTTGAATAAAACATGAATTCAATGTTTTTAGATTTCGTGCAATGGCTGGAATATTACATTCAGTGCAAGTTCAAATGATCTTCAACTCCGCTTTGCGTCGTTGAATAAATCGGTTTAACTTGCACACTCATGTAATATTCTGAACAATCGCCATCAAAAACATTGAATATTGCATTTGGTCATTCTGCATAATAGCAATTGGAAATGAATTGAAACCATGAAGATAAGATACATCGGGTAATTTGACCCTTTCTTGATGTTGAAAATGCCTTTTTTTAATGCACAACATCAATAAACGAAGTGTAACAAATTGCACTCAGAAAAATGTTTTGTTTATAAATTTACTACAGCTGTATATTGTCCCCTCTTCTAAAAAGTGTTTCAATTAGCACATTTTCTGATGAAGTACTTCTATGTTTGACCTCAACTGAAATACAGAGTGTGAATGCTGTGGAATATACAAATGTAAATGCTTTTTTATGTTGATGTTTTTTTTTTCTTTTGAACAGTCACAGTCATTACTCACTGAGTTTATCAACTACATCAAGGATATGAAAGTTGTTCTATTGGAAGATTTAGGAGCCCAGTTCAACATCAGAACTCAGGTATGTAGCATCTTTATGTGCCAGGAGTGTCTGACAGAGATGGAACGGTACAAATGTTCAATATTATTATTATCTTGGGTTTTATGTTTAACTCAAGAATAAAACAGTTGAATGTGTTGAATAAGAGCAATCAACCATACCTTTTCAAAGAAAAACCTTTTTACCCTCATTCACTTTTGGTTTTAGACTTATCAGTGGTTTTCAGCATCAGGTCATTATGCTCTTAGTCAATTAAAGGTCATTTGAAGAACCGTTTGGTGAAAGAAATTGTCAGAAGTTGAAAGTAGATGGTAAAACATAATAGATGTTCAGACATTCAATTTAAATTTCATATGGGAAAAAGTGTTCTCTTCCTACTCTTTATTGATATGCATATTACTAGTAACTCAAGGGGACACTTTCTAGTATTGTTAGGGCTCCCTCTAGTGACACATTAAATTTAAAATCTATGGCAGTCTCATACAATGTACACAACCGCAGAGACTCAACTCTCTCGCTTTCAGCGAAAGATCTCCTGCTGAATTTGAAAAAAAAAATTCAGGCTTTCCCCATTTGAGATTGAATTTCTCACGCCCTAGCTGAATTTCTCCATTTTTTCTCACACCCAGGCTGCATTTTCCCTCTGTTTCTCCCACCAACCACCATTGTGACAAGAGTGCATATATATGAATCACTGTATTTTAATGTATTTTTAATGTTTGAAGATAACATGAGATAGCTGTTATAACCCTAAAAGTGGACCCTGGCTTTGTGCTGGTGATTTGGTCTACCCGTACATTGAGCCAGAATCTCCTGTTTGAGAAGGGCTATCAGTGGGAGAATCTCATGCTTAAAGGGAATCTAGTGTAGTGGGAAGGTGTGGGAAAGATGAAGAAAATTATTGTGAGCTTTCCAGTCATTTTCATGATATTTGGAAAGAATATCATAATAAAAAGCTCCACAAGAAAAGATTGCTTTTCATATGCCATAATAGTCATGTAATATGATCTAAAATATACCAGCTGACCTGTTCGGGTCATGAACATTTTGTGTTGCCCCATACATGCATTTCTGTGTAAGTGCATGTGACTCAAAGCTTAATTGGGTTAGTTTCTTATCATTTTGACAATTCCTAAACATAACAGCGCAAAATAATGCTCCAAATCACTTTTAGACAGTGTCTTCCACATTTCAATGTCATGCCCAGAACACTAGTTTCACTTTAACCCTTTAGCACCTAAACCGCCCGAGACCGCCCCTCAGCTTACTCACTAAACCGCCCGTCTTAACCACGCTATAGTCAAGATAGTATCAAAAATATGTGATGAAAAATATCCATACTTGTTGTGGATTACCCATTGGATGTGTACTGTCCAATTCTGCACAAAAAAGTATGTTTTGACAGAGCTTCTTATTGAAAAAACCTGATTGAAACACAGCATAGCCCTTTCCGCTAGTGAGTAAACTGACACCTTTCACGCAGTCTCTAGGTGCTAAAGGGTTAAGAGGTGCTTGAGGTTGGAGTCTTTGCAACCGGTCGTGCATGGTTTGGCAAATGCATGTCCGTATTCTAGTTGCAACGTATGGCTGCCAGCTTTTGCAATTTCGTGGAGTTTTTTTTGTGTTTTTTTTGGTGCAAAAGTACAGCCAACATGCTCTTGCGTGCCTGGGAAAATGTACACTTCGCTGCATCCTTTGATAATTAAAAAGAAGATGTAGCAAAATTTTTCACATTTATGGCACATTATTTTCAAACAGCACAGGGACAGACGCTTTTCAAGGCATAATTTAATTTATATAACTCGATATTCATGTAATTTGAATATGTCAATCACACTGTTGTTGGGGCATGGATGATATTTATATGATATTGACTGGCCTTGTATGTGAGGGGGATACCACAATTATTTCCCAAACAAGTCTCATAGGGCAATATGGGTGTTGTGAGGGAATTATTTGTGGTATCTCCAGAAAGTAAAGCCAGTCAATATTACTATTTTTACCTGTTTACCTCAATAAGCCACATTTTAAGGGAATACACTAAGTTTGCCTGATTTAAACTGGGTATTTGTTGTGGTATTTTTTTTTTTTTTTTTAGCTTTCTGAGCTGAACCATTGTGACTTAATTATTCGGGCGCGTAAATTTTTTTCATGATGCTAAACCATTGTGACTTGTGTATAACTACTTGTGTATAACTACTGAAGTTGATAATGTTACTGTGTTTCTCTCTGCAAAACCGATGAAATATTAGTAATCATGAATAATATTATGCTAGCCCCCAAAAACATTCTCCTTTAGAATTGCTTCTCATGGGAACATGACCTAATAGCAGACAGCTGATGCATGTGCGCACTGATCAATCAGATATCTTCAAAGTAGGCCTTAGGCAGCCTGTATGCACGGCCGGTCTCATTTGGTTCCCTCTAACAGGGTTTTAATCTCTATCATACATGTTTGTGTGTGTATCCATTGTCTTACTCTTTGTATTTTAACATGCTTCATCTTACAATTATGTGTAGGACCTACTAGACAAAATATTATGGACAGATAATTTAGTACAGAAATGCAATAGGAAATTAATAAATTTCATGGAGAAGGGGTGTATGAGTGTTATGGCCCCTTGTCATATAACTGATGCTTATGTCTTGTCTCCAAAATACCTCGTTGGGGTAATAATGAAGGGTTATTGGCTAAAAACAGACTGTGTTTGATCCGAAACTGTGTAATCACAAGGAACTGGGCTATTTTTTAGTACCTTCCCTCTGATCCAGGGCCAATTAAAGCAAAATTTGTTTAAGCGCCTCACAAATTACATAAAAGAAGAAACCTCAGGATTACTTTTTTCTGAAAGTTGCTGGGCCTGCACTAGTCACAATCCCTGTATATAATCTACATTGTTGAAAATTGAAGCTATTATTATTTTACTTTACTCTTACTTTTCAAAAAAATTCAGTTAGAATGACTGTTTATAGACTTGGAGGAGCTTTGCCCCTTATACACTTACAAACTTAGGTGGGACCTGGGCCATTTTGTAGATTTTTTTTTTCAAGAGTGAATAGCAATCATCCCTGCATCTACATGTACATCTACATGTACATTCTAGAAAAATTAGACCCTTATATTTAACCTTCAAATGAAGTTGATAATGTTCCTGTGTTTCTCTCTGCAAAACCGATGAAATATTAGTAATCATGAATAATATTATGCTAGCCCCCAAAACATTCTTCTTTAGAATTGCTTCTCATGGGAACATGACCTACTAGCAGACAGCTGATGCATGTGCGCACTGATCAATCAGATATCTTCAAAGTAGGCCTTAGGCAGCCTGTATGCACGGCCGGTCTCATTTGGTTCCCTCTAACAGGGTTTTAATCTCTATCGGGAATCATCAAATTCAATTGTTCTGCATCAGGATTTGTTTGCACAAATTATTGAAGGGAAGGTTTAATCCGGTGGGAGAAGGCCTAAAAGGTCTCGTAGAACTAAGCCTGGATTTCGTTCTTTTTCTTAGTTTTCGTCGATTGGAATTATGATGATGAGACCTTTATTTATCGGGCAATTAGGGCACACTGAGCAGAACCATCTCAATAGATTAGTCATTGGTTTTGCTCTTCATTTCTCTTATGTAGTAAACCAATATTAAGGTTTCATTGTGTGATACAGCAAGGCTCATGCACACTAACGTTTTTATGCCGGAGGCATTATGTTTTCGGGTTGTCCGTACGTCCGTCCGTCCGTCCCATTTGCTCATTATCGCGATATCTCAATAACCACTTGAGATATCAACTTAGGAAGATGATCTGATTAGATTTTGGAGTATTATGTAGGTCAAAGGTCAAGGGTCACAGAGGTCAAATTGTGAAATTCCATATATGGAGCTCGTTATCGCGATATCTCAAGAACCACTTAAGATATCAACTTCAAACTTGGCGATGGTATGTATCACCATAGGAAGATGATATGGTTAGATTTTGGAGTGTGTAGGTCAAAGGCCAAGGGTCACAGAGGTCAAATTGTGAAATTCCATGTATTGCGTTCGTTATTGCAATATCTCAAGAGCCACTTGAGATATTAACTTCAAAATTAAGGATGGTATGTATCACCATAGGAAGATGATCTGAACAGATTTTGGAGTATGTAGGTCAAAGGTCAAGGGTCACAGACTTCAAATTGTGAAATTTCATGCGTTGCGGTAGTTATCGCCATATGAAGACAATCTTATTATATTTTGTAAAAAAAAAAAAAAAAAATTAGGAGGGACTATGATCTAATAAGGTTTGGGGTCACAAGGTCAGTGGTCAAGGTCAAAGATGTGTTTGTATAAAGGAAAATGAATAGATGAATGTGCTATATATTTCTGATCTGGCAATGGCGGAGGCATATATTTCGACCGCGCGCGGTCGAGGATTCATCTTGTTTGAGAGTTGTTCTTCCGGGTACCGAAATAAAAAATAGTTACCAAATTCAAAACCAGGTTGCCCTAATGAAAAAAAAAACAAACAAACACAAAACAATATAAACTTTATTTGTATTTCTATGGAAAACTATATGTACTGCAGAATTTTAAAAACAATACTGATGGTATCATGTATCTTGAGTAGTTTTACCACACATTCCTCTCTCCTAGACAAAGGGATTATTACAAATAACCTAAAAATGTGTTTTTCAGTAAAAATTGATGTGGAAGTGCTTTACATCAGTGTCACGAGTAGTGGTCAACATTATAAATAAATGTCTTGAATTGAATGAAAATGTATTCAATTGATTAATCTCATAACAAAAAGCAGCAGTTGTTGATTGATGAATACAACAATGTCAATTAAAGATAATACCATCAAAAAACAAGGAGAGATGGAAGAAGAGGCCAAAGAAATTCAATTCAATAATCTCCGACCCGTACCAATTATCCCAGGCAAACAATTCAATGCTATACCTTCCACAGTCTACTCTATGTGTATTATGATGTGACCTGATTTCTCTTGATTAAAAGAAACCCTAGTCATAGACTTTCTTTCAACATCGATGACCCCGGTGCACTTTATGAGCTCCTTGATTGCCGCTGCTTACTCCAGAGGTATCGTAGTGGGGGGGGGGGGGGGGAATCATCTAATATATCTATGTAATCTTTGGCCATGCTATATTTTTCTGTTGCCTTGGCTGCACAGCTGCATACAATGTACATTGTCTTCAGAGATCACAATTTTCCATTTTTTGCATATTTTTTGTCAAAAATACTGCAGGTTCCATATAAAATAGTGTTTTTTCTGAAATTTGTAGACTCTGTCTATCACAGAAAGGTGAAAATGCTTACATTTTCTCACCCCGAGTACTGTTGGTCCTCAAAATACTGCAATGCTATTTAAAAGTTGATTATTTTCACATTGTTTCATTGATTCTACCTGGATGATTAGCATCACCGTTGAGCGGCCTCAAAACATGTTCACATGTTCTTAAATTCGCGCTGCATGTTCGTAAGCTCGCAATTGAACCTATTCAATATGCATAGGAAATCATACCTATAAATTTGGGGGGGTTTTAAATTCGCGCCTGCCGCTCTTTGCGCGAAATCCGTGAAAATCAATGTACCACGAATATTTCCACGAATACAGTATTTAAAAGTTGTGATATGTGAACATGTGATAATTTAATGAAAAGATGTACAGGGGTCATTTGCCTTAGATGCCAGTGTAATGTTTCGTTGTCATTGTCCCCCTTTCAGTTTTGGCAGCGAAAATTTGCATGTTTATAGTGTGTGATGTAATCTACAAGAGTATAGTTACATACATTATCTATTTACTAAAATAATTGTTCTTTTATTTCATAATATCATATTAGTCAATTATGCTGATTTATGCTTGAATCATTAAATGTGTGAAATAACTAAATAAAGCTCCTAGAATGATAATTTTTGTTCTCAAAATTGACTTTGATGTACGGACAATTAATTAGAGTTCAATGTTAATGGAACATGCTGGCATTTAATGTTGAAGCTGGGGTTTTTGTCAATCTTAAAATATAATCTTTCCAATTTTGAAAAATAATAAAACAAAACACATATCACTTGAAGGATGAGTTCTAAAAACCATTATAAATGTGCATAGTATGACTAAAAGTCAGGTTCCTGGCAAATTGGCCGTATTTTCTTTTAAAATATAATGTAATTAACATCTATCCAGGTGTGAATGGGCAGGACAAATTCATGATAATATCCTCATATATAGGTCTTTGACATAGGTAGCTAAATCTATGAAATGATCATTCGGAATACCTACAAGTATTTGTTTAAAGGGAAATAATATCAACTCCAGTAGAGGGCTCTAGATTTGCTGTAATGGTTAAATTCAAGTTTTCACAAAGATTCAATTTACATTGGTGTGAAAGTCACTTTGCTTGTTGTATACATGTAGTTGGTTTGTTTCAAAAGAGATCCAATATAATTGAAATTATTTAATTTTACCAAAACTTCACATATACCACCCAGGTATCTACAAAATACATGTACAATGAAAAGGAAAGTGATAGTATATTGCACCTCATTATATTGGGAGTGGACTGTATTGCTCTTAGTATTGTTTATGTCGTAAAAACAACATTGATACAGAGAAGTTGGGTAGAGTTTTTTTTTCACATGTACTATAAATATTGAACACAAATTTTATAAGCCTAGAAAGGTCACCTGTCAAATATTGTTTCAAGATATGACAATCTTTTCCACAGAAAATTGCATTTATTTCCTTCTTTTAAAAACAGTATCTATCGAGATGAGTAGCCTGTGCACACACATGCCTTTGATCTTGTAAACTATTTGGCTATTATCACCTCTTTTTTCTTTCAAAACGTTGTATTTGTAAGGAATCATGCACAACTTCTTGTAGCTGTCACATGTTAATCAAATGAATTTGAATTTGATTTTAGCAAAGGCGGATCAAGGCGGGGGCGCAGGGGATGCCCACCCCCCCCCCTCTCTATAATTTGGGGGGAAAATGCCCATTGACTGTGTATGCTAAAAAAATCAGACAATTTTGGCAGTGCCCACCTCCTCCCCCTTTCAAATCCTGGATCTGCTGCTGTTTTATGAATTCACTTTACAAGTAGTCATTTAATCATGGTTTAGAAGGACTTGTAACTGTGAAGAATGTAATATTGTGTAGTTAGTGTGACCTTAGCGCATGTTTTTTTTTCACTGTTCATCTTCTGTTTATTTACACTGAACTTTCAAAGTGCAAACTTTTTCAATCATTGTGTTTCCCTCCATATTCTTCTTGTTTCACAATAATGATATCCTGGGAGAAAAACGATGCAATATTGCATACTTACAAGGGTATTAAAATTATTGCATCCCTATGCCCTCAAACCACCCTGTTTGAGATAACCCCATGATTATTAAGAAGCCATGTAAAGAAAAAAAAAAGCCCTCCACCCCTGTCGCTTCGTTCTTTGTTCATAAATCAAATGAAAATAACAATGTAATGAAATTTTGATTTAGAAATGAAGGGGGTTGTCTGTCAGGGCATATAGAGATCACAGTGTCTTCCAATTCAAATAAAGCCAAGAGAACTGGCCAGAAGGCGGAAGGGACTGAGATATTAGAAATGAAAAGTTGATGAGAATGAAAAGGCTTTAAAGGAGCGGTGGGCGGATAGTTGAGGCCTCAAAAGTCTCGTTCGTATACATCTACAAGATCATGGATAGAGTTCCTGCTATTTTGTGGATAGCTTACTGTTAGTGGTGTGCATGTATATTATCGGTTGTCAATAATGTGGTATGAAGGTTCCTCCTGACATGATTTTACACTTATTTTGCGCTATTTTTGCACTGAAACGAAAACCGTTCATGTCAAAATACCACAAAAATGTGTAATTGTTAGCGTAGTTTGTGGTGTATCCAAACAGAGATAACTATAAAACGTTTACCAATATGGATCAGAGATATTGTGGTATACATGTATAAAGGTATCTAGAGAGGAAGTAACAAAGCATGTTTTAAATGACTATAGTGGATAAAGGGATATAATAGAAGGAATGAGAAAGAGAGACAGTATACCAAAGGTTTTGAAATATATTTGTGATGTGTTAGTGTTTTGCCGTAATTTGTATTAATGCTCTCTTGTTTTCATTTCTTCTGTGAATTTGTGTTAATTCTATCATCTAAATAATACAGAGATCCAGAAGTTATTCCCTGCTTTTTTCATATTGCACCCTGCATACAAGTATGTGCATTGAGATAAAAGCTTTTTACATTGTATGTTGCGTAGCTGTATGACATTTCCCCACCTTACCGAGATACTGACTATTTGTCTATCTTTGAACACCTCCTCCTTCTCCGATGGTGATTATTTGATTCATGATCGGATGCTGCAACTGTTTCATCTCTTGTGAATGGTGCATCCGCAGATGACCTTTTGACCCCCCGAGGCATCCAATTCATATACCGAGCAGGCGCTTCCGCACCTTTCCCTCCCATATTAATATTTTCATATGGTTTCATTCTCTGCCGATATTAAAGGGACAATTTCATCTAAAGTCTTCTCTCTTTTTTTGTGGGTAGATTGGAATCTTCAGTATGTTCCTGTCTTCTGGGAGGTATAGGAGTATCTCTCATATTTGATTTAAAAAGGGATAGCGTTTTTTACTTGAATTGAAAAACAACTCTGTGTAACGTATTATTATGCCAAATAATAATTTCAGCAGAGAATAAACATGTATATGATTTTGTATAAATATTGCATATTCTGAAATTTGTGTTTTGGGGGTAAACTAATCAAGGTATATTTGTAACCACATGAGAATGTAGATTTGACAATAATTTAATGAAATTGAAATGAGTTTGAAAAAATGCAAAACAATGATTTCCCTGGTGGCATATTTCTGAAATGAAGTATCCTTCTTCCCTACTTTGTAGTATCTTGTGATTTTTAGAAAGATGAAATGGTTGCTGGTATTCTTAATCTTATTCATGCTTTGTCTTCTTATTTGTTATTTCTATCCACATTTATTTCTGTCCTACCCATCATCTCTTCTCTCCTCTCCTATCCTCCCCTCTCCTCTTCTCTAATTTCTTCTTTCCTATCTTACCCCCTTTCCTATCCCATCCCCTGACATATCATCTTCCCATCCTCTCTCTTCTCTTCTCCTTCCTTCCTCTGTTCTATACTCTTTCAATTCCCTGTCCTTTTTTCCTAATCACCTCATGTGTTTTGTCCTCCTCTCTCCTCTCATATCTTCTCTTGACTTCCTCTCTTCTCATATCTCTCCTGTCTTCTAATTATCTTCTGCCCATCCCCTCTTTTTTTGTCTCCTTCTCTCCTCTGTTATTCCTCTCTTAATCTTCCCACAATCTCTCATCCTGTCCATCCCTCTACTCTTCCCCGACCTCCTTCTCTCCTCTCCTGCCCTCTGTCGTACCATCCTCCCCTCTTCTCTTATATCTTCCCCTTCCACCTTCCTTTCTCTCCCTTTCTCTCCTCCGCCATACCTTGCTCCCCTCCTCTCTTCTATATTCTCCAACCTCTTTTTCTCCTCTCTTCTCCTCTCCTGTCATACCTTCCTCCCCTCCTCTTTCTATCTTCCCCAACCCCTCTCTTACCATCTCCTCTTTCTCTCCTCTCCTGTGTCATACCTTCTCCCCCTCCTTTTTCATATTTTCCCCCATCTCCTCTCCTCCCCTCTCATCTTTCTTCCTCTCTTCCCCTGTGCATACGTACCTCCAATCCTCTTTTCTATCTCCCCCATCCTCCTCTTTCTCTCCTCTCCTCTGTGGTATCTTCCTCCCCTTGTCTCTTCTATCTTCCCTCAACCTCCTCTCTTGCCATCTCCTCCTTGTCTCCTCTCTTCTCTTCTGTCTTACCTTCCTCCCATCCTTTCTTCACGACACAGGAGGCAATCAACCGCGTACAGGAACTCCAAGCTGAGGGGCGCCTAACAGGAGTCATAGACGACAGAGGAAAGTTCATTTACATCTCGGAAGAAGAACTGGATGCAGTGGCTAAGTTCATCCGGCAGCGGGGTAGGGTATCCATAACAGAGTTGGCTGAAGCTAGCAACCAATTGATATCACTTAATCCAGAAAATAAAGAGGTTTATCAAAGCAAATTGCTTAGCCAAGCTGTATAATTTAGCCCTTTTTTCCCACTTGTTATTTATGAATATATGAGCTTCAATATGAAATTTAATTTCTCTTTTGTCTGAGTTCTGGAGAATTTCTTCTTGTTCATTATCATTCACTTCATTCATGAATGTGGAGAGATTTAGAATATTCTTAATTATATAGGCTAATTATGCTAATTTATGCATGAAATCATACTTTTTGCTCTAATTCACTAAATATAGCTCCTAGAATGCTAATTTTTGGTGTGAATGTTCTTTATAGCATTCCTATCAATTGTAATTGAAAAAATGTCAAGGGAGGGGGGGGGCTAAATTAGCCCCCCCCCCCCCCCCCCCCCCCGGGCAGATTAGGGTTAAGCATGCAATGTGGTATGATAATCTGTTATCATGTTGCATGTTTTTTTTTATTTTGCCTGAAAGCCATCTAAATACCGACACCTTTTGTATCCTACTTTGTTTTTTCCTCCCACTACTTCTGTATGATGTGAAATATGACTGGTTTCAATTTCAAATCCCCAAGACTAACAACGCCCTGCTCATACCCCACGTCTCTCCCAAAAATGGAAATTAGGAATTCTCCAATATGAATACAGGTAAATTGCCATTTGGTCTAAACCCACTATGACTAATGCCCATTTGGTCACATCCTACATGGTCCATTATGTCTACAACTAGTTCATCAAATTATTTTTTTGGTCTAATTGCCGCTTCGCCTATTTACCATTTTGTCTAGGGACCTTTACGTCTAGATAATGTCTACTTGTTTAACATTATTTAGTCAATTCCAGTAACAAACTGGTAATAGATGAGATATTTTATTTGGGAATTAGACAAAAATGCAGTTAGAAACCAAGTATCCATTAGAGCAATTGAGATAGATCAATGTTGTATAATCATGACTCTAGAGGGAACTTACAAGTATAGAAGTAGTACCGCAATTCGGTTAGTCAATGTGGTATTAGTAGACAAACAGATAATTGGACCAACTGCTGTTAGACCAAGTGGATATAAAACCGGTAATGGCATTGAAAATGAGAATGTTGCTTTTCCGGTTATGTTTCCACAGAGGGTACTAATGGGGTGGATTAGTTACAGCCGAGATCCTACATGTAGATCTTAAAATAGACTATTACACCAGAGTGGGTACCATAGTCAGCAATGTGGTCAGAAATGACAAAATTCACCCGTTTCTAGCCATTTTGAAAAGGGCTATGAAACTGAGAGAGAAGATAAATAAAAGGGAGATTTTCAGCTACAAAACGGCAAGTCTAATTCACCATTCTATTGACCAAAAAAAATCTACAAAAGAGCTTGAAAAAGAGAGCGAAAACAGCCGGAATAAGGCAAGAAGCAGAAGAGGGCTTGTTCACTTTGAAGTTATTTTTCACATCTGTGTATCAACATTCTACAATTCAATGTGATACAACTTGGAGTAATACGTTGTAACATGTACATTATTGTATGCACAGTTTTATTGGGTAAATGACGGAACATAGTATCTTGAAATATGTTCAAATGTCAATTCTGATGTATCCCCAATTTTGATTTAGAAATAAGAATTGAAATGTAAGAGGTCATACAGACAATACAGTTGAAAGATGACACTGGTGCTAACACTTATTTGAATTTATGTGCATACTTGGTGTACTGGGCCAGCATATTTGGTATTACACATGTATTTGGCTCCCTTGACTTTTTTTCTCAATATTATATTTTTAGTTAGTGTTCAAAGTATTTGGAGTCTAATTACAGTTTGTTCAGACTTGTCCCTTCAAAATTAGTAGATCTTGATGTGTTGACATTGAAATTTTGATAGATTCAGGAATTTACTGTCAAAACTTTTAGTGGTACTAAACACTTTTTTTGCAATCAACGTTGTTTTTGAGGTCAGGTAACTTATTGCCTCTTGATTAATCGAGATTTGCTTACGCTTTGTTCTGACTAAACCAAGTTTAAGTGTTGTTTCATATTCGTTTAAATTGATAACAATAAAAAGATTAGAAACGCATGGTTTGATCTCATTGTTTAAGAGCAGAATTTGTAAAGATACTACTAACATTTGTCAATTCCATTTTCAATTCTGTACAAATATCATAATTGTTCCCAAACCATATTGTCGATTGTTTATTTCTTGCCAAATATGAACAATTGAAATTTTTCATTAAACACTCAAATAAAAACGTGTTTATTTTGACATTTTTCAATGTATTGTGTTTTACCATTGTCAATAGAAAGTAATGGGAAGAGATATAGAAACGAAGAAAAGACAGAGAGATACAGACAGAGAGAGGAGAGAGAGAGAGAGAGAGTAGAAGAGAGGGTGAGAAAAAAATAATGCATGCAAAAAGAGGAGATAAGAAAAGGGAAAAGGATGCAAACTGGTGTAGAACGATTTCTTCCAAACCGTATTTCGAATAATGTGAGCTTTTATGTTATTAAAATAAATCAATACTCCATGATGAAGCTAAATGAATGGTAAGTGACTTTTTCAGGTCTTACAAATTTCAGCTTTTAAACATTTTCTGCAAATTATTGAGAAATGCATTTCTAAATTAGAATTCATGAGATCAAGCATATCAATTCTACTCTATGTAAAATGTAAAGTTAACGTATACCAATGTGTGGCATTAAATCCGTAATTAAACAAGGCGCGTCCATTATCTAAGAGGCCAGACGCAAACAAAGTGGACGTTGGAAATACGGCTAGAAGCGCAGAAATTTATACAGCTTGCTGCAATAACAAAAACTCGCGTAAGAAGACTTCCCTGCATTCGAATGGATATCGCCCGTCCGGTGATGGAGCAAATACTGCGTTGAGGTGAAAGAAATTTATGAACTTTTCTCATGGTTTTAATTAGTAGATGCTTCAGACCAGATGGAGGAAAAGACATTTTGGAAAGCCTATATCATGATTGTGCTGAAGTTGTAATCAGAACCTGTATTTAACATAGATTGATGCTCCAAACCAAGAGATCTCGCCAAGACGCCGTTCGCATTATTTTCTATGCGATATGCATGTGATTTGCGTAAACATTGACCAATCGAGAAAAAAATCTCTTATAATAGTTCAAAGTGACAGGACTTTTTTAACCAATTGAAATAAATATACCATTAATGGAAAGCTGAGAATTCAACCTTTTTAAAAACCGTGTGATCATTAAAGTGTAATAATAATTATGCGTCATTGAGGAGCAAGACTTTGAAGCGCATGAGCTGTTCGGGCTCAAAATTGGCCATATTGTACAGAAATATGTTCTGACCAGGCTTTCGAATTGATTCAAGTGACAGGATTTTTTTTCCCCTTTGCAATAAGTTATCCTATTTCTGAAAAATTCAGACTGTGAGCGTACTCAATCAAATTGATCATTCTTTGAAAGGGTAGTTGCTCGCCACAATAAAGAAAATAAAGTGAAAACACGTCCAAAAACAGAAAAAGTAAATGGGAGCGTTCGCTTTGAGTAGAATGGTAGCGCCTCTATCTCTTAAGTTTACAACTAGAATTGATATGAAACCAAAATTTACTTGTCATTTCTAGGTTCATCTAATGGTATAATCGAAACGGTTGAAAATATAAGTAGAACAACAAATTAAGCATTCTTATACATGTTTGAATAATCAAATTAATAGAAGACAAAAAACACTGAAAAGAAATTAGGTAAAAGGGGTAAAAGATACAAGGCAGATTTGTTATATTATGTAATAATTGGTATTCATCAGGGGATCCGCTCATCTTCAAGCCTTCCACACTACGAATGGCGCCCTGAAATTAGAACAGTTACATAAAATAAATCTCAACATACATTTCAACACGACGTGTTATTTTCAAATGTCAATGTCATACAACGTGAGTGATTCGGTCTGAAATCATGATGATATTGACCCCAACCCGGCCCCATCCAAAATCTTTGCGACTTCCCAGAAAGGGAAGGTAGCCAAATCTCCCATGATCAATTCCAAAATCCATCTTGAAAGTCTACATGTTCCGCAGGTTCGGATATCAAATTTACATTAGCTTGATTTTGTGTCGCTAATGGGGTTTAGCCGATGAAAACATCATTCATTACGTCACGATTCAGATCGCAAATAATCTACCAGGGGAAAGTGTGCCGCCATCCGGCGGGGCTTGTAATACAGGAGTATCAAATTGATTAGACTACTTAACCTATAATACGTTAGTGGGGATATACGAGGTGAGTGGGTCGGGAAAAACTGGAGTATATCGCCGGTAAAGAGCACTACAGAAACAAAAAGGAATTAAACAGTATATGTCAGCTGAAAACTTAAAAGAATCTTTTAACATGGGGGCTCCCTGACGAGACTCTTGTGTTTTATCTAGTTAGAGGTACTTAGCTTTAACAGGTTATTGGTTCAACCAGCATTATGTTACATGTATCGGACATGTTTCTTGGTACAAATATCCATTACTTGTTTTTTCCTGTCTCCATCGAAAACCTTAAGAAATAAAACGCCCAGCTCACTCCTAAATCACCTCTTTCTCTATATCTGTTTTCAGTGGCGGATCCAGGATTTCAGGATAGGGGGCGTCAGGCCCGATATGGGGGCGCCGCCGAAATTTTCCGATTTTAAAATGTAAAGTCAATGAGTGGTTTCCAGATTATAGGGGGCGCGCGTCCCCTGCGCCCCCGCCTGGATCCGCCACTGGTTTTTATCCATTTGCTTTCCCGTTAGTGTGCCGCTCATCTTATCTCTCATTCTCCCATGCATGTTTTCCTTCCATGTCTTTCTGTATCGTTCACCTCAATCCGCCCTTATCTTCCTCTACATCCCCTCGCACTACTCTCTCTCTCTCTCTCTCTCTCTCTCTCTCTCTCTCTCTCACACACTCTCTCTCTCTCTTCTTCCTCTCTTTCTCTCTCCCTCCCTCTCTCTCCCTCCCTTCCGTTCTTCTTCAATATTCCTTGTTTCTCTCTTCTTCTTTCTCCCTCTTTCCTTGCTTTCTATCTCTACCGTGTTATATTTCTCTTCACTATATGCTCTCCTTTACTTTCACTTTCCATCCTTTTCAATCCCTGCTTCTCTCGTTCGCCCTGACAATCATCCATTCTCAGAAATCTGGAAACGAGAACCTTTCGACAAATCCTCTAATGCAGTATTTCAACCTTTACAGATCACATGGAAGACCCATATCGAACTATATGTAACCTTTTAACAGAAATCTTACACCACTCCACCAACATAATGCCTTGTATTATGATACCTTCTTCATAGTAGCGACTTATCATAATTTTCCCTCCTCATCTTTTATTCATGAATTTCCTTTTACCTATAGTATTTCATATAATTTTACAGACTCAGTATTCCCGTGGCTTCTCTCTCTCGAAAGTCTAACCGGACACCCACCACTGGACATCTACCCCTATTACCTATTATAACCCCTCCTTTTGGACATCTACACCTCCAGTTCAATTACCCCTAGGGCAGTTATCCCAAGACATTCTGAACAACTATACCCCTGGACTATTATCCCCTGACAACTACCCAAATATATACCCACTAACCACACACCCAACCCTAACTTTTCCAGGAGGTCATTGTCGTGATACGTCAAAGGTGATCTACCCTATAAAAATAATCTACGCCAAGGGTTAAGGTAAGCGTTAGTGGGTATTTGCCCGGGGTAGTTGCCCTCAGGGGTGGATGTCTTGGGATCATTTTCATGTGGGTTTTTTTCCGCGGGGTATATCCTAGAGGGTAGTTACGGCTCCTGTAGGATCGTTATCATATAGTGGTGGTTATTCGTTGTGGTTTTCTAGGGGTAGGTATTATTGTTAGCTTTCTAAAAACTAGTATCTGAAAGTGATCGAAATGAATGAAATTCTATTGCTCTGACCGTAAAAGCAAATTACTGAAAATATCAGAGCAAAAGGAAGGAATTTGCTTACTTAAAACAGTGAAAATAAACGAAGCTAGCTGCATGTGGCCATGTGAAGGAAATCGCGTTGTTTGAAAAGCGTTACAGTAACGGTTTTCACAATTTTAATATGAAGTCCAAAATATCTTGAAAATAAAGCAAGCAAATGGCTTGTAAATTTCAAGGGATTCTAGACCCAGCTAGATTTATATAATCATGTTGGTAAAATGAGCTACATCAATAAATTATAATTTCAATCTCATTCAGTGTTACTAGATCCTTTGAAAACATAAAGCCTACATCTCCGTTTTCTGTAAACCATTTGACGTATGTGACTTCCAGACTCAAAACATTCGATGACTCTATATATATATTGCCTTTACACAGTAATAAAATGGATTGTATATGTTAAAGCGTATAAGACACCTACATTGAAAACCGCTTTCTACGTCGCGATTCCTACTGTTTGTATATGTCTGTAAGAAAATGTATATGGTAACAACATCCTGCTTCCCTGCATGCTCCGTGCGTCTTTGAAAAATAAAATCTACATGACTTTGAATTTTTCTACGAAATCCGTCGTAGAGAGGTGAAATGCACAATGCATGTACGACTAGTTGTGACCACCGCATTTAGTTAAAAAACGCCGCTCTCTTGCAATATTGGAATGGTAACTAAACTCAAAATTTGAAAAATAATTGCGTGTGACGTAGAATTTTTCTACGTAATCCGCGGAACAGAGGTGCACAATGCACGTGCATCTAGTTGTGACCACCTCATATAGTATCAAACGCTGCATCCTTGCAATGTCGGAATGGTAAGTTTGTGTTTCGCCCGGTGTTTCGTAGGAACTAAACTCAAAATTCGAAGAAAAGCATCAAACGCTGCACTCATGCAATATGGGTATGGTAAGTTTGTTGTTCGTAGGAACTTATGTTAAAATTTGAAAAATAATTGTGTGTGAGTTAGAATTTTCAACGAAATTCGCTGAATAGGGGTGCACAATATACGTACGACAAGTGGGACCACTGCATAAACGCCGCGCTATTGCAATGCGGAAAAAGCCGGGAATGGTAAGTTTGTGGTTCGACATAAACTAAAAAATTGCCTGCAGCGACACCGAGAAAGGTATTTCTTCGGTCATTCGTTCCTTCGGGAACAAAGATGAGATAAGCATCAATTTGATTTGATGACAACTGATATCAATATTGTCTCAATAATTCCCTACAGCTTCACAAATGTTCAAAAACACAGAATGGGTTCACGCAATGTTGTTTGAGAATATCCTACAAAAATGTTTGGGGTTGCCAATAATTTTTGCAATTATCTAATTTCACTGAGCTCATTTCATCCATCAAATCCAGTGAACTTACACAAAATGAATAAGGGCGAAGGTAATAATATTAGATAATACAAGTAATAATGAAAATGATAATGTTACTTGATAGTACGTTCACTTTTTCTTTCACCTCTCCATTTAAAAAAAATGGCAATATTTTTCTTAATTCGTTTCATATAAATCCGTAATACCTTTCTTAGACAAGGAGATACACTGTGAAATTTTTAGTTGTTATAATAATGGAATATTCATATTTTGACATATGAAAAATGTCAAAGTTAGTTATGGATTATAATATTCCAAATTGTGGCTAACCGTTAATAGCTTATAATCAACATCAGTATATTCATGGGGATTAGAATAGCTTCCAAAGTAAAGGTTGGCACAAGTCGACACCACTCTCAATCACGTTGGATTTGCAACTCCCAATACTCCTTCTTGGTATAGGATCTGTCTCTCTAAAAATTAAAACAAAAATTAAAGCAAACAAACAATACAGATATTGCTCCACGGTGACATAATGATTGATGCATATTTTCTTCCTCCCCTTTCAATGTGTTCTCCGAAAATCTTCTTGTTCCCCTTTTTACTCATTTATTTATATTTATTTATAATAATGGTTACACTTCGTAATTCCGAAGGTTCGTTATTCCGAAGGTCCATTATTCCGAAGGTTCGTCATTCCGAAACACGTAAAAATGCATACCTCCGAATGTTCGTTTATCCGAAAATAAAAAGGGTTCGTTAATCGGAACATGTGCGTATTCCGAAGTTGTTATTCCGAAGGTTCGTGTTCCGAAAACGAAAAAGGTTCGTCATTTCCAAAACGAAAATGGGTTCGTCATTCCGAAGCGTTCGTCAATTCCGAAAAGCAAATTGGAGGTTTCGTCATTCCGAAGGTTCGTTAACCGAAATAAAATAGTTTTGTAATTAGTCCAAAACTGAAATAATCTGTGCGAGCGAGACGGGAAAACTGGAGGGCAGGCGAGTTGGAGGGGAAGGGTATCACCTTTACTGTTCAACTGTTATGAGGGTGGAAAGGGTTGATCAATCGTTACCAGGGGCGTTTAGAAATGTTTTTCAGAATGTTCTTTCAGAATGTTCTTTCAGAGGGGCTTATGGGACTAGTTCATGCAAGAATCGTTGCCTGACCTGTAAATTTCGCTAGGGGAGTATTGATGCATTTTGAAATTGTTTTGTACAAGTTTCAAAATTTCTACTAAAAGACTCATTCTAGATTATATGTCGCTCTGCGGGGGGGGGGGGGTGGGGATGGGGGCTTGTTTGAACCAGAATATGAGGAATTAACACCTCAAAAGGGGGCGACGATTCCTCTTTTTTGGCTGGGGCGAGCGGGGCACAAACTGCCGTCCTCAGCCAGCTAGCCATCTTTTTGGAATATCTTATTAAAGACATATAAAAGAATGCAATAAAACGTCATGCTTTGAATTCAACTGAAATAGTCAAAATAACGTGTGCTTACCATAATAATATGGGACCAAGATAATTACAACATTTTTTTTTAATCAGGGTAGACACTTCTGTTTTGAACTGTTTTCCAAGCGGGCCATGCAAACAGAACATTAAACTGTGTCTATTCAAAATTCTGAGCCTGGCTGAAGCCGAGAGTCCCATTTTCTAAGTCCTTGGTATGACTCGGCCGGGAATTCGAAACCCACGACCTTCCTAATCATGAGGTGGGCGCCCTAACCAGTTGAATCAAAATGTTCGCTTTAATTGGGTATTTACATCCCTATATACCTTGTTACGGACCGATAATGTGACATAATGTCACACCAACGCATTATACGTCTGGACCATCCTGTGACGTCACCATCCGAAAGACGTGACTGAGATTCGAACTTCGGTCCGATCGCATCGGTTTGTAGGCTGATTTTCTTTTCCATAATGTAAACAGTTCAAAACGATTTTCGTTATTTTTACCAAATACGCCCACAAATTTATAAGGAATCGGACCAAGGATCGAATCCCAGTCACTTCTTTCGGATGGTGACGTCAAATGTTGGTTCCAGACGGAAATAATGCGTTGATGTGACATTATACGTCGCTGCAACATTAGGCTACCAGTCGTAACAAGGGGTGCGTGTTGAAGGCATACGTTTACCGACATCCCTCAATTAAATTGTGCTGATGTACATAAGCCAGTTAATCTAACTCGCAGAAGAAATTAGATCTAACACTCCTTCATCAGAAAGCTGCCAATCTAAAATTCTAAGCTTGGACCATTAGAAAAGGGGAATTGGGCAGTTGGGGATGATTTCTAAAAAAGAAGCTTCAAGTGAAATTTGATGTGAAAATGACAATAAAGAATGAAAATGACGTATATTTTTATAAGAGATAAATCCAGTTACTTAAAATAACTTTTAACTAGAATAAATTCGAAGTAGGTGTTTCAAAGAAATAAGTCCAAATAATTCATAAATTGACATTATAATGGAATGAAAATGTGTAGGTGTTTTAAAGAAGTAAATCCAGGTATCTAACATAATATTTTAAATAAAAATAGATTTACTTCTGTATCGATGCTTTTAATTCAAATCCAGATACTCCGTGGCTGGATAATTAGACTATGATAGATCGGGTAAAAGCTTATATGGATTATTGGGTAAAGCTTTTTATGACTTCTTTAAAATCTAAGAACAAGTATTTAAACATCTGATCTTTAATAGACATGAATCAATAATTATTAGGAGATGAATAAATAAGTATTACATTATATGGGCAAGTCCAAGCTATTGTTCCCGAGGTGGTGATTTTTCAACTTTTCGACCATTTTTGTGTCAAGTGTGTCAGTGAGGTTTTAAAGGTACATAGAATGTATCATATATCACCACAAAGTGTATAACATAAACTTAATGCAAATGAGGTCAAAAAGTCATTTCAAGGTCATATGACGTCACAAGGCTCATTAATATTCATGAAAAAAATGATAAAATGCATTAAAAATGCTATTTTCAAGTAATATTTCTAAAGGTTTGTTATAGGAATACAACCAAAAAGTACATATTTTCTGTTTCAATATCATCTTGGCTTCCTCTAGTGAAAATTTCACAAACCTAGCACATAACTTTCTATATTTTCATTCTTAAAGTATTCATGTCTCAGAAGCAGTCTCTTAAAAGTTACTGAGCTGATGTAAAATAACAAAGTTTTATTACTCGCCCTCCCACCTCAAGTAATGAAACAAAATATTTCTTTTTTACAGTAATGTGTTGTATTATTGTACTTTTGTTTTATCAGAGGGAATTTTTTACACAACATGTTGCTACGCCTTGGCTACACCAAATATTTAATGGAAAATATTTCATGTAATAATTGTCCCGTGTGTTACTGTCCCATGTGTAATAGTGTCATATTTTATAGAACTTGACCTTGCAATAAAACGGGAGGCTATATTGACATTAAAATATGTATTTACAAAGTTTATTACATGGTTAAGAGGATTTGACTATGCAAGTTTTTATCTGCTCTTTAAATTCTTAGTATTAGATGAATAAATTCAACATTTAAAAACACCATTTTTTTCTGGTCCCATGTGTTACGAACGAATAAATTATCATAAATTAAAAATGAATTGAGTTATTTCAATTATTGTTTTTCATTTTGTTGAAGGTTCTTAGTACCTTCAAAAATATACCTAATGATTGGGATTTTAATTTAAGATTTATAAAAAAAAAAAAAAAATTTGTCTCTGAATGTCCCGTTTGTTACATTGCAAAATAGCGTGGACTTGCCCATATATAAACATATCAATATCTAGAAGGGGAAAAGAAGAGAAAAGAGGAGGAGGAAGAACACGGATAAAGAAAAATGGGATGATTGTGGATAGAGATAAACGACGTATAGACAGAGAAAAGAGGACGAGAGAGTGTGTGCAGCCGTGTGCTGTTCCTTTGATAGTAGACATGCTCGAACATTATAAAACTTAGCCTTGTCTGGCATAGTCCATGTAAGAAAACCACATTGTGTTATAAATATTATGTTGAATAAATTATCGCCTTTTTATCTGAAATGATAAGCTTTAGGTATTCCACTTCTTCAACACTTTCACACACAAGGGCAGTGGAGTTACTGAATTTTCATGCCTAAAAGTTACATACGTACGCGCACCGAAATAGTTAATTTCACATTCTACGTCGTAAACTCAGCGACCGTGAGAACTTTGATATTTTTACCATTTTCACATTTACTATTGGAAAATGAAGATGGTTTGTACGATCTACGGTAGATATAGACATACGCATGCATGTAGGCTTCATACAATGGACAAAAAATATAAATATAATACGTAATATGTGTTATATATAATATACTAAATACTATATTATCATGTATTATATATCATATATCTCATATATATACGATCTACAGTAGATGTGGACATAGGCATGTAGGCCCAATATATATATTATAAGGCATATGAGAAAATATCCATATTATTATTTTAAGATTGCAATTGTTGCTGTTAAAGCACTACATGGGAAATGAAATAATTTTGATTTGAGATAGGTGAGTCGTATTGAATAGATATCGTAGCGCGGTTTTAGCCTTTGAGGGGGGTCGTTGTTGTCACTCCGGGTAGATGATTGGACAGATTGAATTTGATGGAAGAGAATTAGATTACCAAGTGAAAGAAAGAGAGAAAGATAGAAAGAGAGAGAGAGAGAGAGAGAGGAGAAGAGATTTATTTTTTTATTTGCCGTTACTCACAAACATTTTTTTTTTTACTCCACAAAATGTTCCCAGATCCAACTTTTGGGCCTCGCAAGTTGAACAACATGACGCACTTTCGTTGACTGTTTATACGCATTTACTCCTTGCTAATTTATTGACAAGATAGCATTACGCGGGCAGCACATTTAAACTCTAATCCTGGTGGGGTCTTATTTCTTCTAGGTCTAGTTTGAATTATATCCAAGTCGGAGATTGGCTGCTTATTCTAATCTGGTCGTCCTGGGATCTCCCCGATATGAATGCTTTCTATTAGGGTGTGCGAAATTTCGACGTCATCAACAATCTAGAGAACGCCAAGTTAAGGTGAACGGATGAGAAAAACTTGAGCTGGATATTGGATAGATGAAAAAAAATATAAGAAAATGTGGGAAACCTGCCAAATAATAAAAAATTAATGAATAAATATGTTATTTTCACATCAAACGTGTTAAAATGCAGTTGCGGATCCAGGCGGGGCGCAGGGATGCGCCCCCCCCCTATAATTGAAAATCGCTCATGAATGTACATGTTAAAATCAGAAAATTTCAACGGCGCCCCCCCCCCATCCTGAGATCGAGATCCGTATCGCCACTGTAAAATGGAATGAAAAGGGGATCGATATAAGACAGACAAAGAAAGAACGGTAGAGTGAGGAAAAAGATAGAGACACACACACACACCCACACACACCCACTACACACACCAACACACACATACACACGCAGGGAAGAGAGGGGAAGGAAAGAGCGAGGGAGGGGAAAGGTTTTTTTAACAGGTTTCAGACCATA
>CALNVZ010003432.1:12279772-12304032 GCA_940671915.1 Paracentrotus lividus | reverse complement strand
GGGGGGGGGTTACATGGAGCACGCAAATGGTTTGGGAATCACAAGTAGTCACTTTTCTTTTTGTGGCAAAAGCTTTTTTTTAAAGCCTTTGCTAGATAAAAAATAAAAACAGCAGTTGGATTTGCGTGCTAGGTGAAATATCCTTTATTTGTATCTTGTAAACGGTTTGTATAAAATAATGTTGAATTATTATATTATTATTGCTTCAGCAATGTCAACATTTGTACAACCTAAAATGTTCCACGTGGCAAGAAATTACATCATTTTCTCCGTTTTATGAGGTATGATGATTGCGAAATCATTTTAGGGGAATCCCCGATGGGAAATCCCGTTGTACGCCAGTCATACAGACGGCCCCGACACAATTACAATCATCTATACATATTGCATTAACGTGAATGATGCATTAACATGAATGGTGCGGTATAGAACAAATATAGTGGTGTATCTGAGGCGTTGATTATAATGAAATGACGTGTTGTTAATATTTCAATCGACAGGTAGGTTTTTACATCAGCTGACACATCTGTCTTCTCATCAGTATTTAGAAGTGATACGCCAGGATTTGTAGCATGTTTCTTCCGAGAAATGTCAAAGAGTAATTGATGTGCTTGTGCAGACAGGAAGATAACGAAAATTACGAGGTTACAATTTCAAAATTTGAAAGTAGAATTTGAAGCTCGAAGCTTTTAAGAACCGCTGTCGTTACCATGGAAGATGCACATGTAACTCTGAATGTTGGTGGCAAGCAGTATCTGACGAAGCAGTCAACTCTGACACGTTATCCGAAAAGCTATTTCAAGAAACTTTTTCAACCCAGCTTTGGCAGCACTCCACCAAAAAATGAACAAGGACACTACTTGATCTTCATCGACCGAGACGGCGAAATGTTTCGTCATATTCTCAATTTCATGAGATGCGGAAAGCTCCTGCTTCCGACGGGGTTCAGCGAGTATGAGTTGCTTAAATGCGAAGCTGAGTTCTACTCGCTTTCAGATCTCCAGGATACGATTAAAGAGCGATTGAGAATTGGACTGAGGGCAGGTGGAACAATCATGAAGATTGGAACCGAAGAGGCATCAAGAGAGCCGGATTCTTTCTTCGCCAAGATGTTACGTGGACAGATATCAGTTCCCCGAGACTCATTTGGCAACTTTATGATAGACAGGGACGAGGGCATGTTCCAACTTGTTCATCGTTACCTTCAGTGCGGTGGCATCGTCTTCGAAACCACTACTGAACAGTTAGATCAACTGAAAAATGAAGGGGAGTTCTTTGGGCTCCAGATGCTCTTACACCACATCGAGAGCATCCAGTTCATGCAAGCGCGACAAAAGATCGACAAAGGATCTACCCGTATGTTTGTGGATCTGTTTTACCACAAGGAGGATCAGTGTGTTGTCTACGCCAATAAAGCCGTACTAAGTGGATGGCTCAGCAGTTGGGCTATTTCCTCGATATGTCACGGATGCTACACCTCGAATTTAGGGGTCTTTGCCGGGAAAGTTGATGAGAAGAATGAGTTCAAGGTCGAAGATGGGTACTCTGGGTCAAGAAGCGACATCATCCGATATATCCATAAAAAAATGGGTGGGAATGACCCACATCGACAACAACTAAAAAATGGATGGTCGAAAGTGACGTTTTTATCGTCGTAAAAGCATTATTTCAGTCAGGTTTGAATTCCTGAGAGGCTCAAATATGTTTAGAAAGATTGATTGCAGAGATGATCAAAAATTATGTAGATGTGGTCAAGGGCGTAGACAGGCATTGAAGCCTAGGAAAGGGTTGCACCAGCAGAAAGCAAGTATATTTGTCTCCCCTATGGGGCAATCAGACCAAAGTGCTCAAGGACCGTACATTCAGGGGGGGGGGGGTCCGATGGTAGATGCAAAAAGAAAATGATGTATGCAAATGAATTTTATTTCCTTTTGCAAGAAAAAAATAAACTCGAGGAAAACGTCCATCTATTTTTTTTTTGTCATTCGAATTGGCTTTGGAGACTAAAATTAACTTTAAGGGTATAGGCCCTACCAACCAAATGATTTTTATAAGGGTGTGTTGGCATTGAAGAGTTTATTGTTTTGTCAGTATTCTCTAAAAAGAATACGAAAAAGGTTTACTCTTAAAGGATTGAATTTTAAGAAAGAGGAAATTTAGAGTGAAATTCAAATGAACTTTAAATGAAATTTGTATAATTTGTATTTTTAACTCATCTTGGAGTGACCTAAGGGATTACTCGAAGATCTTTCAGGAATTCTGAGGTCACTCAAAAATGAGTGAAAATACACATAACTACTCGAATTTTAACTCGAATTTCACTTAAAATTCTCTTTCTTCTGAAATTCACTCCTTCAAGGTGAACAAATTTCATTCCTTTTTTTTTTATATTTTTTAAGAGTAACAAGATAATGCCCCCCCTACAATATAATAGAATGAACTTGGAATAAATGGATGCAAAGTTTGACCCGCTTCCCTTTGTAAGAAGTAATCATAACCCGCATTTCAGCACCAATTAAGATACCCATTTAAACAGAGATTTAACATGCGCGTATATCCTTTGGGGGGGGGGGGTGGCTTTCGGGGCCCGGCCCCCGGGTAGGTCCCAAAGGGCGCCAAAATGACATCAAGGGGGCGCCAATACGACGTTAGAGGGGCGCCAAAATTGAAGGAAAATGTAAAAAATAAATAAATAAATAATAATAATTAAAAAATTAAAAAATCCCAAAATTCACATGATTTCAGCCGATTGGGACCCTCGATAACAGAAGTAATGAAAATTAGAAAATAACTTTTTCATCAAAGTAAGAACAAATCTTGGAAAGCAGTCTCTTTTATACTACGGTTCTCTTATATTAGATGCTCTTAAAAATAAAACAAGAAAAAGAAAATCACGAAAAAACGTTTGGACAAAAGCTTTAAAGAAATATATTCATGCAGAATATATTCATAAATGTAAAAGTGTAAAAACTACATGTATGGCAGAAATAGTGATATTCTCTACATATTGGCCCCGTATTCTGGTAGCCAGGTTTAATTAACCCTAGGTAAGGGTAGTTTAACTCTCATCTAACTTTGTCAATCTAACCATGGAGTTTAAAAATGTGTATTCTGTTAGCGAAGTTTAAGCTGCTGTCGCAATACAATTTTTTTAAACCTAGGGTCAAATTGACAAGTATTAGACGAGAGTTAAACTACCCTAACCTAAGTATTAAGTTAAACCTGGCTAGAACACGGGCCATTGTGTAGTTTAGTGTAAATATGTTTGATTTATGTCATCTACTAAAGCTTATATTTACTCATAATACAATGTTATAGTATTTAACGTAATACATATCGATTTTAAACGGGGTCAAACCTCGGCTTTTAGCTATAATTTTTGTTGGCTCCACTATTTCATATTCAAACTGTAAATTTTGAAATATTTGGTATTAAGTAAATACACTATATAAATTTAAACTGTGATATAATAAATTCTTAGTTGGAAATTAAGCATGTACAGCATGATTTGCGTCGTCTTATTATTTGTATAATACATATATTTTTTTTTTTAAGTATATTATGTGAAACATATTTTTTGTTTGTAATGAACCTATACACCCAACCATGCATTTCTAAGAAATTACAAACCCTGTGTTCGAAAATGTTTTACGGAATTGACTGCAGAGTCGCAAAATGGGGTCTTTCCTCCAATGGCAAACGACACTGATCAAGCATCGCCACCACCCCTCCAATCCTCTCTCTCTTCTTTCTCATACGTGTCTATGTTAACACTTGTTCCTAAATGCAGGATATTTTAAGGTCAGAGTTTTCAGATCGTGCGATGAGGACATTTCCATTTAGTTATTCACCGTTCCTGGAGTTTATGAGGTCTATATAATGGTTTTATAAAGTGACTGCTATTGACGCGCCACTAGGTAGCGTCAATAAGAGCATGTTGGTGCTGCAATATCTCCGAGTTTCCCCCTTTCCGAATCGACTTCACACACTTAACCGCCAGTCACAGGGGAAAAGGATGACCACAGAATATGCAAGTATCAAATGATGAATATAATTATAGGTAATAATTGCCTATTTTTATAATGCTCCAAACTTAATGATTTCTATTTGCGATCACAAACTATGAATTATATGTAGTAATGAATTACTAAAAAAATAAACCTGCATGATGGGCTTTTGAAATGGGTAGTTTTGCACTTTATTTCTGAAATCTATTGCTTCGCCACGCCACCAAAATTGTTTATAACAAATAATCATAAAACAAAAATTATTGCGCACAACTGACATTACTGCTTTAATTTTCGCTGCAAAATACTTAATTTGCATTTTTGTTAAATGGGACACCAAACATTTGGCTAGGCCGCGATTTTTTCTGTGGCTGGGGAGCCCTGCGTTATCGCCTAGATACGGCAAGATATATTAATAAGATGTGTCCGATACTGTACAGGACTTTTGGCTCTTACTTCTTGTCACTCATGTTTAATTGACACAAATAAGACGTGTCCAAAAGGCAATTTCAATCATAAACAGTAATTGTAAATAGTACATTCAAACTCTGCTCATGTTCACTTATAATGTACATATGTACAATGCCCCATCGCTCCAGGAAATTCCACACACTGCCATGCAAAAGGGTACCAAAACTGGAAGGCATACCTGTTACCCCTGATAAAGATGGTAAATATCTCAACGCTTTTGTCGTTCAAAGAACCCCCGTGTTCATAAACGAATTTTTGAAAGGAAAACTTAAATGTTTTGTCCAGGGATGTTACCAGAAGATAACGACGAATTTGATGGCACCTATAATAATAATCATGACAACGGGGACATTTCAACAGATTTATTGATTGCTATTCCAGTGTTTCGAAGCTCTCATTCATGTTATGACATCAATAATATTATGAATTATTTAAAATTTACAATAATGATGATAATGGTGGTGACGTTGATGGTTATGCTGATGGTAATTATGATGATGATGATGATGAATGATGATGATGGAGATGGTAATGATGATGATGATGATGATGATGATATGATGATTGAAAGATGTTTGCTGGTAGTGATGATGATGATGATGATAATTATTGATGATGTAGATGATGGTCATGAGGAATAATAGGATGATTATGATGATGATGATGATGATGATGGTATAGCCTTGAATTAACATCGAACGAAATGGGATATGTTACGTCCATAATATGCAAGCAACAAAATTATGTCAAGTAAAATCGATGCCACAGGATGATAATTTCTATCAAGATTGGTTTATTTGAAATTGAATTGAATATGAGAAGGGATCTTCAATACCACATTATCTCTCTTCTGCATTATTTGTTCACGGACCCTAAACAGTGCCTGGAAGAAAGCTTTTGAACGGCCCGACCTTTGCCTTACATCAACAATCTTCCTCAACTTTAAAATCACCCAAGAAAGTGTCTCTCTTGCGTCACCCGCCATGAAATCTGACGGCCCCGTCTGAAAGTGGTCAACACTAGAGCATGATAGGAAGTTAATAAGTGCCCTCGCATCAAAAACGTAAAATTCCCAAAGTGCAAGCTGAATAGAATTTCAAAGCTCGTACTCCTTTTAGGGAACGTCCCATTCTTTGTTTTAAACCTTCTCTCAATATTTTACCAAAAAGCATGAGAAAGAAACTCCACAAGAAAAATATCGAAAATTTAAAACCTGCTAAATCTTTGGACAAAGAAATATTGGCTTGATTACAACGGTCGTACGTTGGTCGTGCGTCGGTCATGCGTCGGTCACAACTATAGGTTTTGTCGATTTCGCCTAAAATTCAAACGTTGGATCATCATCATCAACAACGTAATTATTGAGACGATGGCGATCTGGAAAGATAAATCCAATGATACAAATCATCAGTGAGGCGTTTCTATGAGGACTAGAATTAGTACGTCCATTTATCAACCAAAGCCATAAATTATTCGTTATAAAATGAGCTGTCGATGAAACCCTCTCCCCAAATACTTGTATTCTTTGATCTTTCCCGACACTCCAAAATGAAAATCCAATATGCTACTTTCCATTTTTACGTGGCATATACGATATCCTAAGGTGATATTGGTAGTTTAATTTAATGTTTAATAACTATTATATTGGTAATACGAGTTATAGAATGGACTTTATGATAGTGTTATTATTTTTGCGGAAATTTGAGCTCAATAGATTCTTATATTTGGGCCATAAATATTATTTTTAATAACCCTTGAAGATAATTAATATATCAATCGGTTGTATTTCATATCATGCAGCACTATTTAGATTAATAATCACAAAGAGAGAAGAGTTGTATATGAACTTATTAAGACAAATAGTAACCCCCCCCCCACCCCCGCCAAAAAAAAAAAATAAATAAAAAATGAAAAAATAAAATTTAATACTATTAATAAAAGTTAGAAGACAAAATTAAACAGATGTAAAGGTTATATAATCACTAGAATGGCAATAACTTTCCGTTGGGGCATCGTATGCAGGTTGCATTTGTTGCCAGTAAAAAAGGCCAATTTTCAAAGTAATTTAAAAATACCTCTTGCCATCTGTGCATCACCTTTAGACGCTGCAGTGGTTTGAAAATTATCCTTTATTGTCTTATTTTTGTTTCTTCTTCCTCGAAATCCGTGTAAAAAAGCTGTACGGTTGTACGACCGTATATCGGGCGGAGAACGTCCTCCGAGACGTCTCCGGCAGACAACCTATTGGTAAAAAAGTCATTGAAGAGTACCCATCGTTCCGAGCTAGATCATCCCGAGAGGACTCTCATCCGCGATAATCGGAGACTCTCTATTTAGGCCCTACTTTTTTATCTAGCGTAATTCTGGGGGGGGGGCTTTGCGGGCCCGGGCCCCCCGGGTAGGCACCTCTTAGGGACGCCTGCAAATTGACCTAAGGAGGGGCGCCCAACCCTTGAGAACAAATTCTCCAAAAACAAAAAAACAAAAAACAACAACAACAAACAACAAAACAAACGGAAAAAATATTTGCATGATTGGAGGATGTTTGATTAAACACTACCCTTGCCCATTTGGGTATGTGACCTTTTGGTTGGGCGAAGACCGCAAATTTTATTTCAACAATCCTTGACGATCAGAGGCAGAGAAGCTGCAGGCGACCGATACAACCACTCGGTGTGACCGTTGGCACATATTAAGTAGATATACATCTTAAACTTACACCCTCTATATCTAAAATACCCTTAAAGCGGATCATTAATTTGCATGGGTTTGTTCGTCAACAAATGGCTCATAGCAGCGGTCAAACTCGTTTGCTTCTCACCGCTTTCATATTCTCGGTTGATTCCTACCAAGGATCGCAAGGCGGGGCACTTCTCGAATGAACATCAGATCACGTTTATATAAGCCTACGAACAATCAATTGTCAACATGGACCGTGATTTCCTTTTGCTAAAATAACTGATTTTATATCTTTGAGAGTTCGAAATGGCGTCCGAGAAAAACGGCAGATCATTTGTTTTGGTTTTGGACTCCTTTCATAATCCTTCATCCCCCTCCATTTTTGGTCCTCTTTCTTCTCTGCCATCCCCCCTCATCTCCTTGGCCCCCCTCCCGCTACTCCTCTCCTCTCTTCTTCTCTCATCTCTCTCTCGTCTCTCCCCTCTCTCTCTTCTCTCTCTCTACCCCTATCAGCAGTCTAGCTGCGCTCTTCTCTCTCGTGCTCATTTAGCTTCCTCTTCTCTCCATGCCTTCAACGCAAAAAAATGTCTCCATCGGGACCACCAAAATGGGCAAATCTTCGTATGCAAAATGTTTGAATGGTCCTTCTCCAACGAGGAAGGAAGCCACATTCATTTGGAATAAGGTCATTTTCGTTCCATTTCCGAAGATTCTTTTGCTTCGTGTATTTTTTGTTTCCCAGGTAAAAAAAAAAATTATACAGTAGATAACATTACTATTTTAAATATGAATATTACTGGGGTGGATAGCCATAGTTGTCAGCGGTGTCTTAATCAAAACCTGCTGTTCTTTGGCCACGGGGTCTTTTATTAAATCATGCACAAATAAACAAAATTATTTTATCTTTTAGTTGTTGTATTGTATTTAAGAGTATTAACGGGCCGCTGCCATTCATAATAAATGATATGAATATTTAATCCAGTATTAACAAAACAAGTAATACAACGCAACACTTCTGTATTAGCACATAACATATTCCACAGACCTTAAAAATATACCATTGATAATACATTTCAGGTGATACTCAGATATTTTTATAAAACGGGGAGTACAGAAAATCCACTATAACCCTAATCAACAATGGTGTAAAAAAAGGGGAAGTTTATTAAATAAACTTTTGCATACTACGGTCTACGACAACAGACACTGTCATTACAGCGTAACCTATATAAATAAACCAATATGAATATAGATTTATGGATTAGTTAAGAGGTTGTTTTTGCGACGAAATTCCATCGGATAAGTTAGATTTTTCCCACTTTGAAGTCGTCTAAAGGAAACATACAATCATTAACGTAATCTTTATCTACAACCTACCTTCATACGTAACCTTCATATGAAATAAACCATGATTTATACAGATTTTGTGGATTAGTTTTAAAAGGGTTGTTTTAGTTCCGGTGTTATTTTTTATTTAGGCCCAAGTAAATAACATGGTTGTAACAAGATTGGTAATATATTAAAGCGGCTTTTACGTAAAATGGTCATCGAAATGGCAAGGTGACTTAAAAATAAGAAAAATTATCCTAATTAAATCCACTTGCCATTCTTGGACTATAAACTTCTAATATGATTTCCAATTTTCGTAAGTCCTTGATTCACCAATGTGGGAAGAATTCCAAAAATTATTGATTTTATAAAATCTTCAAGTCTTAAAGGGGAATCCAACCCAAGGAAAGAATCAACCTTTCAGGAAAGAGGAAAAATGAAGAGGAGCATTCTAAAAGAGTTCATCAAAACGTTATATAAATAACGAGAGTTTGGAAGTTTTGAAAAAGTCCTAGTTGCTCCTTCCTATGGGGATCCTCAAAATTGGCAATCATCGCTTCAAAATGGCCGATCTATGGACAACTCTCACGTTTGTACACAAATTTTCAGATTTTTCCCCCATTTTCTTTTCGAATATATCTTACCCTCCTTCTGACTCAACTAGTTGTGTGAAATATATTTTTCCAGAACATATTTTTGAGCTCAGAAGTAAAAGAAAGACATATTTCGAAAGAAAATGGGAAAATCGAAAATTTGTGTAGCAAAACGAATGGAGAGTGTCCATAAGATCGGCCATTTTGAAGCAGTGATGCCAATTTGAGATCCCCATAGAAGGACACTAGACCTTTTCAAACTTCCATAACTCTCTATTTTATAACAAATTTTGAATGAACTTTTTTTAGATTGCTCATCTCATTTCCTCTTTCCTGTAGAGGTTGATTCCTCCTTTTGGGTTGGATCCCCTTTAATGACGTTACTAATAGTCCCAATATACCGACAATGAAGACCCGTTTTTTTGTCTATTATCATTCACCATTTATGTTTTGCCTTCATATTTTTTAATTTTTTTTTTATAGATTTGTAGTGATTTATGACCACCTCTTTAATATGATCAAGGTAAAAAATGGATTTAAATGGTAAATCGATCTTATAACATTAATAATCTGATTATGATTATAGTTGGGCATGCTACAACATTATTGGGAGTGCACTTGCAGCATTGTTTTCATTTATTCTATTAATTTGTTGCGTGTGTATATAACGCAACAGGTAATATAATATATATATTATATTATATATATATATATATAATATAATATATATATATATATAGTGTAAAGAGAATATATATTTACCGCTGTCGCCTCCAGCTATGACCGGGTAATAGATGGTAAACAATCTTGAAAGCGCCAAGAAGCGTCATGCAATGACGGACCCTGAGCGCTATATAGAAAGCCATCATCATCATTATATATTATACATTCTTTTATTGAAAAAAAAATCTTTCTTCTTTATTTCCAATGGCCCTTCTTTCTTCTTTTCTAATTGCATTTCTTCTTTTTCATTTTTTTGTTTGTTTCCCTTTTCATTCTTTTTATTTCATGTAAGTTAGGATATCGTCTCAGCTTTCTGCATGTTCTTTCCTTCTTACCTCTCCCTCCCGTCGCTCCCCTCCACCGCCGCCGCCTTCTCTTCCCCCCACACCCACCCCCCCCCACCCCCGCCCCCACCTCCAACTCCCCCCCCCTCCCACCTTCCCTCTCCCCCGCTCCGCCCCCCCCCCCCGGCCCCCCACCCCACCACTCCCTCCCCGCCGCCCCTCCCCCCCCGCCCCTTTCCTCCTCCCCTCCCCCCCCCGCCTCCCCCCCTCCCCTCCCCCCCCCCACCCTCCCCCGTCCCTCCCCCCCCCCCTCACCGCCCCCGCCCACCCGCCCCATACCCCACCCCCTCCCCCCGCCCCTCCCCCCCCCGCCTCCCACCCCAACCCTCCACCACCCCACCCTCCCTCCCCCGCCCACCCGTCCCCCCCCCACCCCCCACACTCCCTCCCTCCCCCCCCGCTCTCTCCCGTCTCCCACTCTCTCTCTCCTCTCTCCTACCCCCTTCTCTCTCTTTGTTTGTCGTGCTGTCCGTCCTCTTCCCTCACACTCTCTCTAGCTCTCCTCTCTCTCTCTCTCTCTACTCCATGACGGCCATGATTTAAACCGGAACACTCTTCGCCTGTCATGGTACGACACGGGACATGAAATCCTCAGTGGAGCCAGTGTCGAGCGAACAGGACCCCAGCACGAGGTGAAATAACACATAATAAAGAAACGATGAAAAAAGAGGCGGGAAACAAACAAGGCATGGACTAACTCATGCGGCGATCCGCTCCCAACATGACTAAATCGATGAGCTGCAATCGATGTCCAAAATGGTCTAGTAACGAAGCCGGCCAAGGGCATCTTTGGAAGAATCAATATCATGCCAATCTTCGGTTTGGCGGACTTTGTGCGGCGGTGGTCTACTTGCTGTTCCCTTGATAAGCAACATGCTCTCGAACACGATCACTTTAGCCTTGTCCTGGCTTTATATAACTACATTTTGCTACCAAATGCCATGAATAAATAATATTTTTAAATAAAATAATTATGATGAAAGGGTTTTAATCTGAAATGAATAAGCCTAACGTATCCAATTTGTTTGCGTTATGTTTAAAGAGAGAAGATTCACTACTCTTAAAGCGAGTGAAAAGTTTAGTCCTTGGTAGAAAGAAGTTAAGAAAGTGAAATGCGACTTGAATTTGGAGTGAAATGGAGTGACACATTTTTACTCCAAATTTCACTAGCATTATTCTAATTTCTTTTGGTCTGATAATTCGCTCCTTTAAGATAAACAATTCCTATTTTTTCTCTTTTTTAAGAAGAGAGAGAGAGAGACGAGTATAGAGGGCCTGGCGAAGTCCACCCCACTATTCGAGTCTAAAGTCACATACGTCGCGCAGTGAGAAATAACTTCAAGGCGTTGTAAACTCCGCGATCATCATCCTTGTAATGAAAACTTGGGTATTTTACACTTCGTGCACATTCACTGTTTTGGAAAACAAGAAGATCGTACGATCTACGGTAAGAAGAACATACGCATGTAGTGCTCAACACAGTGGACAAGAAATCATAATTAATACCCCTCACCAAATGTTTCGCAAGTCGACTTTGGGTCATGAACTTTCAGGTACGTCTTTTAGTTATTCCTGATTTCAATACCAATAGAAAGATAACGTAATTCCCTTTTAGATTGATATCTAATTTTGTAATGATTGTTCATGCTTCAATGCACAGAATATCAGAAATATGGAGAAAAGTCAAAAGTCAATGTGTAAAATGCATTTTTATTGATCACATTGAAGTTCCGCAACTTTCAATTTAGGTTCTTATAACTTTTGGGGATATTTTTCTAATTTTTTAATTGGAATTTTATACATTGGTCAAGTTAATTTATTCCTCTCTTGATTGATACCTTATTTGTCAGGGTATGTCCAATGCCTGTGTCTACAGAACCCCTCAATACACCTTGAATACATGACAAAGCGAAAGATAATTTTCAGTTTTTAAATTTCTGTAACACAACGCGACTGACCTTGATTACATTTTATGTGGGGATTAATCAATTGGTCAATTTTTATTAGCATTAAAAGTTCATTTAATTCTTCTTTTTATTGATACGCTATTTGCAATATTAAACTCGTATTTGAAAATGCACATAAACTCACGATATAATGCAAAGTAAAAGTGAAAATTGCGGAAATGCATTGTTATTGGCTGCAACAAGACAATAATACACCTCACAATAGGCATTCTAATTTGCACATTTAACTTCTGACTTGTCCTAAACATTCAGGTGTTCTGTCCATGCAGGAACAACACTATTCGTACAATTAGGCGGTGTCATTTGAGAAAGAGGAATAAATTATCTTGAAAATGGTACCTAAATTCATAAAAATTAGAAAATTACCTCGAAAGTACTCAGAAGCCTAAAGTCGAGTGCGGAACTTTCGCTTTGATAAATGATTTTGCAACATTTGGCTTTTTTACTTTTCCCATATATCTGATATTCTGTGCATTGAAGCATGACATAATCATTTACAAGTAGGATATTAAATAAAAAGGGGAATAAATTATCTTTCCAATGGGTATGAAAATCAGGATAACTAAGCGACCTGAAAATGTTATCATGACCCAAAGTCGACTTGCGAAACTTTTTGTGAGGGGTTATTATTATAATGTATGAATTATATATTTTTATTAATATATGTATTATAAACATTATATATATCATAAAGTATATATAGCGATCTACGGTAGATAATACTATACATATGCATTAAGGCTCAATATAATTTACAATTACAGAAAAAAAATCTAATTACCCATAAATACATATCAATACACATTACATTTATACATTAATATTACATGCATAAACAAGACAAATGTTAATTAACACTGTTTTTGCAAACCAGCTAGAAGTATTCTAAAGATATCGGTTTTCATCACGTATGGGATAATCAAAATAACCATTCTCCAAAACGACAGCTACAAATCATTGCAATAAACCTTCGATAGAACAATATATCAGACATTGAAAAGAACTTCAGACGAAAACATAGCGAGAGGTGTATGTAGCAAACTTAGAACATATAAGGACTTTAAAATATACATACGATCTTGAAAATATCTTTTATTAGACATTGATATAATCACACCATTAAATTTTTATAAAAATAAGAATTAGTAACAGTAAAAATTAATGATGAACAGGGAGAAACAAACAAATTGGAATACTACAAACGCCTATGTCCCATGTGCAATAGATGTAGAAAACACGATTCCAATTTTATTTATTTACGCTGTCACATACCTTTAAACAGGAAAGAGAAACATATTCCTAAAATAAGCTATATTGGTGCCCCTCTTTAACGATAAACAACACCACAATGAAAAATTCACATATTTTATTAAAAATTAACGACTATGATTTATCATAACAAAAATAAGTGTATCCTCCATTAGTAATATGTATCATGCAGATTAGAGGTTGAGCAAAATAGCGTAAATAATCATGATAATGATAACCAATAATATATATTTTTATGTATGTGCGTTAAGAGGTGGCATGCCATAATATGTGTGCTTTTACAGGTATGATGTATGTTAAATACGTTATCAGGAACATCTCCCCGGAGGACCACTCCCCGGGGAACTAACTCCCGGAGGGACAGCTCCCACCGGAGGAACATCTCCCTCCGGTAGGACCAAACTCCCCCGGAAGACAACAACCCCGGAGGACAGCTCCCCCGTAGGACATCTCCCCGTGAGGACAGGTCCCCCGATGAAAACTCCCCGGAAGGAACAAGTTCCTCCCCGGAGGAACATCTCCCCCCGATGAAAATCCCCCGGAGGACAAGTCCCCGGAGGACAAGTCCCCTGGAGGACAACTCCACCCGGAAGGACCGTCCTCTGAGGACACTCCCCCGGAGGACAACTCCCCCGAAGGACAACTCCCCCGGAGGACGACTCCCCCGGAGGCAACTCCCCCGCAGCACAACCCTCCGAGGCATGACAAGTCCCCGGAGGGAAACGCAGACCTCGTTTATTTTTGCTCTTTTTTTTTTTTTTTTTAAACCGAAATAGCCATTCATGGAAAATACAAAATTTTTGGCAATTTTTTTTTCTTTTTCCGGCGAAGGGTGTTAAAGTTTGGCACTGTAGAGGCGGCTGCTATTGGAACCGAATTTATTGCAAGAGAGGAGATATTCACTTCAATCTTAAATCACCATAGGAAGATTGATTCTGATTAGATTTTAGAGTATGTAGGTCAAGTGGTCAGGGAGAGAGATTTTTGCTTGGGGTTTCGAAATCTGAAAAAATGAACCTTTTGAGGAATGATTCTTGAGCGCAAGTGCAGCCAAAATTTTTGACTAAATTGTTTTGATTTTGTTGTTGTTATTCTTTTACAAAACGGTGACGATCATCTTTCTTTTAGCCTCAAAAAAAAGGAAGAAAAAGAGAAAAAAGCAAGATTTTCAAGCGCGAATCGTCAAGTGGAAATATTTATAATCAACCCTCATCCAATTATATCGGGACAAAGAAATACAGGTACATAATTTGATACATTAGGGTTTGGTTTGTTTTGTTTGGGCCTTGTTTCAGATTGCAATTTTTTACAATTATAAAAATGAAATGTTGAAACGGAAATAAACTGAAAAAACGGTTGATATAGCCGAAGATGTTTTTAATTTTCATTCTACTTCCTGGAGAAATATTTTCATACCAACACTAGTTGCAATACACCCTCTTTTGATAGCGATGACACGGCATGAATGCAAAGCTGTGCAAGTGCATACTTATGAACACAACGCCATTCGATATAACATTATTGTCTGTAAAATCTAAACCATGACAATGATTGTATTACATTATTCCTTGAAAAAAATGACAAAACAAGTGGATGAGTTGGAATTAGAGTTTGTGAATTTCTTTTTGATAAATAAAAATTGTGTCCTCGTTTAAACTTTTGCGCTCATTTCTAAATTTGTTAGGGTGTGAATTAATTATAATAAAGATTAATTATCGTGCTCACTCTCCCCCCCCCCTTTGCTGAAGACGACTAGAGATCATGTATGGCCAACTCGCCTTCGTGCCTCTTTTTGTACTCATGTAGCTTCTTTTTTGAGTTTCCCCATTTTCGTTGGGGTACCTCTGAATCTGCAAACTAACACTTTTGATGGAAGGAAGTAGCCATTCATAGATCTGAAGGGGGTTCCAATGGATGAATAAGCAAATTAACAACCATTCCATCCTCGCTGTCCAATTACAGAAGGGTTACTCCATGCAAATTAATGTAATAATTAATTGGTAACGGAAAGCAAAACCAAGGGGTTGGCATAAAATCAATAGTTATAAAGCATTCGAAGTGAGGGGAGAATGTCATGCCGGGGGAGTTTCTTGGGGGCTATCTCCGGGGAGATGTCCTCCGGGGGAAGTTGTCCTCCAGGGGAGTTGTCCTGCGGGGAGTTGGTCCTCCGGGGAGCTTCCTCCGGGGGTGTGTTCTCCGGGGGAGTTTGTCCTCAGGGGTGTTGTCCTCCGGGGAGTTGTCCTCCAGGGAGTTGTCCAGGGGGAGTTTGTCCTCCGTGGGAGTTTCCCTTGGGGAAGCTGTCCTCCGGGACTCGTCTTGGGGGGCCTGTCCCTCCAGGGGAGATGTCCTGCGGGGAGCTGTCCTCCAGGGGAAGTTCGTCCTCCGGGGAGTTGTCCTCCGGAGGAGTTTTGTCCTCCGGGGGAAACTGTCCTCCGGAGTTGTCCCCGGGGAGTTGTCTCCGGGGGAGATGTGCCTAGAACCGTTTAAATATACATACATCTAAAATAAGATATTTTTGTATATTTCAGTATGTCTATGATTTATGTTACACCCCGTGTGCATAATTATGTATGTGTAAAATGTATGTATAAAATTGAACTTGTATAAGTACAATTTATATGTGAATTTCCCTAAATGGCTATATATAATATTAAATTTAGCTATTAGCTGATTTTGGTTATAATTGCTTGGTATTACAGTTATAATTTTGGTAAGATCTTCCATTTGTTTTCTTCACTGATGATAATCCAAAGTTGTGGAATTGATATCAATAAATTTGATTTGAATTTGAATTTTGAATTTATAATTATACATATATACTTATATATATTACACATCTAACTACATATCATATATCTTATGGTTCTATTTACATTGGCCTATTCTGTTAAAAGCACTACATGGGATAGGATATTTTGATTTAGACGGAGTGATGTCGGCATTCAACCAATATCTTAGTGTGGGTCAACCCTTTGAGGGGGGCGTCGGTGTCACTCAGGGGCGGATGATTGGGGTTAGACTTGAAATTTGATGGAAGATGAATGGATCATCAAGTGAATAAAATAGAGAGAGAGAGAGAGAGAGAGAGAAGAAAGATATATATAATTAATATGAGAGAGAGAGAGAGTAAAGAGGAAGAGAAAAGAGAGAGATAGGGTCATGAACCTTTAAAAAAACCTTTCCCTCCTCGCTCTTTCTTCCTTCCCCTCCTCTTTCCCTGCGTGTGTGTATGTGTGTGTCTGTGTAGTGTAATGTGTGGGTGGTGTGTGGGTTGTGTGGGTGTGGTTCTATCTTTTTTCCCTCACTCTAACCGTTCTTTCTTTTGTCTGTCTTATATCGATCCCCCTTTTCATTCATTTTACAGTGGCGGATACAGGAATCTCGATCTCAGGATGGGGGGGGGTCGCCGTTGAAATTTATCCTGATTTTAACATGTATTCATTGAGCCGGATTTTTCAAATTATAAGGGAGGGGGGGCGCATCCCTGAGCCCCCGCTGGATCCGCAACTGGCATTTACACGTTTGGATGTGTAAACTAACATATTTTATTCATTAATTTTTTATTATTTGGCAGGTTTCCCAACATTTTCTTATATTTTTTTTTCACATCAATATCCCAGCGTCAAGTTTTTCATTTCCGTTCACCTTAACTTGGCGTTCTCAGTAGATTGTTGATGACGTCGAAATTTCGCACAACCCCTAAATAGAAGGCCATTCATAATCGGGGAGATCCCAGGACGACAGATAGATTAAGCAGCCAATCTCCGACTGGATATAATTCAAACTAGACCTAGAAGAAATAGACCCCACCAGGATTTAGATGAAATTGTGCTGCCCCTGCGTAAATGCTATCTGTCAATAAATTAGCAAGGAGTTAAATGCGATTAACAGTCAACGAAAGTGGCGTCATGTTGTTCAACTTGCGAAGGGCCCAAAAAGTTGGGATCGGGAACATTTTGTGGAGTAAAGGAAAAAAATGTTTTGTAGTAACTAACGGCAAATAAAAAAAATAATAAAAAAAATCAAGCAAGAGAAGTTTAAAAGTAACAATTCACCCTGTTGTCTGCAATATATAACTTCAATTTGTAGACGGTAAATGAAAATGAAATGAAATTGATAAAAGTGGTGTGCAAAACTTACATGAAACAATTCAGTCCATATACATTATGAACCTACATCAAGCATAATTATTATGAACCTATATCGGGGCAAATGAATTATTGTGTATTTTTCATGCGATCAATTAATGTAAAGGGCAACGTGATTTAATATTGGGCTGATGGAGTAAGAAAACGGGACCCAGGTTAGATCGGGGGGGGGGAGGTGATACGGTCCGTTTCACATAATTTCTCTAAAACGGCTTCCCTTTAAACATCACCATTTTTTTATTCTCTCTCATTTAATTCGTAGTATTCGTTTTTTCTGTAAAGTAACTCCGTAGCCAGGAAAGAAGCAGCTTTCAAAGCTGATCAACACCAAGCTGATATATACCAATTACAAGGAACCCATTTTTTAGTCTAGTTAATCAGTCATAGAGGCTGACGCTTTATAGACGACAAGAATTACTCTGGCCTTTTTAAAATAAATGAGATAAAGGCGAGCTGGGATTCGAACCACAACCTTGCAATTAATGAAGTCCAATGCTCTAAACCAATAGGCCAAACTATATGCCATTCCACCATTCACCATTTAATTGTTGTTATGTTAAAGGTCATTCGCGATAACTGCTATGCAACACAATATGTATGGAGATGTTTGAACATATCCAGTGGGTTGTACCTTATGTCAGAAATTGGAGTTATTTTGTAATTAATTGTAAGTTCTGCATTGACGCAATACAATGTTGTTGCGTAGAAAATGTGCCTAAAGAATGCATGATCTAAACGAATTGCACACTATTATCCAATATCTTGAATATTTGGCTTTAGGGAAAAGAGGTTCCCTTTTGTTCCTCATGATCATAGATTAGTTGATTGTTGATTCATTTTTTGATAACGGTACAAAAAACCCAGTTCAAGCTGCTTGGACTGTTTTACAATGGGGTCACAATACAATAAAAAATACAACGTAATCACATTATACAATAAAAACTAAACATAACATCAAATGTTAATGATAATCGGCACTTCAAAATAGAGCTCCTCATTCCTTTTCAAACTTATTTTTTCATCTTTCCCCTCTTCTCTCTCTCTCTCTCTCTCTCTCTTCTTTCCTATCTTTCTCTCTTTCTTTCACTTGGTAATCTAAATCTCTTCCATCAAATTCAAATCTGTCCAATCATCTACCGAGTGTACACAACGACCCCCCTACAAGGCTAAAACGCGCTAACGATATCTATTCAATACGACTCACCTATCTCAAATCAAAATTATTTCTTTCCCATGTAGTGCTTAATCAGCAACAAATTGGCAATCTTAAAATAATAATATGGCATATTTTCCTCATATGCCCTTATAATATAAATATATTGGGGCCTACATGCCTATGTCCACATCTACTGTATGATCGTATATATTATGAGATATATTGATTATAATACATGATAATATAGTATTAGTATATTAAATAATATAACACATATTACGTATTAATATTTATATTTTTTGGTCCATTGTAATGAACCTACATGCATGCGTATGTCTTATCACGTAGACGTACAAACCTATCTTTTCATTTTCAAATGTAAATGTGAAAATGGAAAAATATCAAAGTTCTCACGGTCGCCTGAGTTTACGACGGTAGAATGTGAAATTAACTATTTCGGTGCGCGTACGTATGTACTTTAGGCATGAAATTCGTAACTCCACTGCCCCTTGTTGTGTGAAGTGTTGAAGAAGTGGAATACCTAAGCTTATCATTTCAGATAAAAAGGCGATAATTTATTCAACATAATTTTATAACCAATGTGGTTTTCTTACATGGACTATGCCAGACAAGGCTAAGTTTATAATGTTCGAGCATGTCTACTATCAAAAGGAACAGCACACGGCGCACACACTCCGTCCTCTTTTCTCTGTCTATACGTCGTTTATTCTCTATCCACAAATTCATTCCCATTTTTCTTTATCCCGTGTTCTTCCTCCATCCTCTTTTTCCTCTTTCTTTTCCCCTCTAGAATATTGATATTGTTTATATAATGGGTCCAAGTCCACGCTATTTTGCAATGTAACAAACGGGACATTCAGAAGACAAATTTTTTTTTTTTTTTAATCTTAAATTAAAATCCCAAATCATTTAGGTATATTTTGAAAGGTACTAAGAACCTTCAACAAAATGAAAAACAATTAATTGAAATAACTCAAATTCATTTTTTAATTTATATAATTTATTCGTTCGTAACACATGGGACCAGAAAAAAAATGGTGTTTTTTAAATGTTGAATTTATTCATCTATACTAAGAATTTAAAGAGCAGATAAAAACTTGCATATCAAATCCCTTAACCATGTAATAAACTTTGTAATTACATATTTTTAATGTCATGCTCCGTTTTATTGCAGTCAAGTTCTATAAAATATGACACTATTACACATGGGACAGTAAACACACGGGACAATTATTACATGAAATATTGTTCCATTAAATTATCGGTGTAGCCAAGGCGTAAGCAAACATGTTGTGTAAAAAAATTCCCTCTGATAAAACAAAAGTACAATAATACAACAACATTACTTAAAAGAATAATTTTGTTTCAGTAACTTGAAGGTTGGGAGGGCGAGTATAAAACTTTAGTTATTTTACATCAGCTCAGTAACTTTTAGAGAAGCTTCTGAGACATGAATCTTTAAGAATGAAAATATAGAAAGTTATGTGCTAGGTTTGTGAAATTTTCAACTAGAGGAAGCCAAGATGATATTGAACAGAAAATATGTAATTTTTTGGTTGTATTCCTAAGTAACAGAACCTTTAGAAATATTACTTGAAAATAGCATTTTTAATGCATTTTATCATTTTTTTCATGAATATTAATGAGCCTTGGTGACGTCATATGACCTTTGAAATGACTTTTTTGACCTCATTGCATTAAGTTTATGTTATAAGTCCTTTGGGGTGATATATGATACATTCTAGTACCTTTAAACCTCCCAAAAAAAAAAAAACTGACAACTTGACACAAAAATGGTGAAAAGTTGAAAAATCACCACCATCGGGAAAATGCTTGGACTTGCCCATATAATTAATACTTATTTATTCTCTCCTAATAATTATTGATTCATGGTCTATTAAAGATCAGATGTTTAAATACTTGTTTCTTAGATTTAAGAAGTCCATAAAAAGCTTTACCAATAACCATATAAGCTTTTACCACGATCTATCATAGTCTAATTATCCATGCCACGGAGTATGCTGGATTGAATTAAAGCATCGATCAGAAGTAAATTCTATTTTTATTTAAAATAATGTTAGATACTGGATTTACTTCTTTAAAACACCTACACATTTTCATCATTATAAATGTCAATTTATGAAATATTTGACTTATTTCTTGAAACACCTACTTTCGAATTTATGTTCTAGTTAAAAGTTTATTTTAAGTAACTGGATTTATCTCTTATTAAAAATTATACGTCATTTTCATGTATTTTTGTCATTTTTCAACATCAAATTTCACTTGAAGCTTTCTTTTTTTAGAAAATCATCCCCACTGCCCAATCCCTTTTCTAATGTCCAAGCTTAGAATTTTTTAGATTGGCAGCTTTCTGATGAAGGAGTGTTATGAATCTAATTTCTTCTGCGAGTTAGATTAACTGGCTTTTAGTGTACATGCAGCACAATTTAATTGAGGGATGTCGGTAAAACGTAGCCTTCAACACGCAACCTCCTTGTTACGACGGTAGCCTAGATGGTGCAGCGCGACGTATAAGTGTCACATCAACAGCATTATTTCCGTCTGGACCAAAAAACATTTGACGTCACCAATCCGAAAGAAGTGACTGGGATTCGATCCTTGGTCCGATTCTTATAAATTTGTGGCGATTTGGAATAAATAACGAAAATCGTTTGAACTGTTTAACATTAATGGAAAAAGAAAATCAGGCCTAACAAACCGATGCGGATCGGACCGAAGTTCGAATCTCAGTCACGTCTTCGGATGGTGACGTACAGGATGGTCCCAGACTGTAAATAAAGATGCGTTGGTGTGACATATGTCACATTATCGTCGTAGAACAAGGGTATATAGGGATGTAATACCCATTAAAGGAACTTTTGATTCACTGGTTAGGGCGCCCACTCATGATTAACGGAAGGTGTGGTTGATTCCCGGCCGAGTCAATACAAGGACTTAGAAAATGGGACTCTCGTCTTTCAGCAGGACGCTCAGAATTTTGAATAGACCAAGTTTAAATGTTCTTTTTGCATGGCCCGCCTTGGAAACAGTTCAAAAGAAAGTGTCTACCCTGATTAAAAAAATGTTGTAATTATCTTGGGTCCCATATATTAGGTAAGATCACACGTTATTTTGACATTTTCAGTTGAATTCAAAGCATGACGTTTATTGCATTCTTTTAATATGTCTTTAATAGATATTTCCAAAAAGAAAGGCTATGCGGCTGAGACGGCAGTTTTGCCGCCGCTTCCCCCAACCAAAAAATGAGGAATCGTCGCCCCCTTCTTGGAGGGTGTTAATTCCTCATATTCTGGGTTCTAAACAAGCCCCATCCCCCACCCCCCCCCCCCCCGCAGAGCGACTATATCTAGAATGAAGTCTTTTAGTAGAATTTGAACTTGTACAAAACAATTTTCAAAATGCATCATACTCCCTAGCGAAATTTACAGGTCAGCAACGATTCTTTGCATGATAGTCCATAAGCCCCTCTGAAAAGAACATTCCTGAAAGAACATTCTGAAAGAACATTGCTTAACGCCCTGGTAACGATTGATCAACCTTTCCACCCTCTAACAATTGGAACCAGTAAAGGTGATACCCTTGCCCCCTCCAACTCGCCCTGCCCTCGCAGTTTTCCCCGGCTTCGCCACAGATTAATTTCCAGTTTTTGGACTAATTACAAAAATTATTTTATTTTCGGATTAACGAACCTTCGGAATGACGAAGCCCTATTTCTTTTTTCGGAATGACGAACCTATGGAATGACGAAACCCTATTTCGTTTTCCGGAATGACGAACCCTTTTTCGTTTTCGGAACAACGAAAACCTTCGGAATAAAAAACCTTCCGGAATAACGCCACAAAATGTTCCGATAACGAACACCTTTTTTTATTTAGGGATAAACGAACATCGGAGGTATAGGGCATTTACGTGGTTTTCGGAATGACGAACGCTTCGGAATAATGGACCTTCGGAATAACGAACCTTCGGAATTACGAAGTGTAACCATTATTATAAATAAATATAAATAAATGAGTAAAAGGGGAACAAGAAAGATTTTTCGGAAGAACACATTGGAAAGGGGAGGAAGAAATATGCATCAACATTATGTCACCGTGGAGCAATATCTGTATTGTTTGTTTGTTTAATTTTGTTTTAATTTTAGAGAGACAGATCCTATAACAGAGGAGTTTGGGAGTTGCAAATCCAACGGTGATTGAGAGTGGTGTCGACTTGTGACAACGCTTTAACTTTGGAAGCTTATTCTAATCCCATGAATATACTGGGATGTTGATTATAGCTATTAACGTTAGCCACAATTTGGATATATTATAATCCATAAACTAACCTTTGACATTTTTTCATATGTCAAAATATGAATTTCCATTATTTAACAACTAAAAGTTTCACAGTGTATCTCCTTGTCTAAGAAAGGTATTACGGATTTATATGAAACGAATAAGAACAAAATATTGCCATTTTTTTTAAATGGAGAGGTGAAAGAAAAAGTTGAACGTAACAATCAAGTAACATTATCCATTTTCATTATTACTTGTATTATCTAATATTATTACCTTCGCCCTTATTATTTTGTGTAGTTCACTGGATTTGATGAGATGAAATGGATGCTCAGTGAAATTAGAGTAATTGCAAAGAAGTTATTGGCACGCCCAACATCGGTCGTTGTGTAGATATTCTCAAACAACATTGCGTGAGACCCAGTTCCTGTGTTATTTGAACAATTTGTGAAGCTGTAGGGAATTATTGGAAGACAATATTGAATATCAATTTGTATCAAAATACAAATTGAACTGCTTATGCCATCTTTGTTCGAAGGAACGAATGGAGCCGAAGAAATACCTTTTCTCGGTGTCGGCTGCAGGCAATTTTTTTAGTTTATGTCGAACCACAAACTTACCATTGACCCGCTTTTTCCGCATGCAATAGCGCGGCGTATTATGCAGTGGGTCCCACTTGTCGATACGAATTGTAGCGAACCCCATTCAGACGAATTTCGTTTTGAAAGATTCCTGAACTTCCACACAGGCGCTAATGTAATTGTATGATTATCAAATTTAAACTAAGTGGTAAGTTTCCGTACGATAGCAACAAACCTTCGAATTTAAGCCATACGCAGCGCAATTTGCATGTGAGTGGCAGCGGGTGGCGTGATTTATGCTTTTCGGCCGAAATTATTGAGGTTTAGTTCGCTGACGAAACAGCCGGGCGGAAACACAAAACTTTACCATTCCGACATTGTTCAAGGATCAGCCGTTTTTGGATACTGATAATGAGGTGGATCAACAACTAGAGCACGTGCATTGTGCACCTCTGTTCCGCGGATTACGTAGAAAAAATTCTACGTCTATATGTAATTATTTTTTCAAATTTGTTGAGTTATGTTCTACTGCATTCCAATATTGCAAAGAGAGCGGCAGATTTTAACTAAATGCGGTGGTACAGACTTATAGAGCTGTAACATTGTGGCACTTCACCTCTCTACGGCGGATTTCGGTAGAAAATTTCAAAGTCCATGTAGATTTATTTTTT
>CALNVZ010003432.1:12202671-12278772 GCA_940671915.1 Paracentrotus lividus | reverse complement strand
ATAATATTTTCCTTACAATTGGCCGTCCGGATGATCATTTCATAGATTTAGCTCATCTTTGCTATAGAGCTACTTGTACAAAGATATTACGTAAATTATCTCTTCCCATCTGTGCCTGAAGAGTTGTTTTCTATTGAAAAACAAAAAAACAAAAAACAAACAAACAGCAGATTTTTTCGGAGCCCAACTTGTTATAAGACATTTTCATGTTAATAATATTATGCACAAGAATAATGATTGAGGATTCAATTTTCAAGTGATGTGTGTTTCATCTCTAAGATTGGAACTCACATTACTTAATTTTCATGGTTTTAAGGAGACTCGGTAATAAAATTTGGTTTCGTTGATCCCCAACAGGTCCATTACGCTAACCCTCAAAATACTTGATTTAAATTCCATTTGCTCCCTTTTAAGTTGTGATGAAAAAAAATTGTCAAATGAAAAAATACTCCATCCTAAATAACTACTAATATTGATCGTGAAATTGAAAAAAAAAAAAAAAAAAAAGAGGGTTAAATGACTCAACCATGTATACATGTAGATCTGAATCATTTTCCACTATAGGGACCAGCTTTATGCCATTTCCTCAATTTCAAAATGGATGGTCTACTTCGTAGTTACATAGTCTTAAAAGGTGTATGATTATTATATCTGTCATTGTTAATTGGGTCTAGATATTTTCTTAGTTAAACTCATAACCAATATGTTTTTGTTGTGTATATTTATGTCAGTGGCAGATCCCAGGATTTTAGAATATTGAGGTCGCATCCCGAAAATGTGAAAACATTGTGGCGCATCCGAAAGTTTTTCATTATTTATATGTACAGTCATTGAGTGGTTTTCAAATTAATTATAGAGGGGTGTGCATCTTTCTGCGCTCCGCCAATCACATTGTATGTTATATATATATATTATATATTATATATATATATAATATATATAGGCGAAATGAATGAGACAGATACTCGAAACGTAGTCTCATTCATTTCGCCTATACTAAATAAAAGTGGTTCACTGCATAGCACTTATTCAAGGGGGCCCGTTTTCACTAGTATTATATATAATAATACTATATATATTATATATATATATATATATCATATACTATAACCGGCTATTTATATATATATTTTTTTTTTTCATTTTTTTTTTTCATTTTTTTATTATTTTTTTTTTCAAGGAAATGTGCTTGGTAAATGACAAGCTAGTTTATTGCAAATAAAACATTCATTTTGAACAAATGAAAATAAATATTTGAAACGCAGTCATTTTCTATTTATTTTATTTTTTTTTATTTCCTTATACGCTAATTTCTATGAATTCTGATTAATGTAGGCTGAATAATATATCTAAATTCAAAAATACCGTATAGAAAATACCATGTACTCTCATATTATTAATTAACAAATTGCTTAATTTCTATCATAATCACCCTTTGAGTAGAAGAATAAGAACACAATAAAATAACAAATATCTGTAAAAGACTTCATTGCTTTCACGATTAACGAGGGGCTTTACTGTTGTCACACATTGAGGACAAGTTTCCCTACTCCATATAAAACAAGACAAAATTATGCAGGGTAAAAATCCATATAGGATCAATGAGCGTAAGATTTAAATAAAAATGAAAGGTCATGACATTTGCAGAAGTCGTTTTAAGTTAAACAATAATATTTAAATAAAAAATAAAAAAAGCGAGAGGGGTAAGTCACTATCTGGGGGCACTTCATCAAAGGACTTGTCGGACATTTTTTCTGACAAATTTGCTCTCAGCCAATCAGATGCAAGCATTTCAGTAGCTTATTAACAGTTGTCGCGATAAAACGTCCGACAAGTCCTTTGATGAAATGCCCCCCAGTATAATTGAAGGTTAAATCGGCAGAGCAAGGTTCAACTCTTCTTTTTGTTGCTTAAGCAGATTCACTGACCCCAAACATACGATGGACACCAAACCCAGAAAGCCAAGACCCTAAAATTGCAAAGTTGTGGCTAAAAAATGTGATGTTTCAGGGAATGGCGGCCATCTTCGATTTTTGCCCAGCGCACATTTTCAATTCTAGGCCAAACCCTAAATTAATAATAATAATACCTATTATTTATAATGCGTTTTTCCCACAGTGCTCAAAGTGATTTACAGTATATTATTACCACGATCACTGGATGTAACTCATTGTATGTTGAGATCAGCTATTTACACGTAATGTGGAAAAAAAATTCAAAACCAAACTCCAAAGATTTCACCTATTTATAGCCCACTTATACTTATATATATATATATATATATATAATATATATATATATATTAAATCTATTATCCCTCTCTCTCTCTTTCTTTCTTTTCTTTCTGGGAGGAGGATGGTCGTTTGAATTCCGTTCTACGGGACTTCTGTACTCCCCCATGGACTCATGTTTCCAAAGTATTGGCTGAATTACCGGTGGATAAAATATTTTTTTTATATTATATTATATTATTTATTATTTTATATTTTCAGTTCTTAATTCTTCGAGTCAATCGAATATCGAACTATTATAAACTTTGTATATACGTCATCAAACGAACATATCTCTGACTCCCATGACCTGATGTTTCCAAGTATTGGCCGAATTACCGTAAAATAATTTATATTTATTATTTATTTATTTATTTATTTTATTTAATTCTTCGAGTCAAACGAACTAATAAACTTATTATGCGAGCGCAAAGGTAGAGCCCATTTCCCCACTCCCTTTACAGTCATAAACGTATCTATAAGCCTTTTCAATCTTAAATCCTTAGGTGGCCTCCTTTATTTTTCCTTTCTTCTCAAGCTCTTTTCCTCTTTTCTTTCCTCTGTTTTATTCTTCTCTTTCCTTTTTTTCACTAAAAAGTATAAAAACGTCCGCCAAGCCGTGAGAGGACCAGGCCCCTGCCCCTCCCGTCTCCGTCGCTCATGTACAAAAAAGAGAGCTGTGGAGAGAAAAAATGAAGTAATTGATGACTGAAAACAAAGACTACGCACGGCCTCCTTCTTTGTTTTTCCTTTCTTCTTAGCTCTTTCCTCTTTCCTTTCCTTTCCTCTATTTATTCTTCTCTTTCCTTTCTTTTTCACTAAAAAGTATAAAAACGTTCGCCACCAAGCTGGGAGAGACATTGCCCCCTGTCCTCTCCCCGTCTCCGTAAAGAGAGACTGTAGAAAAAAAAAATGAAGCAATTGATGACTGAAAACAAAGACTACGCACGGAAAAAACGTCCTACCTCGGAGTGGAATCTGTCCGCTCACAAGGATATTTTGTCGCGCGACAAAATACCCTGAAATACACCAGGTTTTTGAGTCCGCGCGGACGGATTACCCTGCCCGGATGTTTTCGCCTCCGACACCGGCCTTTTGCTAGCCTATCTGATATGCGTCGGGCTAGTGGGCAAGTTACTGGTCGCGCGAAGGAGACTGACTGACGGGCGAGGGCGCGCGAAGCCCGAGATCGTCTGGCGAGGGCGTAGCCCGAGCGGGCTTCGCTCTCGCCCGTCAGTAGTTTGCCCACTACTAGCCCGACGCATATCGGATAGGCTAGCCTTTTGCAGTTGATTCAGCCGAGTCAGTTTGCAGTGAGCGGTGATATTTTTTTTCTAGCTGTATTGCAAATTAGAAGATGCGCGACATATCGCATTGATATTGCCCTGTTTTAAAACGGATTTTCATATGACAGGAGCGTGGTGGATTTTTCAACCCCGCGGAAATGGAAAACTAGCGACATTATCGGGAACCATCCCATAGTCTAATGAAGGCTCTTGCTGATGTTAATCGGCTTTTACTTTTTTCCTCTTAATCATTGGTCTAATATATACTTTTTTCCTGATTGACCATATTATTCTCTTTAATTTTTTCATTGCATCAGAACAAGATATTCTCCACCTGGGGGGGGGGGGGGGGGGGGTGTTCAGTAATCATGAATGTTGCACAATGCTGATGTTCAAGGGCATCTTGGTTCCGAGAGGAGCTTTTTCAGTGCTCAACACAGTTCTCACGTTCGGGGTTTACTCTCCTCCTATACAATGAAGCTATTTATATCGTGGTTTTGCTCTATTGTTAATGGAATGTATCATCTTTTTGAAGGAAATAGATTTTAATTTAAAGCAATTGAGCGTACTTTATCGTAGTATGTTATTTAGCCAACTTTAACACAAGGAGGCAAAACGACAAAAATCCATATCCTGTATTAAGCTAAATAAAATGTGTCACAATGCACAACAGGATGATTTATTTCGGAAAGCAGAAAACACTTATTGAAATATTAATTTAACAACTCAGATTTTGCTTGTATCAGAAAAGAGTCAGAATATAAAAAAGCTTATATAGTACTAGATAAATGTTTTGTAATCCTCGTATACTCATGATAAATAATTGTGTTTAATAAAACGTTCATGTTGCATTCAAACATAAAATTCAAACACATTTTCTGCCCTTATCTGAGTTACTTCGCCCCCCCCCCCCCCCCCCCCCCACTTCTGAATGAAAATCATGGATCCTCCGTTGCCATTAACTTGTCTCGGGAAGAAAATATCTTTGACATTAATGTTAACTTGCATTCATAATCAGCGTAAATGTAGACACTATACTCGGAACACATAGCCGCTTCAGACCTGCATGAGCCTGTGATGGGACCACATGGATTGTTTGTCGCACAGTACGCAGCCCATGGTGCCGTCCGGTCAACACTGCTTGCACACTGGGTCTCCAGAGAGATATCATATGTATCACAATCAGGAACCGTCAAACAAACTCCTTTGATGATCCTGATCGTTGATCCAGGAGCACACTCGAGAGTTATCGATGGAGAACCAATTCCATCGTTGTTACATCCAGTAACTGCGAATATTTTTGATCACATAGAAAAGGGGAAAAAAAAACAAGATCTTAATTGAAATTTCTAAATTATGAACCTTTGAAATTTGGTTTTATGATATGAATGTTCATTGTCTCCATAAATCTTTCATCTACATGATTGTATTAACTGTTTTATTCTCCTGTATGCATGACTATTTGTTTCATCTATCATTATACCATGTAAACAAAAAAAGTTCCATTTCATTGTGGACGATAAAGATAAAGGTATACATCTGGGAAGAGGAGACAGAGGGAGAAGGGAAAGATTGAAAGAGAAATCTTGAGAATGAAGGAAGATAATAGGAAACAACTTATACAATGACTCTTTCGGTTATTAGATGATTTTAAAATTGTTCATCTCTGCATGCAAACGGGGATGGGTTTTGCACACACGTTTATCAATCGGTCCTTAAACGTCCCCATCCTGAAGACGTTACAGGGCGATACTTTGAAAAGTGAACCTTTTTGGGGGAAAATGTAGTTTTTGCCTTTTGTTTTTAAGCTGCACATTCAAATAGAGCATTGTCTGAAGTTTCATGAAATGCATTTGTTATCTTAAGGCGGGCTCACACTATGCGACTTGCTGCGGTGCGATTTTTTAAACAAATGGTAGTTTGCATTATTAATGCGACATTTGAAACATGAAAAGTTGTCTTATGAGATGTAAAAATTGTAAAGGAACAATTTAATCAAAATTTTGTTCCAATGCGAGTCTTTAATTAGGAGTAAAGGCCAATTTTCCTTAAAATCGCAAGACCGCAGTGACGTCACTGCGATTTGGAAACAATTAGATTTTATACATAGAACGGGGTTCGCAATCGCCTTGAAATTCAATTTTGATGTTCATAGGGATACCCACAACTTTTTACATTATCAATTTCCTTGTTTAAATGTTTGTATGAAAAAATATAAAAGTTTTCCTGAAAAATCGCACCGCAGCAAGTCGCATAGTGTGAGCCCGCCTTTACGTTTACACATTTTTCATGCTCATTTGCATAAATTAATATAAAATTTAAATAGAAAAATGGTACATAAAATACCATTTTTTTAAAACCCTGACTTGATTGTACATGCTGGTCTCCTTACTTTGATTATTGTCATTATATCCCTTTTTTAACTTCATTCTTTTAAATCTAACTGAAAAATAATGGTTTTGAATTGATTGTTTTAAGATAATTAAATAAAGAAATTAATTACCTCCAAATGTCACACACGTGACCCCAAAACACGAAAAGTTACCCCCCCCCCGAAAACCATAGTTCTATTATTATAATAATAATAGAACTATGATTCTCCAAAACTAGATATAATGTGCCTTGCATCTCACCAAATATGAAGCCATGATAGCTTTTAATTTAGTCATTAATTAACTTTGAAATTGGTCACACACGTGACCCACTGGTCACGTGTGTTACCAACTATGCTCATGCCTGAAAAAAGGGACCATGCTATATTGCAGGAATAGATGAGCATGACTTGAGCCTTACATTTACCCTACAATGTTGTGGCTGGAATATGTTGAAAATAATGGTTACATTGTAGGACATTAATTAACCCTTTCAGGATGGCCACCAAAGAATGGTTACACTTCGTAATTCCGAAGGTTCGTTATTCCGAAGGTCCATTATTCCGAAGGTTCGTCATTCCGAAACACGTAAAATGCCTATACCTCGATGTTCGTTTATCCGAAAATAAAAAAGGGTTCGTTAATCCGAACATTTGTGGCGTTATTCCGAAGGTTTCTTATTCCGAAGGTTCGTCATTCCGAAAACGAAATAGGGTTCGTTCTTCCGAAGGTTCGTCATTCCGAAAACGAAAAAGGGTTCGTCATTCCGAAGGTTCGTAATTCCGAAAACAAAATAGGGTTCGTCATTCCGAAGGGTCTTCATTCCGAAAACAAAATAGGGCTCGTCATTCCGAAGGTTCGTTAATCCGAAAATAAAATAAGTTTTGTAATTAGTCCAAAAGTGATATCATCTGTGGCGAAGCCGGGAAAACTTGAGGGCAGGCGTGTTGGAGGGGGAAGGGTATATCACCTTTACTGTTCAATTGTTATGAGGGTGGAAAGGGGTTGATCTATCGTTACCAGGGGCGTTTAAGAATTCTTTCAAAGGGGTGATCATAGGCTTATGAGACTAGTTCATGCAAGAATCGTTGCCTGAAGTGTAAATTTCGCTAGGGGAGTATTGATGCATTTTGAAATTGTTTTGTACAAGTTCAAAATTTCTACTAAAAGACTCATTTTTTATTAAATGTCGCCCTGCAGGGGGGGGGGGTTGGGATGGGGGCTTGTTTGGACCAGAATATGAGGAATTAACACCTCAAAAAAGGGGGACGATTCCTCTTCTTTGGCTGGGGGGGGGAGCACTTTGAATTCAACTGAAATAGTCAAGAAATAAAAAAAAATGACGGTTGTATCATGCTTATTCGTCGCTACTCACGAGTTTCACGTAAAGCGATCATCAGGTAAATAGCTGTTTCCAACTATAATGAAACATTAGTACACAAAATACGCGTGTATCATCTTCCGCTGAGACTATTATTGCATAATATCCTATTATTTTTTAATTACAACACCGTTTTTATCACTAAAATAAGTTTATTTTGTTTTCGGAATGACAAACCTTCGGAATAACGAACCCTTTTTGGTTTTCGGAATGACGAACCTTCGGAGTAACGAACCTTATTTCGTTTTCGGAATGACGAACCTTCGAAATGACGAACCCTATTTCGTTTTCGGAATGACGAACCTTCGGAATAACGAACCCTATTTCGTTTTCGGAATGACGAACCTTCGGAATAACGAACCTTCGGAATGACGAACCTTCGGAATAACGAACCTTCGGAATAACGAAACTTCGGAATAAAGAACCTTCGGAATTACGAACCTTCGGAATAACGGGTGCTTACCCCAAAGAATGTGGTCCTACAATATAAAATACACATGTGGGCCATTCTTTGAAAAGTGAACCTTTTTGGGACAAAATAAAGTTTTTGCTTCTTGATTTTAAGCTACATATTCAAATATACCCTCGTCTGAAGTTTCATGAACTGATGTTTTTTGCAATTTTTCATGCTCATTTTGCATAAATTATCATATATGATAATAAGATGGGAAAAAAACGGTACATATAAAATATCATTTTTTTTAAAATCCCTGACTGGAATGGATATGCTGACTTCTTTACTTGGATTACTGTCATTATGTAATTATTTACCTCTATTCCTTTTAATATAATCCAAAAATTAATTCATTTTAGCATTACTATGCTCCAAAATGATTCTGCAATAATTTTTTTTTGCAAAAAAAACAAATAAAAACAAAAGGTCGAAAAATACATAAGAAATTCATAAAACAATGATATACATAAAAAATTTCGATACCAAAATTTTTCTAAGTACAATTGTTAGGAATCCTATAAAGATTATGGGAAAAAACTTAGCATTCCAGAAGATTTTATTTGTCAATTAGAACAAAAAGTATGATTTCATGCAATGCATAGATTAGCATAATTATTTCATATAAAATAAACAAATATTATTTTGGGAAAATTGACAGTTCATTCTTGTGATTTACATCGCACACTACCATCGTGCAGATTTTCGGCGCGCTCGCGCGATCAACAGCCGAGATCTCATAGGAGGCATCATGGCCCCCTCCCTCCCCGCCCCACCCCCTGTGTTGACAGCTACCAAAACACCCCAGTTACTGAGTAGGGTTGAGTTCATAAAAGTTTTACCACAGCGGATACAGTAATTGCTCAAAATGTACATTTACTGCATATGTATAATATTTTTATTTTCCTGTACAGTTTGCTATATGTCACACACGTGACCCACTAGAATGTCACACACGTGACCCGACATCACGATATAAAATAATAGATAAAAAAGGAAATTTCAGAGATGACTCCTATTCAGTGGTATTTTCTGGTGAACAGATCCATAATGCATATCTTACAGCAATACGAACATTTTATCATTTTAAAACTCACAGGAATTTCAAAATGAAATTGCACTTTCAAAATCATGCCGTTTTGTGAAGTTACACACGTGACCCACTTCATTTGACCTCTGACCTCGAAAATGCATATTGTAAACATCAAAAAATATTTTCAAATGATAGCCAACAAAATATGTTAGCATAATATAAAAATTAAATCAGTATATCTTTAAAATTGTTAGATATATAGCCAATTAAAGTCAAGATTTTGCATAATTTCGGTCACACACGTGACCAAGAATGGTCCTACAGGGATTCGAAATCTGGGTCCGAACCTCGTTGTACAGTCTGTGTCCAAAAAATGGTACAGTCGGGGAAAAAATAATTTAGGTTTGAAATCTTTTCATATTATGTGTGTTTGTGGTACCAAATTAAAGCCAAAAGATTTTTCTTGCTCATGCGCTTTGTCCTGTATAATTTGCTTTTGTAGAACAAAAGTTATGCTAAGTTTTGTGCGACAAGGAACAAACCGAAATTACGCACTTCTATTGTTCTGGAGCGCTGAAGTCACGGTCAATATGCGAAATCATACACAAAGGCATGGGACGGCGTGCGAAAAATGGATTTTTCTTGAATGTAGAAAATTGGTCATATCTCAAAAAATACTACTCCAAATGTGATGAAAAAAGTTGCAGATGAAAGTCTGATTACCCTGCTTTATGGAAGTACTAAACAATACCAGGGTGTGATTTATCTTCATGCTATAAAAAAATGTTTTCCACTTGTACCATTTTATTTGACACAGACTGTAGTTCACTGAGCTGATAATGAGCGTTACCGCTAAACCAACTACTGATCCCTGGTTACATAGGCTTGTTTCCTTCCTTAAAGTTCTAAAATATATATTCTATACATTGCTTATATTATTGAGTGTAAATCTCTCTCTCTCTCTCTACCTATCTTCTTCTTGTCACTGTTTGTGTATTTGCGTTTACAGCGTTGTTACTTTTTGTGGCTACATATCTTTTTTTTTTTCTCTCTCTCTCTCTCCCTCTTTCTTTTAAAGTTTCTGCATATTTATAAATCTGAAACAAATACATAGTGATGTTGCTGCTAACATATAACGTAATTTATACACATAAAATATGACAATTAAATTGAAAGGGAACAACATATGGACATAATTGAAATAGTGGTGTATACGGAAAATAAATGCAAAGGCCAGTTAACATTAGAAAGAAAATACTCGAGTCGATATCAGGGAGGGGAGCTAAATGAAACCTTTAAAAAAACAATGAGACTATATTGTACTATACAGAATAAGGTGGTTTAGACAGATAAATTCATGGGTAATGAAATTGGGAAATGGGAACAAAAGAGGTGTGAATTTTCTTCTCAACTCTCGTTACAATGATTACCTCGTGTTATAGTTGAAGCGTGTGTTGTAGATCTGGGAGAATTCTATTATAAAATAAACACATGAAATACTTCAATTTCAAATAATATGCTGGTATTAATATAGCAAGAAAATTTTGCAGCCAAGACATTATTTGTTGAATTTCGACCTTAGTTTATAGGATTTGTCGTATTTTGATTAAATAGTCGAAATCAATGTGCAATCAAAAGTTTAATGTAGTTTTATTTAATGTATATATATATACCCAATTTAACTGGATAATAATATTGAATAGATTGATTATTTTGATGTAAAAAGTTTGTTAATACAATATTTGACACAATCTGATTGGATTAACGGTTATACCACTGACCTGTTAGCTTCAGAACATTAAAAGAACACCAGAATACATGGTTGCAGTCAGAGCATTTACACGAATTGCACGCCATATACAAAGTTTAGATTTTGATCATAATACTCCCGCATATTTATAACAGATATTTTACATATTGATTAAAGACCCTCCCTATGATAGGAAATTATTAATAAACTAAGTTCATTCGATAATAACTTGATCCAAGTGAAAATGTATTTTTGCTAAACTGTAAATTTTTGGTGGAAGTCACCTTCACATTATTTCTTTACTCTTTCCATTTTCCTTCTGAGCCTCTGAATAAAGTTTACTGAATCAATGGCGCATTATAAATGCTGGATTGATTATTATTAGCCTTATGATTAATATTCTATTTATAGCTTTTCATGTATATGGATGTATCAAGTGAAATAGTGGCGTTAAATACTTACATCAGACAGCGAATTCTGCGCCACTGTTTCAATGGGGATACCTATTTCAGAAGAGAAGTAAAAAAAATAAAATAAATAAATAAATAAAAAAGATAAATAAAAAAAAATAAAAAATGGTGTAAGTAAAACTTCGTTGAGAATAAAGAAATCAAATATCCGATTGCCATGCAGGAATGATACATTTTTACATTCAAAATATGAAAAATCATTATTTTGTACAGTATTACCATTACTTGAGACCCAGTTATTTTGGAACGGTCATCACATATATAATTAAATGATGTTTCATAAAATAGAATTTCCCTTTTAGTCACTTCGGGATCTCTTCGAAGGTTGAAAGAGCACACCGCGACGGTAGAGTGGTGCCTGGGAAACCTCGCCACATTCTAGTTAAGTTCTTATCATATCGCGACAAAGTGGAAGTCATGCGAAAAGCTCGCGATGCCCTGAAGAAGGAAAAGTTTTTCGTCGTCGACGACCTGACGGTTGCTGATTTAAGTGAAAAGCGTAAGTGGTTGAAGGATGTTCAGGCGTTATACAATCAAGGTATCAGGATGCGATTCTACGCCGGGAAGTGGCGGCTCCGTGGTGGCAACGTCTACAACTTCGAAACCCCTGTGAATGGTGCCTCTGTCACAGTCTCCAATGATGAATGATATTCCTTCAACTCTTTTCTTGTTTTAGTGCACATCCCACAGGTCAGTTTATCAAAGTGATGATATTTATATTTTTTTTTAGTTTCCCTAAAATACACTCTGAATGCATTGTCAGCTATGTAATTATGCGATTTAATAATCATGTAAGTTTGCCTGGCGAAATAAAGTTTACTGCTTTGATTCATTAGGAAAATGTAACATAAAAAGAAATACAACTGGCTATGGTATTTTCAATTTTGTCAATCTCACGAAATTCGTGGCCAAATGTTAGTTTCCAATACTCTTCATTCGGTGTGTTTATCCTCTGAATTCCTGAATTTAATTTCAGTTTTACCATATTTATCATTATCATTATTCCAGCAAATGGTTTAAGATATAAGCATTTCTTTAGTTCGATGAATACATTATTGCCATTCTCACATATGTATACTTTATTACATATTAACTTTTGCCAATTTTGAATTTCGAATTTGTAAACGTGCTACTTTTTCACTCTGGTTTTTGTACATTAAAAGGAGTCTTTATTTTCATTGTGATTTAAACACAATCCTATCATGCCTATTGCCTATAGGATTTATATACTTCACATGATAAACCTATATATATATGTATGTATGTAAGAATCACACACACACACACACACACACACACACACACACACACACACACACACACACACACACACACACACACACACACACAAACACACATACATGATGCAGGGTCACACTGTAGTCTGATCAATGGTGTACCACTAGGGTTACATCGGCTAACTGTGAACAATATGAGACATAATAATATATATTTATTTTAAAATAACAAGCATTGAGTTGACAAGTATGTCATGTATCCAAAACAATTCATCTCCATAGTACGTAAAGCCTGATTTGAAAATAATGCGACTGTAGAGTTTAGTATGTAGAAAACACGATTCGATTTTGTTCATAGCACTATTGATATTATTATGTAAATTATGCAGCAGAGTAACTTAATTACATTAAAACACATCTTTAATTGAAATAGATGTCTGATACATTTCTGTTAATTATTTGATGGAATTAATTTCCTTGTTCTATGTTTATTACCTACCGTATTTATGTATGTGTTTTTAATCAGAATGAAATAGGGGGCTAAATAAACTAATGAAATTAATGAAAATCATTTGCGATGTGACAAGGCGCTAGAACTTAGATTATGTGCGTATTTAAACTAAATCTCTTTTACACTTTTTTTTAAATAAATGGAATATCTTATATCTTAAATATATATTTTCACTTGGTAATTATTACGATTATTATTACAGGTAAAACAAAAATAAAAGTGAATTAAAAAAATCTGAAGGATTTGATCAAACTTACCTCGAGTTGACGAACTTCTCTTCTGCATAAAGAAATGAAATATTTGAAAAAATGGTACAGAAGAAAATTACATTATGCCGTGGATGAGGCCTATACTGTCGCATGACACCAAAAAATCTTTTAAAAAATACTAGCTTGGGTTAGCACTGACCACCTGTGTAAAATGGTATAAAAATAGCGTGAGCAAGAATGTGTTGTGCGTTTTGGTTGAGGTGAGAAGTTTAGCATCCACTGATGGTCTGATCATTCATTATCCATTTATCATCCCTGTTATTGACATTACTTTGTAGATGTACTTTTTCTATTTTACTGTGTGAGTTTTATGCGGGAAATAAAACCAGTCAAACAATTATGAATATCTGTCACCCACCCCGCGGTAATGAATTTTATAGGCCTACACTGTAAACAATAATTTGTTGAAATTACCTAATGAAATTGAGGAAAAAATACCTCAATATTTTTAAGTATTTTTAACTTTGTCAGTTTTAAGTAAAATTTACTTGTTTTACTTTGCAGCCATTTTACTCAAGTAAATTATCTTACATCAACTTAATTCAACTGAGTAAAAAAAGACCCCCCAAAAACACTGTATATAAAAAAAAAATGGGGAGGAGACATTCTAAGCACGAAAGTCCACTGACATCATTTCAACCTATATGTTGAAACCTAATATCAGACTTCATTTTATCACTTACTTGTACTTAATAAGGTACTGACATTTATATGTTAAAGTTAAATTTAACTTTTCCTAAAACCTAAAAAAAGGCGTTAATTGAAAAATATAAGTACATTCAACTTTATTTTTCAAGTAATAAATATTTTACTAAATTTTCTTAAATGTATATTGTACCTTAAAATATGAGTAAATTAAACGACACTTGAATTTTGAGTTAGTAAGACTTAATTTGAATGTTTTAATTTTAACGTTGTCTTTTTACAGTTTAATCTACGTAAGAAAATCAAGGAATAATTAGAAAGGAGCATATTATTTTTTGACAGTGTAGTTGTTTACGTCTTGTAACATCAACACATATCAATTCTACTCCACGTGAAATGTAAACCTAACGTATGACATTAAATCTTAACATAAAGACGCGTCCATTATTTGAGGCAGGGGAAACGCAACATTACATTCATGAGTTTAGTGGAAATACAACTGAGCGGCGCAGAAAATTATACGGTTCTACATTAATGTCAACAAAACCCGCGCTATAACGGCGGAAGCGACGCATTGACAACTGCATGCAATTATTACTTAGCGTACAAAAACTCGCCTAAGAAAACTTCCCTGTGGTAAAATGGTCTGGTCAGTCGATCCGTTCGAGCTAATTTCTCATGGACATGAAATAAATAATTGAACTTTTATCATAGTTTTCGTAGGTAGATGCTTCAGACCAGATTGGGGAAAATACATTTTGGCAAGCCTATAATACCATTGTGCTAAAGTTGTAATCAGAATCTTTATTCACATAGATTGATGTTCCTAACGATTATTGATATATAATAGTGATCTTGTCACATCTTGCGAAGACGCCGTCCACATGCGATATGCATGTGATATGCGGAAATATGACCCATCGAGTAAAGATTCGTTTGTGACAATGTTCAAAGTGACAGGACTTTTTTTTTAACCAATCGAAATGAATTTACCATCTCTGGAAAGGTGAGAATTCAAGCTTTTAAAAACGGCTTGATCATTAAGCTGTTATATAATTATGCGTTATCCAGGAAGATAATTATGTGGCGTATGAGCTATTTTGAGAGCAAAAATTGCCATATTGTACAGGAATTTGATCTGATTAGGATTTCGAATTGACACAAGTGACAGGACTTTTTTTCCCTTTGCAGTAAGTTATTCCATATTTTGAAAAAAAAAGACTCTTAACGTAAATATTCAAGTTGATCATTTCTTTGAAAAGGTAGTTGCTCGCCATAATCAAGAAAACAAAGTGAAAAAACTGTGCAAATACCAAAAATGTCTATGGCAGCGTTTGATTTGCGTAGAGTGATAGCGCCCTCTTCCTCTTAAGTTTACAACTAGAATTGATATGTTCTCAGGGTATTGAGAACTTTGACACAATATAAAGGTAGTGTCAGCCTTTTGCAGGCAAAAATATTAAATTTCTAGTTTTTGAGAGGATATTGTAGTATATCTATATCTTGCCACAGCATGATTAAGCTCAATTGTGTATATATGTCATTATATTGCGATTATCAAAATTCATTCCTATTTTTTCGAACCTCGAAAAATATACCGTACGGTGCGAACCGTTGACCGTTAGCGCAGAGAATAATGCACGCTGATGCGCCGTGTGTATATTGCTGTGTGTGGTCCGTTCTGCATGCGCTGTAATATCCACGATGTTGATGGAGAGCTGGTCTAGATTGGAAGTAAGATTTTCGTTTCATATTACTGATCTAGGCAACCTATGACAGTAAGATTGAGTAGACAGTATAGGTTGATCATGTTCTAAAGTTATGCCAAGTTGCATTAGTTTTCGCAATTTGTGAAAAAGGCTAACACTACCTTTAATGATTAACAGTTATCAATAAATAAATTAACCAACCAATCAGTCAATCACCACCAACCAATGCATTTTTTTCAATCTATCAGTCAATCGAATTTCTCAACAATAACAAAATAACATTTTAAGAATGGAAATTCCGAATTGATCCATAATTGAAGATCAATATCATTATCTTGCAACATGATGTTTGTATCCTTAAACTGGCAAATGCTCGTCTAAATACAAAATATTTTCAAACTTTTAGGTGTCATGTGACAGAAAAGACATCGGACATCGATAAATCATATATTCATCTATGAAACTTCCCCAAATATTTCATTCAATTATTATTTCAGAATATTGGTTTTGAAGTGCATTATATCAGTCTTCAATAATAATTCCATAAGAGTCAAATACTTATCGTTTAATTGAAAAAATAAGATATGTAAAAATAATTTTTTTTTTAAATGATGATACTTGACCTGTTCAATCTCACAATGACTCTACATCTACATCTATATCAATAGAAAATGTATTATAACAACACAAAAAGTACATCTTAAGATCTACCCAGATAAAAAAAAAAACCTACGGCAAGTGATTTTGCAAACTATCAATGTGAAGCATACCTCTTAAATGATTTGTTCTAAATAAATGTGGGTTGTTTTTTTCCAGTATATATACATGTACCTGCCTACTCTGTCCTTGAACCACGGATGTAAAAGAAGGATTCTCGCAAACACCAGTATCAGACCCTAAATAAAGAAAGAACAATTTATGATGATGAAAATAGTAATAATACAAGGTGAGTCAAAAATAAATCATCTATGTTTTTACATTTTGTCATAAAAGCACTTCACCTGCCCCGTTTGATACATTATTAATTTAAAAGCACAGCGGTCAAGTTAGAGAAATGCATTATTTGCGCGAATAACAATACAATGAACAATGAGGTATACTTATACACTGTCCGTCATAAAGGTGGAATATTTTTTTGCCGCTATAGCGACATGATTTTGCTCTGACTTTAATTTCTTGAATATGTTTGTTCCTGCTTTTACTTTTTGGGGCCCTGGCTATATCTTAGACATTCTCCCAACCCTTCACGTGGACCTTTTTCCAAGGCAGTTTTGTCGACCCCCGTGATGCCCATTTTTGTCATTTTTTTGTCATTTTGGGGCCCCTTTTTGTTTTCCCGGCCGATCAAACCCCCTCAGTCCTACCCCCAGGAAACGCGACCGAGGTGTATTGTTTTATATTGTTCTTTAAGTTAAATCTATATTTCTGGAGACAGGCTTAGGTCTCTTGTCTAGGGGAGGGGTTGAAGTAAAAGACGAGATTGGTGAAAATTCGGAATATTTTATTCCATCTTTATGCTGAAAACAAAAGAAATGAAAAACCACCTTTAACCCTTAAATGTCATCATTTTCCCCTTAAATGTTGTTTAGCCTTGATGACAAGGCTGTAGATAGTCATTATTGATAATATTTCATTTTTATCTATGTTTGGTTGAGATTTTACAATACAATTTAGGGAAGATTGAAATTTCCATGGTGTAAAAATGAATAAAATGAATGTTGAACCCCAATCAAAATAAATTTTGATCCCTCCCCTAGACAAAAGAGTCGAGCCTGTAACCATAAATCTAGAATTAATTTAAAGAACAATAACAAATCTCCACCTCAGACGTGTTTTCTTGGGGTAGGACTGAGAGGGCCTTGGTGGGTCGCGTGAACAAAAAGGGCCCCAAAAATAAGAAAAAATGACGAAAATGCCCATCTTCTGGGGGTGACAAACTTTTTTGAAGAAAAATCCCCGGGAAGGGTTAAGGGAACGTCCAAGATATACCCAGGATCCCAGAAAGTGAATGCGGTGACAAACACATTCAAGAAATAAAAAACGGAGCAACATATTGTCGATTGAGCCAGAAAAGAATATTCCACCTTTATGACGAACAGTGTAGTATACCATTTCGGTTTGTCTTTCTTTTTTCTTGTTGATAACCTTGTCAGTTTGAACAAAATTAAAAATCCACTTGCTCTTACTTGTATGATAGGTAGACAAAAGAAGGGAGGTTTGAAAAGGACGTCATTTTAATCCTCAATTTCTTACATGCCCTGACTTCATGTTTCTTTGGGAAAACGCTTTTGTGATTTCAAGACACATCAAGGACTGCAGAAAAAAAAAATCAAGAAGCTATTTTCCGGGGGAGGTCTTAATTATTTTCAAAAGGATTGAGAACAATTACCCCAAAACACTAATTTCCTCGACTCTTCTTACTTGACTTTTAATTCACCCCCCCAACCAAAAAAAAAAAAAAAAAAAAAAAAAAAAATATATTATGAGTCTACCTCTTCACAAATTCTGGGAGACTCCTTGACCCAAGCCCACATCACTCTCTTGTATTGTATGCATATTTTTAACAACATGACATCCCTGTGATGTGGATGGGATTCGAACCATGGTCCGCTTAGACATGGCAGATTTACACTGACTTTATCGACAGACCAGCTAATTCTAAGATTATGACAATGAAGTAGGACCATTCTTGGTCACGTGTGTGACCGAAATTATGCAAAATCTTTACTTTAATTGGCTATAACTCTAACAATTTTAAAAATATACTGATTTAATGTTTATATCATGCTAATATATTTTGTTGGCTATCATTTGTAAATATTTTTTGATATTTGCAATATGCATGTTCAAGGTCAGAGGTCAAAAGAAGTGGGTCACGTGTGTGACTTCACAGAACGGCATGATTTTGAAAGTTCAATTTCATTTTGAAATTCCTGTGAGTTTTAAAATGATGAAATGTTCTTATTGCTGTGAGATATGCATTATGGACCTGTTAACCAAATTATACCACTGGATAGGAGTCATCTCTGCCATTTCTTTTTTTATCTATTATTTCATATCGTGATGTCGGGTCACGTGTGTGACATTTTAGTGGGTCACGTGTGTGACCTATGGCAAATTGTACAGAAAATGAATATATTATGTATTATGCAATAAATGTACATTTTGAGCAATTACTATATCTGCTGTGGTAAAATTTTTTATGAACTCAACCCTAGTCAGTAAATGGGGTGTTTTTGTAGCTGTCAAGACTGGGGGAGGGGCGGGTAGGGAGGGGGGGGCCATGATGCCCCCTATAAGGTCTTGGCTGTTGATCGCGCGAGCGCGTCGAAAATTTGCACGATGGTAGTGTGTGATGTAACTACAAGAAAGCACTGTTAATTTTCCCATAATAATAATAATTTATTTTATATGAATTAATTATGCTAATTTACGCATTGCATGAAATTATAATTTTTGTTCTAATTGACAAACTACAGCTTCTGGAATGCTAATATTGTGTTTGCATAATATTTATAGGATTCCTAACCATTGTACTTGGAAGAAAAAAAAATGATATCGAACTAAATTCCTTGTGTATATCATTGTTTTATGAATTTCTTATGTATTTCCTTGTTTTTTCGACCTTTTGCTTTGTTTATTTGTTTGTTCTTTTTGTTGTTTTTTTTTTTGCAAAAATTATTGCAGAACCATTTTGGAGCATAATAATGCTAAAATAAATTAATTTCAGCAAATGAAAGTGAAAATAATCAGAATTTATGACCGCCCTCACCCAGCGGGTCACGTGTGTGACTAATTTGTTTGCTAATTAATAATCAAATTAAATCTTGTCATGGATTCATATTTAGTGAGATGCAAGGTACATTAAATCTAGCTTTGAAGAAATAATTATAATAATACCAGAGCCATGGTTAAGACGGGGCATAAACTTTTTTGTTTTCTGGTTGCTTGTGTGTGGCATTTTGAGGGCAATTAATTTCCAGGGTTGATTATCTTAATATAATCAATTTAACAACATTTTTTTTTTTGGGGGGGGTTAGATAAAGGAATAGAGTAAAATAATAATATAATGACAGTAATCCAAGTAAGGAAGTCAGCATATCCATTCCAGTCAGGGTTAAAAAATGATATTTTATTTAATACCGTTTTTCCATTTAATTATCATTTATGTTAATTTATGCAAATGAGCATGAACAATTGCAAAAATCACGAAAAACATCAGTTCACGAAACTTCAGTCATTGCTCTATTTGAATATGCAGCTTAAAATCAAAAAGCAAAAATTTATTTGTCCCCAAAAGGTTCACTTTTCAAAGAATGGCCAAATAGCCTGGTCCTTTTTTTAAAGGCATGACCATAGTTGGTCACACACGTGACCCGTGGGTCACGTGTGTGACCAATTTCGAAGTTAATTAATAACTAAATTAAAAGCTATCATGGCTTCAAATTTGGTGAGATGCAAGGCACATTATATCTAGCTTTGGAGAAAAAATTGTAATAATAATAGATCCATGGTTTTCGGGGGGCGTTAACTTTTCGTGTTTTTGGGTCACGTGTGTGACATTTGATGGCAATTAATTTCTTTAGTTAATTATCTTAAAACAATCAATTCAACACCATTATTTTTTCATTTAAATTTAAAGGAATGAAGTTAAAAAAGGGTATAATGACAATAATCAAAGTAAGGAGACCAGCATATACAATCAAGACAGGGTCAAACAAATGATATTTTACGTAACATTTTTCTATTCAATTTTTTTGCATGTTAATTTATGCAAATGAGCATGAAAAATTTATAAAATTAAGATAAAAAAATGCATTTCATGAAACTTCAGACAATGCTCTATATGAATGTGCAGCTTAAAAACAAAAAGGACAAACTTTATTTTTTCAAAAAAGGGTTCACTTTTCAAAGAATCGCCCAGTAGATGATAGTGTAGTTTTGCAAATTTTCATAGTAAATCCATCATGCAGCATTATGATCAGATCAGCTACTATCATTATCATTGGATATGAGTTGGTCTAGCATGCTTGTCGTCAGCGCTTCCCATACAGGGAGTAACTTACCTTATTTTTTTTTTCTTCTTCTTTTTTTTTTTTTTTTTTTTGCTTAAAGTTCAGCTCACGTGAAAGTGCTGAAAACGGCACAGTGAGTGTAGTCCAAAAATTAATTTTAAACATTTTCAATGGAAATTTTAATCTTCCCAAAGTATATTCTCAGTCAAACAATTATTACATTGTAATGAGGGCTAAAACAAAATCTTGTTGAAAATAATAATCAATAAGGGTTTGCGGGTCTTTGATTTATTTTGTCATTATCAATACCGAGTGAGTTAAAAAAAATAAACTAAAATAAACACCTAGACAAATATAAAAAGAAAACCAATTTATGAGCCATACATTTTTATACGTATTCTGAAATAGTAACTTCTCTCGCATATTTTGGTTCCATTTTTGTGTGGTATGTCTTTACGCTTGGATGATCTCTCCCGAATGTATTTGACGCCATGTTTCCCTTAATCTTTTCATCATTACCCAACTCGACGGTCTGATAAATTTCACCTGCCACTTTTTAGAACCTTACTTGCAAAAAATACATTTAAATATAATGGTCCTAGATTATGCAATTCTTTAATAGATGATATAACAAATAAACCATCCCTGAATTTCTTCAAGAAAAAACAAAAAATATATATTCTAAAATCTTTTAATACCATTTAGCATTGATAAGCAAACCCATCTCCAACGATCTTCATCATCCCGAATTTAATGTTCTGTTTTTATTATTTTTTTCTTGCTCGCTAAAGAACACATTCTGTATATAGAAACTTTTCAGTTTTTGATGTCCTGCTGGTTTTGCTGTTTTTCCATTTTCTTTTCTCTTTTTGTTTTTGTTTCATCGTTTGTTCTTTTTTCTCATGTATACTATTTTGGTGGGTTTTTTTTTTTGGTCTCGTGTTTCTTGTCTTCAGAGGCACAATTCGTAGTAATTTTACCATTCGGGGGATCCACATTCTACAAACATTGCTTTACAGTGGACCCCCCCCCCCCCCCCCCTTTTCACAGAATTCGGTAATTTCTTTCTAATGATTATGTTAAGCGATTTATTCATTCTACTTAGTGAGAAGAAGAAGAAGAAAAAGTATTTATTTATGGTTCATGTTTTCTCTTCTTATTTGACGACATTATGAAAAATTGTATTATGTTGTTTCTGTTGGAAATGAATTAAATCCCACCTGACTTTGAACCTGAATCGACACGGCACATGTTTGAAAATAAATAACTTTCGAATTGTGCAAAAGAAGGAGTAAAGTCAAAACAACAAAGGCTATCAAAAAAGCAACTCCATCCTGATTTAAATAGCATAATTTTTAATGAAAAAGTTGTGGGTCAAATAAGTTGGCAGGGTAGTTATTACACTTATTTATTCATTAAATTATCTGTGAGAGAGCACACATCAAAAAGTAAATGGTCACTTACAGACCTAAAAAGGCCTCTTAATATTTTGGAAAGTGACCATTTTGTCTTTGACGTGTGCCTACTCATGCTTGCCTCTACAGATCTGTCTCATTTTATTGAGACAGAACCATCAATTTACACTGTAAAAATATTTCTATTTTTACCGCAAAATGCTGTCAGCAAAGTCGCCATATCTTATTTGTAAAATTACAGAAATTATTGTTTATTTCTTTTCCTGCAAATATTCACGTGAAAGGTACAAAATATAAATCAATACAAACACATTTGTTCTGTTTTAACTAAATATTTAACCTCCGCTACAGAATAACCCTATGGTTCCCATTCTATCTCATAAAATCATGGAGGAAATTAACCGAAAATCTGAGTGTTTTTTAAAACAGATTTTACGGCGACTCAACTGACATCACTTTGGTGTAAAAATACGAATTTCTTCGCATGTGTTTTGTTTTTTTACATTGCACAGAATGTAGAATGTGTCACACCTAATAATTTGGTTTACTTTTTATCGTCATTTTCTAGGTGTTTAATTGTTCTTGTTTTTTCCTCATTCGGTTGATGCACAATAATATATTTCAATTTCTCGCCAATTTAATTACTCATGTTACTTCAACCATTAACCTAGACAATAAACGTAATAATATGTCAATAAACACAATATAACTCATTGATCAATCACAACTATACATACATACAAGACTCGTTTCTCGGAGTTACGATTGGAGGGACCTCGGCCCCCTGGTCAACAAAAAGGGGCCCAAATGGGGGACATAATAAAAAAAAAAAAAAAAAAGGCATAGAGGGGGTGGTCAACATATTTTTTAGTATTGACTCCGGGAAGGATTGAGGGAAAGTTCGGATGTCATCTTGACTCTGTGGTGTAAAAATTGGAATGGGCACATTGACGAAATGAAGGCCAGAGTAAAGAATGATGTTACTAAAATAGAATATTCCACCTTTATGACGAACACTGTATTCAATGACCCCGCAAACCACACCAGTCCAACGAAGTTTCGAATCAGTTTGCTGTAAATTATTAACAAAACACATTAAAGCGCCATCAATAATGTATACAAGCAACAAATTAATGACAAACCAATTAGATAAAAGACACGCAAAGAAAATTTGTTAGAATATATATAACTCACCTTTCCACTTGGTTGATTTTGACGAATCAAGAAAAGGAATAATCACCGCTGCACAGATGACGAACACTCTTAAATAAATCATTGCTCCTTTTAACATTTTTAAAAGTCCGTCTTTGAAAGAAAGTTGTAACTTTTTTCGGTGAGTGTATTAAAGAAAACAGAGTACTTGTGAATGGTTACAGACAGATCTAGTCGTCTTACGGTCTGAAAACAGAGAAAGTTTAACTGCCCTGTAAGAGTAGCAAGTTGCCAAATGACTGACCCGAACGAGGAATGAAATATTTATTGAAATAAAAATTTCTTTCGAAAAAAAAATATCCATATGAATTAATGAAATATGAATAAATGCTACCAAAAGTACATGTAACACTGATTTAGTGCGTTAAAACGATAGCTTTATTGCTAGTCTAATATTATCAAATTTATTTAGATATGTAAAAGGCACTGATCAACAAGACGTTGATTTAAAAAAAAATGTAATTCATGTATACTACTTGCCAATGCGATGTCACCATAATGTACTGTAAGTTACGTTATTACAGAATAACATTGAAAGAAAATCTGTTATCCAACAATGATAAGACAATAGATTTTTAAAACCTAATAAATGACACCTTCTTTAAACAAGACTAAAATCAAAACGCGTGAATATTCAAAATTGAATGACGTGCGCCGTTAAAACCAACCAAACAACAACAACTTGATTTCAAATAATGTAACATTCAAAACAGTACAGACAAAATAGGGTTTATGAAATCAATTACATGAACTAAATTTGAAATTGGAATTGGAATGATTGATGATTCAATGACCTCTATGGAGATTTGTTATTTTCAGCACATTTCATTTCATATTTTATTTATTTATTTATTTTTTTTTTTACTTCATTCGATGTCCCGAGATTACGCCACAGCATTTACTGTTCATTAGGAATACGCATGTAATTAAAATTATACTTGATTTCATATATTGTAAAATTCAAAACAGTACATAGACAGAATAGGGTTTATGAAATCAATTACATGAACTAAACTTTAAAACTGAATTGGAATGATTGATGATTCAATGACCTCTATGGAGATGTGTTATTTTAAACACGTTTCCTTTTTATATTTTAATTTGTTTTTGACATCATTCGAAGTCCCGAGATTACGCCCTGACAATTATCACGTTTATTGTTCATTAGGAGTCCGCATGTAATTAGATTTTATTCCGAGTATATGACCTAATTTGCAGTTTCATCCTCGGACTGGTTTAACTAAATCGCCTCTTCAATCCTTCCATATAGGACGAAATATCTCCATATTTTTGCATTATTTTCATTTAGGAATATACGATAGTTTATAAGTCCCATTGTAAAATAGCTCGTTTAAATTCCTTTCCAAAGCATCATTACGTGATTATTTTCCCTCCATGGACTCCAGTCTTAACCTAAGCATACCCAGGTACGCTAATGACTATGTTGACATTCAGTCATCAATATTTTGGCAATTAAACAACCAATTAGCTTCAAAATCGCATATGATTCATGTTTGACCTAAAGGTTTACAATTATGATTACATCATTACCTGGAAAAGTAACAAAACAAAATCAGATACTAAACAAAGTTAAACAATCCGTTTAAAGAATTTGTATTGATCATAGGTAGATTTATTTGACGTTATGCTAAAGAAAGAAAAAAACGTTCACGCAAGATAATAATATCATGTGCTAAGAATATAACAAGGATTAACGTCATATTGTGTGTAAACTACATATAATGTGATTATTATCTCGCATAATGTACATGTACATGTGAAAGGACAAGTTTAAACCAAAAACAATCCATTTTTAATAAAAGTAGACAAACTAGAGGGGAAAATAAAAAATGGATTTGAGGAAATTAAAAGTACATATTCATTCATTATTTAAAACAAAATGAATCTTATGATGCAAAAACAACAACCAAAACCCTGATCTCTATTACAAAAATTGTTTAAGAAAAAAAGTTATTTGATAAATAGGTGGACATTTTTAAATATACATTTATGACCATGTTATAATTTTTTAATTAGGCTATTGTTATATCCAAATATGATTCACAACGGTTTTTATTAAATCACTTGTCTAGTTTTAAAAAATTTGGTCAAATTATTGTTGATTGTTTTAAACTGTCTATACTTGATGTTTTTAAAACAATAAACTTGTTTTGGGTCTAACTTTACACTTCAAGCATTAATAAACAATCGGTTATGACATCAAAGTTACACAGTACTTTAAATAGGCCCACCATCTAGCTCGATATCTATCTTATGTACATTTTCACACTCACGATCAAGGTTTACACTTTCTGATAATATTTAAATCCATCGTCATGAACAAAGCGATGTTCGATCAAATCATCCGTGTCTACCATTTGGTTGTTGAGCTCGCAGACGCCATTACTACCAATGTTAAATGACACACAGTCGTCTAGGTTGTTGCACTCGGCACCACATCTAATTGCAGACGATATCCCAGATTTAACTTTGATCACGTGGTTTGTCAGACGCCGAAACGGGATCTGTTTGTAGAGGGAGCCCTTTTGACGAACGATTTCTATTGGTAAAGGCGTCGTGGGGGTTTCTGTCTGAGCTGTGGTGGATTCTGCAAAAATTAATAAATATATAAATATTGAAATGGAACTTTCCCGCTCTAATCTTACATGCTAAGCAACAAGGCCTTTCCAATGACAAATTTTCAAATATTCTGTTTTCTTTTAAACGTAATCCCAAATTCACTCACATGAACTTTTTATGCAAAATAAAGCCCATGGATCATTTTAATGGCAAGTGTGAAATGTGGGAAATCTAATTTTTTCCAATCAAAACTATACAATTATTATTATAATGTGTCGTTATAATTATAAAGTAATATCATGTGACATTCATGGTGTACCTTAAGCGGCATGAAGCACTTTTTGGATTAAAACCTCAACTGAGATCACACCCTCAATTTAATCTCGTCGTTCGCTTTCTGTTTTTACAGGACTTAAGATTGTTATAATAGGAAGATAGAATTCATAAGAATTTAATTAAAACCTTTTGACATTTCCTTTATTTCGGGCTATTAATGTAAGAAATGTTACTATAGTGTGCCTCCCTATATCTCAACAAAAGTTAAAACTTGGAAATTTGATACTCTCCCAACAGAAAAAAAAAACCTATTGGTAAAATCGAGCGTAGACGCCCATAGCCAATGCAGAATCGAGAAATTTTATTTTTGGTTCAAAAATACAAATTTGCCATGTGAGCTGATATCACTATTTCTTTAAGTTCATGTAAACATGCTCACATGTTTACACAATGTTAACACCAGCAATACAATATTGTATACCGGTCCAACCTTGTTTACATTTAAATAATTACCAGGTGTTGGAGTTTGAGTGGTTGTCGTAGGAGCAGTCTATTATGGTAAATAGATAAAAATGAAATGACTTGTATTTTATTTAACTCTGTTTAACAGAATTAGGAAGTTCGTTGTACAGGGTAAGGCGTACATAACACAAAAATTTACCATGATTTCTAAATTATGGTAGACTAGAAAGTGTACACTTTCAGATTAAAAAGTTACGTATGCTTATTATACTTTAATTCAAAAAGATCGTGAAGGTTAAATTTGCTAGCAATAGAGTCAATACGAGGATCAACTTCGGAGTCTGTCAACTGACAGATCAACTGGCATCCGGGTGAGAAGGTGTGAGAGTGTTAACTATATTCGCTTTTGCAGGTTTTTGTCCTTTTTTTTCTTTCTTATGGGGGTTTGATAATATCCTATGTTTATTTCATGTAATGTGTTCGTATTTGTTTATTGTTCTCTAATAACAGCTCGTAGTTCAATACATGTCTTCACAAAGCAAAGATAATTAAAATGTACTGTAACTACCATTATGTATAACTTACTGTTGTCGTAGGGTCGGCACCTATTTCGGAAGAAACGAATATAAGAAATTACACCATGCATACACATTCTACTCAATTACCATAAGAAATACCAAAGTACAGATTTTAAAAAAGATGGATTTCCATTTTCACTTCTTCCCTACCCCCTTATTTCCCTTCACTTCAGATGAAATCTATAGAACGCTATCACAACATAAAATGGCTTTCATGTCATGCATGTAGAAAGAAGAATCCGTTTCTATGCGCCCATTTCATATACTCAAACAAATTAAATGGGAAATTCGATACTCTGTCAACAGATGCAAATCGTTGGCAACAATATGCTTGGACGCCCATGGCCTATGTAGAATCAAAAGAAGTTATATTTTGTTGAAATTTTGTTGATATCCCTCCTGCCACTGAAGCCAGGAATTTGGGTTGCCTGTTTGACACTAACATGACTATGGATCGACACACCTCGATGGTATGCAAGTCAGCTTTCTTTCATCTCCACAATATCCGCCGAATCCGAAACTATCTTGACCGTGAATCTCTACTCACCATTATTCATGCTTTCATCACCAACCGCCTTAATTACTGCAATAGTATATTGTACGGTGTCTTCAAACAATATCGAGAAATTGCAAAGGATCCAGAACGCAGCCGCCAGACTTGCCACTAGATCCCCTAAATTCTGCCACATGACACCTGTCCTTCGCGAACTGCAATGGCTGCCCATTAGGTCCAGGATCGAGTTCAAAGTACTCTTATGGGTCGATCACAGTTCGTGGAGGGGACCCGTACGGCGAGGGGAATCAGTCGTTTTTATAATTTCTCTACAGTGCGGTTCCAAATTTTTTCGCAGGAGATTAACCCTCAGAGCGACTTGAATAGAGACCACTATTGTGTCATACCTCCTTTCCCCAAAAGCTTCTATTCCGGGGTCCGTACGGTGAGTAGGAAAAGACACTTTAACCTTTACGTGCGGTTCCCGGCCGACTCCCTTACGATTTTATGTGCACACCGGAACATTTTCCAGTCGTTATGCTTTAAATGTAGAGGGGAGCCGGGAAGATCGAGTGTGTGAACTCGATTTTCCTGACGTTTTTCTCAACCTTAACCCGGCAGGCCGTAGAAAACCCATTGAGTCACCAAAGGGACCCGAGCGGGCTTCTGCCGGTTACCGTACGGGTTTCTGCCTGTAGCTGAGCGGGCTCCGCCCGTGTTTTTCAGTGAGTCCTCCAAATAAAATATTGACAGGCCTCTTGCAATACTGTTCCCGTGCGACTTTCCTGCGGCCCCCGCCAGGGCCCCTAAAAGGTTCCTTATGAGACTATACGAGAAGGTCATATCAATTTTAGTTGTAAACTTAAGAGATAGAGGGCGCTACCATTCTACTCAAAGCAAGCGCCCATTGGCTTTTTTATTTGGAGGACTCAGTGAGTCCTCCAAATAAAATATTGACAGGCCTCTTGCAATACTGTTCCCGTGCGACTTTCCTGCGGCCCCCGCCAGGGCCCCTAAAAGGTTCCTTATGAGACTATACGAGAAGGTCATATCAATTCTAGTTGTAAACTTAAGAGATAGAGGGCGCTACCATTCTACTCAAAGCGAGCGCGCCCATTGGCTTTTTTTGTTTTTGGACAGTTTTTCACTTTATTTTCTTTATTGTGGCGAGCAACTACCTTTTCAAAGAAATGATCAACTTGAATAAGTACGCTAAGAGTCTGAATTTTTCAAAAATAGGAATAACTTATTGCAAAGGGAAAAAAAGTCCTGTCACTTGTGTCAATTCGAAAGCCTACACAGATCAAATTCCTGTACAATATGGTATATTTTGCTCTCAAAATAGGCATGCGCTGCATAGTTTTTATCCTCGATGCCGCATTATACTATTATAGCTTATTGATCACAGGGCAATTAAAAGCTTGAATTCTCAGCATTCCGGAGATGGTACATTCATTTTAATTGATTTAAAAAAAGTCCTGTCACTTTGAACATTATCATAAGAGGTTCTTTCCTCGACTAGTCAATATTTACGCTTATCACATGCATATCGCATAGAAACATGTGAACGGCGTCTTCACAAGACTTGTGACAAGTTCACAATCTATGTCATTGTTTTGAGCATCAATTTATATGAATTGCATATTCTGATTACAACTTCAGCATGATAATGTTATAAGCTTGCCCAAATGTGTATTTCCTCCATCTGGTCTGGAGAATCTATTAACTAACAACATGAAAAAAGTTCATCAATTTCTTTCATCTCCATGTCGAGTAGATTGCTCAACCGAACGGACAATACAATTTCCACTGCAGGGAAGTCTTCTTACGCGAGTTTTTGTGAGCTAATTTAGTATTGCAGCCAGCTGTATAGATTTCTGCGCTTCTCAGCCGTATTTTCCAACGTCACTTTGTTGCGTCTGGCTTCTTAGATAATGGACGCGCCTTGTTTAATTACAATTTAATACCGCACGTTGGTATACGTTAACTTTACATTTTACATAGAGTAGAATTGATATGTACACTGTCTAGGGTCAGATCTCAAACTCTGTCCTGAAATATACTTTTGTTTATATATATATATATATATATATATATATATATATATATATATATATATATATATATATATATATATATATATATATATATATATATAGTAAATAGTGGTAGAAAAATACGCGTTGGGATTGAATAGATCAGTACCACGTGACCTACCTTCAATTTGTTATATTATACATATGTACAATATAACTTTCGGTTTTTGGATTTTTTTTTTTTTTTTTCTATTGATTGCCAGGTGCGTTTGCCTCATTGCAAGCGCGTAATAACAGTAAAATGGTGCGCACAGCAGCTTATAACAATGGATACGCGGAGCAAAAATCTACGTCATAAAAGCTAAATTAGCACCCAAATTTTGGCAAAGATAAAACCAGATTAGGTTCAGTCAAAGATCTCGGGGTCTATTTACTATAAGAAATAGTGAACGCTCCATCTTGCAACATTACTGGACAATATGAACTCCAAATACTAAATTATCCCTCGTGCAGATCTATTTCACCTCGGCCTGCGGCCTCGGAGAAACAAATCTGCTCTCGGGATAATTTAGTATTTGTCGTTCTTATAATCCAGTATATTGCGCGATAGATTGTACACTATTTGCATAATATATATATATATATATATATTAATTTTTTACTTTTTTATTTTATTTTTATTTTATTTTTTTTTTGGGGGGGGGGGGTCTGTCGCAGGAAAGACCACTTTGGTCTTTTTAGATGTTTATCTATAGACTAATCATCTCATATCGTTTCCCAATACATGGACCATCAACTATGAACTATCGGTTTTATGGATGGATCTTATTTATTCATGTAAGATCTATCCATTTAGAGCATCTAAAAAAATAATAATAATACCAAAATTTTTTTTTAAATGAATCAAACTAGGATATATTAGTGCACGTTCAAGGCTTATTTTCAGTAATTATTTTGTAAATGGTTCGGAAAATGAAAATCGCGTGCAGCTCAAACAGAGTTTATCAAAACGATTGATACAATACGCCGTCCGGGTCCCGCGGATGGTACTTTGATCGCCCCAATACTCACCTTCAAAAGTATCCACCGTGTAGGTCCTCCTTACCTTTCCGAACTCGTAACCATCAATGACCAATCCCGCTACTCCCTCCGGTCTTCTAAAGGCATCCTGCTTAAACACCCTGCTACGTTCACACAGAACCGAGAGCTGAGTACGAGTTTGCGCGAGTTGCGGCGAGTTGATTTTTGAGGGGACTCGCGAGAACTCGCGCTTCAACTCTTGATAACTCTTCATAACTCGCTGCAGCTCGGCACAACTCTTTACAACTCTCATTGACTCTTTGCAACTCGATCGGCACAAGTCGCGTGAAGCTCGCGCAATGTTTAAAAATTTCAAAAATCAGTCAAGCTCTTGAGAACTCTTGAATGACTCGGTAAAACTCGGGACAACTCGTAGTAGACTCGCACAACTCGTGAGAGACTCGTAAGAGACTCTTTGCAACTCGCGACAAATCGAGGTAATTTGCATAAATTACCATAAATTTAAATACACGAGTTACCGCGATTCTAGTGCGAGCAACTGAGAGTTCCGTGCGAGCAACTGAGAGTTCTGTGCGAGCAACTGAGAGCTCTGCACAAGCTCACCGAGTCTATGGCGAGTTATAGCGAGTACGAATAATTGGGGTTTATCACGTGGTTCAGTTTGGCGCGAAAACAATCACGTACATGTGCTTAATGAGCAAGATGCCTCGGCGTGCTAAAAGGATAAAGACTCTGAAAGACTCAGAAACCCCAAACATGCCAAAAGAACAAAATGATTTAGAGTTGGAAGTCATAGAATCACAAACAAGATATAGGCGAACCTGAAAAGACGTCATCACAGCCAAACAAGACTGGAACTAGGCCCTCAGAAAGGCATGAACAGAGTGAAAAATCAAAGCTTCGGAAGAAGATGTTGTCCTACTCATTCACCGATGACCAGGAGAAAGAAATTGCCGAATGGTTTGCAGATAACCCATGTCTGCAGGCCCGTAACTAGGATTTTTCCGGGGGGGGGGGGGTTCGAAAATTGAAAAGTGGACCTTTTCTAAAACAGCAAACCTTGCGAGCGCGAAGCGCGAGCTGAAAATTTTGGCTTATAACTCACCCGAAGGCAGTTTATTTAACTCATGATTTTCTTTTCAATTCCTCTTCGAGGTGATGATAACCTCCCTTTTAGCAAAATATGTTGTGAACACGAAGCGTGAGCGGAAAGTGTTACATTATATTACTTCACTTTTGGAGTCAGGAATCAGTCAATGGGATTTTTTATGAAAACTCTACGAGCGCGAAGCGCGAGCCGAAATTTTTGGCTTATAATAACCTTAAGTTAGCGTATTTTTTTTACTTTTTCCCTCTTCTTTTTACAGATCCGTAATTAGGATTTTCATAAAGGTTTAAAAATGTGAAAAGCAGACTTTCGCAAGCATTAAATTTACGAGCGCGAAGCGCGAGCCGGAAAATTTTGCTGTTTAATGGCCTGACTGTCATGAATGTGGTATGTTATTATGCACAGTTTGTCTCTTATATCTTTCTGTTTTCTTTTAATTCCTTAACAAGTTAATGATCACCTCCCTTTCTAAAAACGTGAACTTTGCCTTGTATTTCAGGCATATTTTGCCTCATTTCTACTTTCAATATTCATCCACACACAGATGACCAAATCCCAAAAGATGCGGGGCGAAAAAAAAAACACAAAATCATATGAATGCTGTGAATTTGAAGCACATTTCTTTATTACTTATAATTCGGCCTATCGAACGGGAGGTCGAGTGGACATGGCGAGCGCGAAGCGCGAGCCGAAAATTTTGCTTACATTTTCTTAAACTTACATGGAGGCTGTGCATTTAAAGCACATTTGCTTTTATTTTGATATTCCTAAACTAACAAGATGATATTCACCTCCCTTGAATTTGAAATGCGAGCATGAAGCCGAAAGGAAAAGCTCTTATTAAATGACTCATATTCATTTTTTATTGTAAATCTCTCTTGATAACCAGGATGAAGGATAAGCGGGGGAGGGGGGGGGGGGCTGTAGGCCAAAATTCTATCATGTAGACACTTACAAAATGCGAAAGAATTATATAGTTTTCTGCCCGTGTGTTCAGCGAATCAACTTTGTACCCTCTCTCCCCTCCCCCCCCCGCCATTCCTGCCCAAACACTTTTAAAACGCACCGCGGTCGATAATTATGCTAGCGCCAGCGAAAATATTGCACACACCTATCTTAAAATGGGATTTTGTCCACTTTTTTTTCATAATTTAGCTCATGAACATTTTGAAGGTCTATTTAAGAATCCGCAGAGCATTTTGTGGTCAAGCGGACCCTACTCGCCAGCGGGGGGGGGGGGTGGGGGGTCGTTCGAAACCCCCCTACCCCCCCCCCTCCCTAGTTACGGCCTGAGTTGGTGTCCTTTTTCAATGCGAGTCGAACTCGAGCGAGAAGTTCCTGGAAAATCTCAGGCCCGAATTCACAAACGTGGTTTAGTTAGTCCATGGTCTAAATCAAACCCTGATTTAGACCATGGACTAACTAAACCACGTTTGTGAATTCGGGCCTTAGAGTCAAAACGTAGGTAATTTTTGAAACTATCCTTATTCAAACGGTGTCGTTTGTTTTGGGCGATTGGGGGGGATGATCGTCGATATTTTCCTCTTTTCCTCAATATGACACATAATGGTTATGATCACAGTGTCCATTGTTGGGGTGGGGTAATACTTGTATACACACATGCATATAATATGAAAAAACGTATTGTATAATGCGAGCGCGAAGCGCGAGCCGAAAATTTTCCAATAGTAGTGACATAAAAAGGCATTTGTAAGCATAATACATCGCGAAACGAGGAAGGGGCTCTTAACTGGTTTGTTCAAGGGGACCATGATGATGTATGACTACAGATAAATTGATGCATGTCTAATAGTACATATTTAAATCAATTATGCGAGCGCGAAGCGCGAGCTGAAAATTTTCTCAATAATAGTGACATGACATGGGAGATATATTATCATGATTATAGAATAATGCAAATTCGAAACGGGGAAGGGCTTTATCTGGTTTATTAAAGGGGGCCATCATGATGTAATGTCTAAAATATACACACATGCACATTATTATGCATATGAGTACTAGTATACTTCGAATTCATAGGGCTGTAATGCGAGCGCGAAGCGCGAGCTTAAAATTTCTCAATAATATCGAACTGAAACATGGTATTTGTACTGTTACATGACTATAGCGCGAAATTGATGGAGGGCTAGGGGGTTTAACTGGTGATTAGAAGCGGAACAATCATGACGTAATGTAATGCCAACAAACGCAAATCTATGGACGAATTCCACTGAGGGCAATATTTGGCGAGCGCGAAGCGCGAGCTGAAATTTTCTCAATAATAGTGACCTGATGAAACAAGATTGTAGCCTCATGGAGCAAGAGATGGGAGGGAGATGGTGTTTTTAAACAATCCATCGTAAGTTAATACATGCATAAAAAGATGAACAAAATCATAATAAGTTTATATTATGCGAGCGCGAAGCGCGAGCTGAACTTTTCAGGCAATTTTAATGGTTATCTAAATTTGATTGATTTAATTGAAAAGAGGGCATTTAGCCCCGGAGAATAGTGGAAGTGTAATTATACATGTATAATCATGATAATCAATGGTCCGAGTCAAAAGTTACCTTGTCGATGAAGAGCCGAGATAAGTGTTACAGACTCTTCCATATTCATTATTTATTTTATTAAACCATCGTGGATTTTTGAGGGAATACTTATGCCCAGTTTTACTTATCGAGGCACCTGTCCTATGCACCCTTGGATCGGTTGCCCTGATTATCATCAATTTTGATGTTTTTTGTTTGTTTTTATTTCCATTGTGAATAGTGAAACATCTGCGCTCGATTATCTACACGCTGTATTGTGTATTGCATGATTACTACAGTATATCAGGCACATCGAGAGAAGATTAAACGAAAAGTTAGAAATTTTTTATTTTGAATGTCAGAAAATATGCTTTTTAGACTGCAAAATAATACAATAATGTCATAAAAGTGTTTTATATGATAATGAATTTGTAATGGGTATATTTATATGCATATAATATGATATTTTTTATTTTCTTGATAAAAATATTGGGGGAAGGTGGTGGTGGGGGGACAGGGAGGGGGAGGATGAAATGATTGTACACACCATCCCCCCACCGAAATTATTGGGGGGGATGCATCCCCCCCATCCCCCCCACAATCGACACCCATGATCCTTATTATCTGCTGCTAACTCAGTCATGAGTTTCTCATGCTGACCGTGCTGAGGCCTTCTCAATAACCATGGCCAGACCCAAAACCTCCTTTTCCTTCTTTCCAACTCCCGTCTTTCCTTTCTCCTCTTGAGTCTCCTAGAAACAAGTAATGCAGCAGCTGCACAGTGAATCAGGGTCTCTTCTTCCAGGAGATCGTTGACGAGTAGGCCTACAGGATCCATCTTGAACAGAATCAGAACTCCCGCTTTTTTATTCATATCAAGGTCGGAGCAACTCGTATAAAGAACTTGATAACTCGCATTAACTCGGCTTTACTCGCAATACACTCTCATTCACTCGGGACAAGATCGCAATAACTCGAGAACAACTCGCTACTACTCGTTGTTTACTCTTTGCTACTCGCACTGAACTCTGTTCAACTCGTATTGAACTCGCATTGGAATATTTACAAGTATGAAAAAATGTGTCATTTTCCCGCGAGTTTCCGCGAGTTGGAACTCGCGGAAGCTCGCAAGGACTCGTACTAGACTCTCGGCTCTGTGTGAACGTAGATGCTCCCCACCCTTGGCAATAGAGCCTTTTCAAGTGCAGCCCCTACACTCTGGAACCAACTACGCACATCACTACGTAACCATCGATCCTTTAACATCTTTAAGCAAGAACTCAAATCATTCCTTTTCTCTCCGTAAATTAATTAATTAATTAATTAATTTTAATTGAATTGTCATAAGTATCATGTATCATATTAATGTTAAGTATTATGTATGATATACACCCTTATTTGTGTCATGTATTATTTTAATGTTATAAATAAGTATTATAATCGTAATTGTATAATAAAGTGTAAAGTAGCTTTTAAATGAAATTATGTACACAGCGCATTTGAACATTATAATGGAAAATGCGCTATCAATATAAATACATTATTATTATTATTATTGAAATATACAAATTTTTAACATGAGCTGATATCATTACTTTTCCTTCACGTCATGTAGCTGATTTTCAGATTACCTCAGTCGTTCAATATTGTATATCGGTCTGACATTTTTTAGATTGAAATAATTACCTCGTGTTGGAGTTTGAGTGGTTGTTGTAGGAGCAGCCTATTACGGTAAATAAATAACAAAATAAGATAATTAGATTATATTCAACTTTGTTTCTAAAACAAAACCAGGAAGTTCATTATTCAGGGTAGGCCTACGTAACACAAGAATGTACAATAAATTGTCGAATAAAAAATGTTTTTAAAAAGGTGTATACACTTTCAGATTAAAAACCCAGTTTGCTTATTTAGTAGCGGACGCAGCCAGATTTCATACAATGAATGTATATCGAGCCAAGCATGCGTAAACATAATAGAGCCGCTTTTGTCCCCGGACAATTGGGCCCGAGAAATGCATTCAATTCGATTTTCTTGTATCCGCGCCTGTTATTAAATATATTTGTATATTATTTTTATTCGCTACCCTATTATTTTATGTAATCTGTTATATATCTTTGTTTATAGTAATCAAAATGTATACCGTTATGTATAACTTACTGTTGTCGTAGGTTTGACACCTGTAAGTTAAAAGAAACGAATACAAGAACAAGAACAAAATACAACCAAACCAATAAGTATGTACGAGCAATTACCCAAAAAAAAAATGAAATCAAAAATCAAAAATGAAAGAACAGTGCGTAGAGAAAATTAATAAAAGTAAGTTCTGTGTTTTTATGGGTTTTTTTTTTCTTTTTTTTTTTCTTAAGTTAGTGCTTACAATACTTTTACATACGATCTCACATGCAGTTACTAGACCTATTCAATTATACAACATGAATGTTTGGAAGATCAAACTTCTGTGTTTTCTTATATAAAGACTATTACAATATTACAAAATTATGTTCTGAAAGGTATATTGTCCATTGGTATTAAATTATATATTACTAAAATCAGTATTAAATTATTATTTAAGTATTTAGTATACGTGTAGAGTTTGGTTAAACATTCAATGTGGTCTCGTGCTGTTGGAAACCGGCTTCAATTTTGTCCTCTTAATCATTGGTCTATTTTTATTTTAAGAGAATCTTTTTCTTTCATCTCCTTTATTCTTCTTTTCATCAATACAGGACGGTGTCCATTTATGTTTGCTTGCTTTTTTATTGTTGTTAGGGATTCACTCATCGTTAAATGAGCTTCATGTTGACGTTCAAGAGCATTGCTTCTGAGGAGTGATGTGACATTTACCTCCAACAATCAAAATTGACAAAGTGGTTTTGCTATCATCGTTTTGAAGGAAAAAGATCAATTAAGTGTAAGCTATCGTGTAATATAAATCATACGGCAAGTTCGACACAGGAAGGCAAATGACAAAAAAGTCATATCCTGTGCTAAAATAATAAAATGCGTCTATCATTTACATAATGCATGATGAGTACTGCCTGAATTAATAACTTCAACAACTCAAATTTTGCTTATAAAAGATGAAAATATCGTAAATGTACTTTTGATAATTGTTTGAACTAACTAAATAACTGTGTTCAACAAAACCTTCATTTTGCATTCAAACAAAAAATTCAAACAGATTTTCGGCACTTCTCTGAGTTGATCCGCCCCCTCCCCCATACTCTCGAATGAAAAATCATGGATCTTCTATAGTCATAAACTTTCTCTCGGGAAGAAAACAGTATTAAAATTAATGCTATCTTACATTCATAATCAGCGTACATGTAGACCCTATACTCGAAACATGCAGCCGTGTCAGTAGTGCATGAGGCTGTGATTGGACCACATGAATTCTTTGTCGCACAGTACGCAGCCCATGGTACCGTCCTGTCAGTACTGCCTTCACACATGCTCTCCAGAGAGACATCATATGAATCACAATCAGGAACCGTTACACAAACTCCTTTGATGATCCTGATCGTTAATCCAGGGTCACACTCTATCGTGATCGATGGAGTACCAAATCCATCGTTGTTACATCCAATAACTGCAAATAACATTAATCACAAGATCTTCATAGAAAGCAAAAAATTCAGATCAATATTCCACATTTTTGCATTTATTTTAATTTATACTCACTTCAAAGCAAGTAAAAAAAAAAAAAAAAGCTTCTTTAATTTTTGCCTATTTTATCCCTTGACTTAAACACATGCATCCCTGTCCTAAACCGAATATTCCTTATCTTATTATTTGATGATAAATGATAACTCCATCACAGAACAAGTAAAATCTAAGAAAATAAATAAAATTAAAGAAATTAAAATAAATATGTTACCACCATGCGTGTAAAAAAAAACACATAAAAAGAGGATTGAAATACCTTGTTAGTTTGGAGAAATTGTTCTTAAAAATATGAAGTACATTATCACCATTTTCAGATGGATTTACAATGTATTAATTATCTTTCTGCTCCGCCTTGTCCCCTCCAAAAAAAAGGGGGAAAAAGTGTAACGAACCGCCCACAAGCATGATTTTTCTATTCATTTGAAAAAATTTCAAAAATATGAATAAATAAAATAGCGTCTTATACAGCCCTACATTTTTAGAATAAATAAATACATGTAGTATTGATAATGATAAAAAAGCGATGATTATCAAATTGATAAAAATCCATAGTGATTATTATTAGATTAATAGCAATTACAAAATTATAATAATATTTTTTTAATACTCATGTTTATGATCGAATACATAGGCGATATAAACATCATAATGACTTATTTTGAAAATGTATATCGTATTCAAAAACAGTATTGTAAGCACTTACAACTTACACATACAGTATTGTAAGAACAGTTATCGGGTTTAGTAAAATTAAGTCAAAATGCATGTTTCAATATCAAGTATCAAATTAATAATTCCAACTGCACTATTTGCAGATAAATTTGATGACACCCCTTTCTCCCCTAAAGGAATTAAACTTTTCTGAATATCCCAAATTTCTTACCTCGAGTAGAAGTCGATCCACAGATCATCATGGTGAATTCCATTAATCCTAGAATGATGAAGATGATTTTCCTCCAACGAGAATTCATTTTTTAATTAATCTTCTGAATAAAGTAAGACGTTGGAAAAAAGAAACTTAGGTCCAATTGCTATATCGGACTCTGCGGACACTTTGCATCAATAAAAAAGGAAAAATGATCAGTGTGTTAATAAAATGAAAATGCGGATTAAGTCACGATTATAAAACATTTCCATATTCTAATCTTTCTCTGTTTCAATTGGTTGTTCTACATGACTACGTATTTGAAATGTTCATCTCCCTTTCTATCTCTCTCTTTCCCTCTTTCTCTCTCTCTCTCTCTCCCTTTTTATCTTTCTCTTTTCCTCTCGTGTTTCGAGGTCGATATTTAGTTCCAATGCACTTTGCTTCGCTTAAACAATATTTTCTCTTATCAATATTCAATAAAAATACTCCTTAAATATTCATCATTACTGCCCATTCATAATGCATTTTTAAACCTTGTGTTTTCATCCACAGTGCTCGCAATTCATTCTTAAAAAACATGGATTTTAATTTGGCCAGGTAGAGGCCAATGAATAATTGGCCTTATTCCCCCTCAATATGAACAGTGTTCTCAGAATCAGAAGGGTGTGCTGCGATTTTACAAAATATTTATTTGTTGTAACAGGCTATTCATCGGTTCAATCATGAAATTAATTGCGTACGCTCTAATAATCCAATAACTCTCTTGATAAACCAACCTCCACAACCCAAATAAATATTTATGACAGTTTATTGGTGTTTGTCGATAATCACAATTATCAAGTTTCAATAACAATGGAGTTATAAGGGTAAAATGATCGACATGAATAATAATAGTATTGCTAGACTTTGTGGAGGAGGTGAAATAGTAAGTTAGGAGCACGTTGCTCAGCCATGACGACATTTGCTCGGGCAAGAATTGTTCCGCTGTAAATTCAATACACCTAATCTTAACACTAACTTCAACCCTGGACTTAACACTATAACCCTAAACCTAAAATAAAATATTTTTGCAATCCTAACACTACTTCTATTTAGACGAAACAAAACCTGGAGCAATTGTCAGCAGAGCAAATGTCATGTCACCTCAGTGACTGTGTTTGGGAAACCATGTTTATATTGACGGTATACAAGCTTGATATTTATTGTCACGAGATTAAGAAAAAAATAATGTATAAGGGAAGGAGTCCAACCAACCTCCCCATGCATCTCTCCTTTGTATCTCCACTTAAAGGTAGTGTCAGCCTTTTGCAGGCAAAAATATTAAATTTCTAGTTTTTGAGAGGATATAGTAGTATACCAGTGACTATATCTTCCACAGACATTGATTAAGCTCAAATGTGTATGTTTGTCATTATATTGCAATTATCAAAATTCATTCCTATTTTTTCGTACCTCGAAAAATATACCATAGTGCGAACCGCTGACCGTTAGCGCAGAGAGATAATGCACGCTGATGCGCCGTGTGTATATTGCTGTGTGCGGTCCGCATCGCACGCGCCGTAATATCAACGATGTTGATGGAGAGCTGGTCAAGATTGGTAGTCAGATTTTCGTTTCGTATTACTGATCTAGGCAACCTATGACAGTAAGATTGAATAGACAGTATAGGTCGATCATATTCTACATGTATGCCAAGTTGCATTAGTTTTCGAAATTTTTGAAAAAGGCTGATACTACCTTTAAAGGAAGTCTAGACCCAAACTAGTGTTTTTATAAAAAGCAGAAAAATTGGAAAAACTGATTTAAAAAAGTTTAGAGAAAATTTGAGTAATAATAAAAAAGTTATGAATATCTTTATGCTGAACCACAAAAAAAAAAAAAAAAAAAAGATCGCTATTGTTATATGATATTTTGTTTGATTTTATTTGTTAAGAAACTGTTTTCGTTATAACTTCGGCCAAGATAATTAATGGCAATATGTTATTGCATCTATGCATTTTTATAAAATGTGAATTGTAATGACATTTCAAATGAAAAGGGATATTTGTCATGAAATTCAACATTCATGAATAACATTTTTCTATACTGAAAACCTATTTAGAATCTTTGTTTTTGTATTTTTAGATGGGGTACTGATTTTGTGGTTACAGCCCGATAGTCCGCGGGTCCGATAGTCCGCGGGTCCGTTAGTCCGCGGGTCCGATAGTCCGCGAGGGGGGGGGGGTGGGGTGGTGATGTTTGTTACTCTCATGGTTCGTTAGTCCGAACATGGAAAAAAAAGGTTCGTTAGACCGAAAATGGAAAAAAGGTTCGTTAGTCCGAATATGGAAAAAAGGTTCGTTAGTCCGAAAATGGAAAAAAAGTTCATTAGTCCGAAAATAGACTTTTTTCTATACTGAAAACCTATTTAGAATCTTTTTTTTTTTTTTTTTTTTTTAGATGGGGTGCTGATTTTGTATAGATGTAATAGCATATTGTCATCAATATATCTTCGCCAAAATTAGGAGGAAAACATTTTCTTAACAAATAAAGTGAAAATTTGTCATAAAACAATATAGAAAATGCATGGCAAGTTGTGCCCTATAATAATCACAGCTTTATGACTGTGTTGCCAATTTGGTATAGCGATCATTTTTTTTGTGCATCGTAAAAGCATTCATAACTTTTTTATTATTAGTCCGATTTTCTTCAAACTTTTTAAATTTTTATTTTCTAATATTTCTGCTTTTTATAAAAGCAACCTATTTTGGGTCCAAAACTTCCCTTTAAAAATGTCGAATCCTAAATGTGATTGTATTTCTCCCATTTATGTTTGAAGTTTACTCTACCCCCCCCCCCCCCACACACACACAAACACACAAATGTACCCCTTTTATACCTTTATGGTGTTATTTTCATTCTCTCTCTCTCTCTTTCTCTCTCTCTCTCTCCCTCTCTCTAAATGCTCATGGTTTGTTCTTACTTTCTTCTTCACTCTGTCAGTGACGTATCGAAAAAGGTCTATTGCTCAACAAGAGGGGATGGGTGCAAGTAGTCGAAGATGTGCAATAAGGCAGGCTCTCCCAAAGGCATTTCAACATTTTATACTATTGTCTTGTATTAAGGGTATAACAAAATACTCCTGCGTGTCATACCTGCAACGTGCGTGTTTAAAGAAAAAAGTGCCGCGACGCAGAATTTTTGTACGAAATCCGTTGAAGAGAGTTGCCAGCTGCACCTATGACGTGTTGTGACCCACCACGGCATTACATATCTCACATCTAAACTCTGTATAATCACACCAAAAAATGACGATTTGTGTTACTAGTTCTCGATTTTCAATTCAATTCCATTTTATTTTACAGACTACTTTTACAAACATTCTTAATTTTTTTCTGGTTATGTCATAAGAATACACATATTCGAAGAATATAAGGCAAGTCCACGCTATTTTGGAATGTAACAAACGGGACATTCAGAGACAAAACTTGGCTTTTTTTTTATAAATCTTAAATTGAAATCCCAATCTTTAGGTATATTTTTGAGGGTAATAAGAATCTTCAACAAAATCATAAACAATAATTGAAATAACCCAATTCATTTTTAATTTATGATAATTATTCGTTCGTAACACATGGGACCAGAAAAGAGTGATGTTTTCCAATTTTGAATTTGTTCACATATTACTAGGAATTTAAAGAGCAGACAAAAACTTGAATAGTCACATCCTTTTAACCATATAATAAACTTTATAAATACATATTTTATTGTCAATATAGCCTCCCGTTATCTGGCAAGGTCAAGTTTTGTAAAATATGACATGTAACACATGGTACACGTAACACACGGGACAATTATTCCATGAAATATTTTCCATAAAATATTTTGTGTAGCCAAGGCGTAGCAACATGTTGTGTAAAAAAATCCCGCTGATAAAACAAAAGAACCATAAAACAACACATTACTGTAAAAAAAAAAAAAAAAAAAAAAAAGATTTTGTTTCATTACTTGAGGTGGGAGGGTGAGTAATAAAACTTTATCATTTTACATCAGCTCAGTAACTTTTGTTGGACTACTACTGAGATCTGAATACTTTAAGAATAAAATTATGTGGTAGGTTTGTGATATTTTTACCAGAGGAAGCCAAGATGATATTGAAACAGAAAATATGTACTTTTTGGTTGTATTCCTATAACAAACCTTTAGAAATAATGGTTGAAAATAGCATTTTTAATGCATTTTATTATTTTTTCATGAATATTAATGAGCCCTGTGACGTCATATGACCTTGAAATGACTTTTTGACCTCATTTGCATTAAATTCATTTCATACACTTTGTGGTGATATATCATACATTATATGTACCTTTAAAACCTCACAGACACACTTGACACAAAAATGGTCGAAAAGTTGAAAAATCACAACCTCGGGAACAAATAGCTTGGACTTGCCCTATACATTATAATTGCATAGATAGACAGACTTAAAAACCAGTACATCACATGACACGTGTGCATATGATTATCATTTAAGGACTGTTGTTGTATGACCAGTGCCCTGTAAAACAAAGACTTACGATTAATTAAAAGTTACGATTGATTTTTTTTTTCTCGGTAGCCTCATTTGAAAAGCAGGTACAGTCATGGATTAGGGTTAGGGCTAGGGTTAGGATCAAGATCATCAACTGTGGAGCATCCTGTCCCTGATGAGGCTACCGAGAGAAAAATCAACCGTAACTTTTTATCTAAGGTAAGACTTTGTGCTACAGGGCACAGGTTGAATAATGGAGAGGCCATTCATCAGTGGCGCCATTGTCAGAAGCCCCCAAAAAGAAATTTTGTCTTGTAGAGTTGGAGCTTTGTCAAAACAATAACAATTGTGGAGTCTACATTGCCAAAACGTGGATTCCATGGACCTTTTTTTGTTTTTTAATTCTTAGGACTCCTCACATGGTTTCAACGATAAAATTAACCCCTTCTTGTACGCACCAGGGATAACATTTCTGAGGTAAACGTGTCTGAGGTAAAAATCCACAGCATGTTAACTTGATTTTTAAAAAATGTACACTGCGAGCAATAACATTGTAACTTTTCACTTTCCCTTGGATTCAGTGGTTCTGTGCATTCAAGCATGACATCACCATTATGGTACAAATAATTAAACATAGAAATAGATGAACTTTTCAACTGTATGGATATCAGGAATGATGAAAAAACAAACCATAAACAACCAGGATAGAAGTTGGGTGCCATTTTTTCAGAGGCTTAGATAATCATATAAATGTAAATATTCATATTGGGGTAAATATTAATGTAATGGATGACAGCGCCGTAAAAACTAAAGTCAATAACAAACAAAATATATACATGTATTTTCATGATGAAGTTAAATGTAAATTAATCCTTGAATAGATGGAGTAAATTTGAGGAGGCTTGAACAAAACATCTGAGTTTTGGGCCCCTGACATGCTGGGCAGTGTATGTAATAATATGAAAATAAAACTCATATCCTAAGCATCATTACATAGTTATTATCCCTCCTTAGACTCCATTGTTAACTATGACTATGTTGATATTAAGTCATCAATATCTTGGCAATTAAAAAACGATGAACTTCAAAATCTCATGTGATTCCTGTCTGACATAAAGGTTTACAATTATGATTACATCATTACCTGGAAGAGTATAAAATCAGAGCTTAACGAAGTTAAACAATCCGTTTAAAGAACTTATATTGATCATGGGTAGATTTATTTGACGTTATGCTAAAGAAAGTAATAACGTTCACGCAAGATAATAATATCATATGCTAAGAATATAACAAGGATTATAACGAGGATATTGTGTGTAAACTACATATCACATCATTATTATCTCACATAATGTACATGTACATGTGAATGGGCAAGTTTAAATAAAAAAACAATTCATTTTTAATAAAGGAAGACAAACTAGAGGGTAAAACATGTAATATTTTTACCCTAAATTACATAAAATTTTACCCTCTAGTTTGTCTGCCTTATTAAAAATGTTTTTTTTTTAAATATATTTAAACTTGCCCAATTCAAAATTAACATGTAATATTTAGAACAAAATGAATCTTATGATGCAAAACTAACAACTAAAACCATGATCTTTATGACAAAAAGGGTTCAAGAAAAAAGTTTCTTGAGAAATAGGTGTGAATTTTTAAATATACATTTATGACCATGTTGTAAAATATTTATTAGGCTATTACTATATCCAAATATCATTAAACAATTCACAACGGTTTTTTAAATCTAGTTTTAAAACATTTTGTCAAATTGTTGTTGATTGTTTTAAGTTGTCTATACTTTTTTTTTTTTTACAATAAACTTGTTTTGGGTCTAGCTTTGCACTTCAAGCATTAATAACCAATCGGTCATGACATCAAAGTTACACAATACTGTAAATAGGCCCACTATCTAGCTCGATATCTGTCTTATGTACATTGTTCACATTCACGATCGAGGTTTACACTTTCTGATAATATTTAAATCCATCATCATGAACAAAGCGACGTTCAAGGAGATCATCCCTGTCTACCATTCGGTTGTTGAGCTCGCAGACGCCATTACTACCAATGTTAAATGACACACAGTCATCTAGGTTGTTGCACTCGGCACCACATCTAATTGCAGACGATATCCCAGATTTAACTTTGATCACGTGGTTTGTCAGACGCCGAAACGGGATCTGTTTGTAGAGGTAGCCCTTTTGACGAACGATTTCTATTGGTAAAGGCGCTGTGGGGGTTTCTGTCTGAGCTGTGGTGGATTCTGCAAAAATTAATAAATATATAAATATTGAAATGGAACTTTCCCGCTCTAATCTTACATGCTAAGCAACAAGGCCTTTCCAATGACACATTTTCAAATATACTGTTTTCTTTTAAATGTAATCCCAAATTCACTCACATGAACTTTTTATGCAAAATAAAGGCCATGGATCACTTTAATGGGAAGTGTGAAATGTGGGAAATCCAATTGTTTCCAATCAAAACTATACAGTTATTTAAAAATAAAATTTAATTTTGACGACTGAACTGAATTTCTACCTATTGTCTTCGAGCAACATTGAAAAAAAAAAAAAAAACAACAACAACAACAACAAAACTGTGTCGTTATAATTATAAAGTAATATCATGTGACATTCATGCTCTACTTTTAGCGGCATAGAGCACTTTTTGGATCAAAACCTCAACTGAAATCACACCCTTAATTTAATCTCATCGTTCGCTTTCTGTTTTTACAGGACTTAAGATTGTTATAATAAGATAAAATTCATTAGAATTTAATTAAAACTTTTGAAATTTCCTTTATTTCGGGCTATTGTTCTCTTGTCATTCTTAATTTAAATTTAAATCCGTAGCTATCATTAATTTGATAAATTTTTACAATAGTGTGCCTCCCTATATCTCAACAAAAATTAAAACTTGGAAATTTGATCATACTCTCCTAACACAACAAAACTATTGGTAAAATTGAGCGTAAAAGCCCATTGCCAATGCAGAATCGAGAAATTTTATTTTTGGTTCAAAAATACAAATGCCATGTGAGCTGATATCACTATTTCTTTAAGTTCATGTCAACATGCTTACATGTTAACAAAATGTTAACACCTGCCATACAATATTGTATACCGGTCCAACCTTGTTTACATTTAAATAATTACCAGGTGTTGGAGTTTGAGTGGTTGTCGTAGGAGCAGTCTATTATGGTAAATAGATAAAAATGAAATGAATTGTATTTAACTCTGTTCCTAAAACAGAATTAGGAAGTTCGTTGTACAGGGTAAGGCGTACATAACACAAAAAATTACCATGATTTCTAAATTATGGTAAAAAGTGTACACTTTTAGATTAAAACGTCATGTTTGCTTATTATACTTTAATTTAAAAAGATCGTGAACGCTAAATTTGCTAGCAATAGAGTCAATACAAGGATTTTAAAATCAACATCATGTAAACACTTCAAAGTCCATTGTATCATTACATATATTTATGTATGTTTATTCATATACAAAGAATGTCAGTCACCAGGGACCCCAAGAGAATACACAAGTAATAACCAAAAAAGAAACGACCAATTGGAAGACCGAGAAAGAGATGGAAGGACCAGATTAAGGAGATCACTCAAAGGCAAGAAAAGGACTTTCAACGCAGTTAAATCCATGGCCCAGAACAGACAGGACTGGAGACGACTAGTTCGGAGTCTGTCAACTGACGAACCAACTGGCATACAGGAATCCGGGTGAGAAGGTGTGAGAAGAATGTTTATTCACTTTTGCAGGGTTTTCTCTCTTTTTTTCTCTCTCTCTTTTTTTCCCTTTTCTTATGGGGGTTTGATTATCTTACCCTATGTTTATTTCATGTAATGTGTTTATATTTGTTTATTGTTTTCTAATAACAACTCGTAGTACTGTACTGTAAGTACCATTATGTAGAACTTACTGTTGTCGTAGGGTCGGCACCTATTTAGGAAGAAAGGAATACAAGAAATTACAAATTAAGAAAAAGAATATGTACATGTTTTTTTTACTGCTTACAATACAATGGAAACTGAAACTCAAATTTTTTGTTTTGTAATATTGAAATTGAAACTACGATCTAAAATTTTCGATTACACCATGCATGCAGATTTTACTCAATTACCATATGAAATACCAAAGTGCAGTTTCAAAAAAAGATGGAATTCCATTTTCACTTCTTCTTTACCCCCTTACAGCTTATCCTTCACTTCAGATGAAATCTATAGAACGCTATCACTACATAAACTGGCTTTCATGTCATGCATGTGGACGGAAGAATCCGTTTCTATGCCCCATTTCATATACTCAAAAAATTAAAATGGGAAATTCGATACTCTGTCAACGGAAGAAAACAGTTGGTAACATTATGCTTGGACACCCATGGCCAATGCAGAATTGAGAGATCTCATTTTTTGTTGAATTACAATAAATAAAATTTACCACATAACTCGATATCATCATTTTCAAGTTCACTTCAACATGTACTGGCTTTCATTTTATACCACTCAAACAATATTTCATTACGGTCAGACATTGTTACATTTAGATAATTACCTTGTTTTGGTGTTTGAGTGGGTGTCGTAGGAGCAGCCTATTACGGTAAATAGATAACAAATTAAGAAATAATTATATTCTATTCAACTCTGTTCCTAAAACTATCTGGAAGTTCATTATCCAGGGTAGGCTTACGTAACACAAGAATTTACAATAAATTATCCCCCCCCAAAAAAAAAGAGAATTTTAGAGGTGTACACTTTTAGATTTAAAAACCACTTTGTTTAATAAATATGTTATATTTATTCGCTTTTGATGTTTTTAATCTACCCGAATATTTAATATAATGTGTTTGTATATGTTTATTGTTTTCTAATAACAGGTCGTCGCTTAATACATGTCTTAACCAAGCACAATGAAATTATATACCGTTATGTAGAACTTACTGTTGTCGTAGGGCCGACACCTATAAGTTAGAAAAAACGAATAAAAGAAATTTAACAAATCCAGAACATATATACAGGAAAATACAGAACATGTAAGTGTGTGCAGGAAATTTGTAAAATTAAGTTGTGTGATTTTGTATTGTTTTTTTAATACATGTCTTTACCAAGCACAATGAAATAATATACCGCTATGTAGAGCTTACTGCTGTCGTAGGGCTAGGGCCGACACCTATACGTGAGTCCAAAAAACTTTACACCTAGAAAAATGTAAATAAAAAGACAACCAATTTATAAACCCCAAATTTTTATACACATTCTGAAAGAGTAACTCCTCCCGCATCTTTCGGTACCAATTTTGTGTGTTATATCTTTACGCTTGGATGAACACGGCGCATTATTTGCGAACATGTAAATTTCGAATTATGCAAAAGTGGGAGTAAAATCAAAACAACGAAAGCTATCAAAAAAGCAACTCCATCCTAATCAACATAGCATAACTTTTTAACTAAAATGTCTTGCGCCAAATAACTTGGCAGGGGCGTTGTTACACATATCGACTACATTTTGTGTGAAAATTAGTATATGTAGAGTTAAGTGTAGCATTAAGAGGCCTTTTTAGGTCTGTCAGTGACAATTTACTTTTTGATGTGTACTCATTCATGGATTACTTGATGAATCAATATAATTTTTACACAGAATCTAGTCGATAACTGTACCAACACCCTCGCCTAATTATTTGGCTCAAAACAATTTTGTTAAAAAGTTATGCTATTTTATTCATGATGGAGTTGCTTTTTTGTCAGCTTTTGTTGTTTCAATTTCATCACCACCCTTGCACAATTCGAAATGTGCATGTTCGCAAACATTGCGTCGTGTTCATCCAAGCGTAAAGACATACCACACAAAAATGGTACCAGAAGATGCGGGAGGAGTTATTTTATGTAAAATAATTTGGGGTTTATAAATTGGTTTTCTTTTTATTTACATTTTTCTTGGTGTAAAGTTTTTTGTTGACTCACTCGGTAGTTTGAAACTGCGATCTATAATTTTCGATTATACTATGCAGACACTATTCAGTTATACCACGTGAATGTTTGAAAGATCAAAATTTCACGTTTTCTTATATAAAAACTATAATAATATTTTTAAAATATTTCTTGAAATGCATAATGTACATAGTTAGTATTCAGTATACAGTCTGGTATAACAGTCAACGAGGGCTCGTGATGTTGGAAACCGACTTTCTATTAGTCTTTTTTTTTTTCCTACGTGTCTTTTTTCTTTCATCCCCTTTAATCTTCTTTACATCTTAACTAGACTGTATCCAACTTTGTTTGCTTGTTTTTGTTTGTTTGTTTGTTTGTTTGTTTTTTGTGTGTTTTTTTTTTGGGGGGGGTTGTGTTCATCGATAATTGTGCATTATGTTGATGTTCAAGAGCAACCTGGTTCTAAGGAGAGCTCTGCCAATTCTCAGCACTAATTTAAATTTCTGAGTATATTTTGTTCCTTCAATCAAAATTGAAATATAATGGTTTTGCTATATATGCTAAACGTATGTATCTTCCTTTGGAAGGAAATGGAAGAATTGTGTATACGTTATCGTAGTAAGTTATACGGCCCACTTTGAAACAAAGAGGCAAATGACAAAAAGTCATCTGCTGTATTGAAAGAGTAAAATGTGTTCATTAATTACATAATGCATGGCATGATGAGTTAATAAATTAATAAATTACGCAACTCAAGTATTGTTTATAAAAATGATAATATCTTAAATATATTTTTGATAATTGTTTTAAGAACTAAATAAATTTCAACAAAATTTTCATCATTCATTCAAAAAGAAATCAAACAGAATTATTCAATAAAAATAATTGTGTTAAACAATATTTTCATAATTCATTCAAAAAGAAATCAAACAGAATTATTCAATAAAAATAATTGAGCCTTCATTGTCATTGAACTTTCTTTTGGGGAGGAAATAACTTCGACATTAACGTTCACTTACATTCATAATCAGCGTAAATGTAGCTCCTATACCCGGAACATTCAGCAGCAATCGTTTCAGCAGTGCATGAGCCAGTGATGGGACCACATGGATTGTTTGCCGCACAGTACGCAGCAAATGGTGTCGTCCTGTCAGTGCTTCCACACGGGCCCTCCAGAGAGATATTATATGAATCACAATCAGAAACCAGCACACAAGCTCCTTTGATGATCCTGATCGTTGATCCAAGGTCACACTGTAGAGTGATCGATGGAGAACCAACTCCATCGTTGTTACATCCAATAACTGCGAATGATATTGGTCACAAGATCAATATAATGAAATGATTAACAAACAACGAAAGAAAAAACAACGAGAGAAACGGATTAAGGACATTTGTTATATCATAAAGCTATATTGAATTAGATCCCTATTCTTCTTTTCATTTTCAGGAAATAAAATTATTGCAAACTTAAATATACATTTTCACTTAGCAATTATGATAACAAGGAAATAATCTAGAGGAACCGATCTAACTTACCTCGAGTTTGCGTACTTCTTTTCTGTACAAAATGAAAAAAAAAAAATGAAAATTTTTTTTTTATAGAAATGAGGAATAGAAGAATTACATAATATGCGTGTGGTTTATACTGTCGGAAGACACCAAAAAGTCCCCATTTTTCAATATTTCATGCTTCGGTAAAAGGGTATAAAAATAGCCTGCACTGAAAACCTAACCTCGTCCGTTGGTGGACGGACTAGCTAGTCAGTCAAGACGGACTAGTTTTAAAGCTAGTGTGTCATGTTAAGGGGCTGTCCCACTGGAGGCGATCGTTGCTGCGACAACTGGCGATCTGGCTGTTGTGAGTGTGGTAGCAAGTTGTTGTTGTAGACTAGCTTAGATAGAGTCGTATGTAGGTACATAATCGCCTTTTTAAAGATTAACTCCTTATAATTATGAAGTTATCAGGTTGTCGCCACAACGATCGCCGCCTGTGGGACAGGCCCTTTAGTCCGTCGAGACGGACTAGCTTACAACTGAATCCACATCTCTCAACTTGACGGACGAGCTTTAAAGCTAGTCCGTCACACTTGATGTTAGTCTGTCGATGCGACGGACGAGCTCTATAAAATTAGATAGGTAGCCTCAGTTTACCCATTAGAATGACCGACTAGGATTTGATAAACATAGCTGCAATGTCGCTTACAGTTGAAATGACTGACTAGCTTTTGAAATACACACAGATGTAATGTCAATTATTATCTCCATTGTAAATTTAGAGCGGCATGTTTCCGAACATAATCAAGTGAATACATTATTCTCAAACAAAGGTTGTTTTGACCTGACAATCTTAAAGCTTACGATAGGGGAGACCGGGGACAAATGTAACACGGGGCAATTGTAACAGGGGCTCCCATTCCTAGCAGAAACACGCTATAAACTTAAAATTTGTACAGAGCATGCGTATTACATCGCTCCACATGCTGTATGAGTGTTAGCAGATTTAACGGTTCGTGGAACTTTCTACAGCAGAAAAACCGTTTTTTGAGCAGGAAAGTAATATTTCACATTGCCCATGTTTTTCTTCTGGACAAATATGTGGATGAGCTACGGCTGTCAATTGTAACAAGCTGTTACAATTGCCCCTAAAGGACCATTTCTGTTAAAGTAACTCCCGTAGGAACTCGCGCGGTATTAAGCAGCTTTCCGCTGTCATTCAACACCAAGCTAAATATAACCAATCAGGGCACAGAAGTTTTTGAAGTGAGGCTGGGCGGCAAGGGGTTGGGTGGGGGGGGCTAAACAGCTAAAAATCACAAATGTATGTCATTGTCCGTTTTTATACACGTTGCTGACGAAAGTGGGGGGGGGCTTAGAAAGAGAATTGCATAACTTTGAACGTATCCGTCAATCATTTATTTATTTAAAGGAAAAAAGGGCCTTATTTATAAGCTCATATATGAGAATTAAATTACTTTGAACATATCTGTCCAATACGTTTTGTTGAAAAGCAAAAAATATTGATTTAGTCCGAAAAAAGTGTGTCTTTTTTGTTATCATTTGTTTCATTGTAATCAGAGCCTCAAGTTTTTTTTTTTGTTTTTAATAATTTGCATCACCTTATAAGAACAAAAGTAAACAAATAGAAGAGATGAACATTAGTTCTTTTAATGCCAAAGTTGATATAGGAGTAGACTTGGAAATAAATATAAAACAGCAAGAGTAGCCTCGTCGGATAAGCTCAAGTCAGAACTCATAAATGAATTATCATATAAACTTACAAAAAACAAAATGAACCATATCATAAGCTCAGACATAGAAATAAATAACTTTGAACATATCTGTCCAATACGTTTTGTTAGAAAGGCAAGAATATTGATTTTGTCAAAAAGTGCCTCTATTTGTTTTAACATTGTTCATCGTAATCAGAGCCTCAATTTTCTAAATCTTGTTGTTTTGATAATTTATATCACTTTACTAGAAACTTACTTCATATGTTTGAAGGCTATAGTTCCCTATATATCTTGTTCCAATCACAAATATGGAACTCTATTATCTATGAGATTCTAAACATGAGAATTAGATTTAGATAACCGTGTAACCCTCCATAATTTGCATTTGATTTTATTGTCGAATTGTACATGGTATAAAACAAAAAAACACTGACAGATAGCCCATGATAATCCTAAAGCTTATTATAGGGTCTATAAATATGAAAAATAAAAAGACCCCCCCCCCCTATTTGCTTTTCTTATTAAAAAAAAAACCAACATATTAAATAGATGAGAAAGAAAGAGAGAAGTGAGGAAAATTGAAGGAGAGGAGGAGGAAAGAGAGAGAGGGGAAGGGCAGATAGGAAAGTAAAAAGGTAAAGATGGAGTGAAAGAAGAAAAAAGAAAGACAGGAAAAAAAAGAAGCGGAGAGAGAGAGTGAGAGGGAGAGAGAGAGAGGGGGAGAGATTGGAGCCCCCATAAAAGATTAAGATATATTTTCAATATGATACCTAAAAATATACGTCCAACGCGTTTTGTTAACAGGGCAAAGAAATATTGATTTTGCCAGAAAAAAAAAAGTGGCGTAAATTTTTAAGATTGATTTTACAACAAAACTTTTTTTACTTCTTATCAGAAATGTATCACTTTATTTGGAAAAGAATGTGTCAAAGTCAAAAGGCGTAGGCCTAATATAAAGTGTTATACCACAGTTGTCAGTTTAAAGATATATTGGGTAGGTACAAAGTATAGATAAAGAACCAAAATATGAATTGATGAAGGTTCTATATTTCTACTGTTAAAGGGTGAAGCCCCAACAACCTTTAAAAAAAGAAAGAAAAAAAAGGATCATAACTTTTGCCCCATATCATGAATATTACAAGTGGAAAACATAATATAAATGAGTCAAGCATTGTCATGTTTTATTATAATAAGCTTATGTGGTTAATGATGTTTAAATCTTGGATCTGTCAAGTGCATAGCTTTGATAATTTCATGTGTTACAATTGCCCCGTACGTCTGTAACAATTGCCCCTGGACACGGGGCAATTGTAACACTCGACCTCTTGTTTTGAAATGGTAATGGCTTCAAAATGACTTGTTGTATCTTCTAGCCCAAACCTAATTTCGATATGTCAAGCTAAGATATGCATATTTCGATTTATTAATTTTAAGCAAAGTTATTTGGCTTTAAGTAAAGTGAATAGGTTAAATTTGGAAAAAAAACTGTTACAATTGTCCCGCAGGTTCCCCTACATAAATCAATACACGACAAGAAATCAATTTCACAGTAGGTTCAAACTATTGGTTCTTCCATTCTTTAATTAACAGGCTAATTGAATACCTCGTTACTATAGAACCCAGATTTGGTCTCAGTCTTAAAGATTACTGGAATGCCCGCAGAGCAACCAGCAGTTGGAATAAAGGAAGTAGCCGATGTGAATAACATGCCGCATTCTGCGATAATAGGACATCATTCATATTAATTATAATATCTGTATGTGATCATCTAATGAGCAACGTAGAAGCAGATCCGATATACCCCGTAAAACTGAAGATTTTGATGATATGGCGATCTCCTCATGTGATATGTTGAGTAACTGCTTTTTGAATTCCTTATTTTTTCAGTTCATAGATATCGTTATTATTCACATGATTAATACTATATATCATCACAACAGCGAAACAAAATTTGTCTTGCCACCAAATATTAATTATAATAAATTCGTGTAGTGTTACTGAGACAACGAATTATAAGCATCGATTAAATAATGATTTCAATATACAATTCTAGAGAATATATGTGACACTATATCTATTAGATTATCTATTGTAAAGCAGATATTGGATTAGAGCCGCGATTGCGGGATTCTGAGGTGAGCTCCAAAAAGAAAAGCAGTAGAAAAAGATAATACGCAGGACCTAACAACAACAAGACAATGATGATGCAAGCCAGTTTGGCGGGGAAGCCCGCGGGACAGTGGGGACCGTTTCACCCTCGATTTTTTTTCTGGGTAGGATCGTCCCCTTGGATTTTAAAAGTGAATCAGCTAGTGAAGGCTAATAAATGAGGCAAAATGATGTTTCAATATATTAGCTAAATGCTATTTTACCCACCCTCTACCCCCACAGTCCCGTGACTCATATCGCCCGCACTGGAACAAGCATATTATAAGTATAAATTCAAAATGCATATATTAGCGTTATGAATTGCATCTAACTGTTTGTTTGCCGGGCTCAGTGTAATTATTTCACATTTGATTTTCCAAAATAAATCTCAACATCACATTATTTGAAAAATTGGCCAAATAATGTTAACTAATTGTGCCTCCTATTAATTCCTGTATTCTGATATCATCATAATAAAATGATTTTGGCTGAATGTCTTGAATTCGTGAAAAAAATAAATCGTATTTTAAATTTTACTACATACTATATACAGATTTGACGTCTCTGACAAGCGAATGAAGCCATAGTAAGCTATATTCGTATGCTATCGTCAAATGAACAGAAGTAAGAACATCAGCGAGACAAAAGACAAGCGCGACTGACTAGTTATGACACAACCTTGACAGGAACAGCTGTATAAGCTAGTCCTGCTTAAAAGCTCGTCAGTCTGGGCATCACTACGACTAGCTTTTATGCTAGTCCATCAAACTAGTCGGTCAAAACGGTCTAGCTTTAAAACTAGTCTGTCATGACCGACTAACTTGACGGACTAGCTTTCAAGCTAGTCCGTACAGACGGACGAGCTTTAAAGCTAGTCCGTAATAACCGGATTGTGTTGAAGGAAAACTAGTCCGTCGTGACTGACTAGCTTTAAAGCTAGTCAGTCTGGACATCACTACGACTAGCTTTAAAGCTAGTCGGTCTACCCGTTTAGGTTTTCAGTGTGCTCAAGAATTTGTTCAATATGCTTTTTGGCTGAGGTAAGAAATTTAGCAACCGCTGATGGTATAATGAATTCACAAGATCATTATCATTATCAAAGTCACTATCATTCATTATCCATTTATCATCTCTATTATTGATATTACTCTGTAAATGTACTTTTTCTATCTTACCGTGTGAGTTTTATGCGGGAAATAAACTAGTAAAACGGTATGAACATGTGTCCCTACCCCATGTACCCCGCGGTAATTAATTTTATAGGCCTACACTGTAAGAAAATAATTTGTTGAAATTACTTCATAAAATTGAGGACAAAAATTGCCTCAATATTTTTAAATATTTGTAACTTTGTCAGTTTAAAGTAAAATTTACTTGTTTTTACTTTGCAGCCATTTTAATCAAGTAAATTATGTTACATCAACTTAATTCAATTGAGTAAAAAAAAACAAAAACAAAAACAAAACAAAAAACACTGTGTAGGCCTATAAGAAAAATGGGGGAGGGGACATTCTAAGCACGAAAGTCCACTGACATCATTTCAACCTATATGTTTAAACCATAAATCAGACTTCATTGTATCACTTACCTGTACTTAATAAGGTACTGACATTTATATTTATACTCAATATATATATCAATTTATCCTAACAAATATAACAGTGAAAAATTTTACTAAAAGCTAAAAAAAAAAATAAATAAATAAATAAAAAATAGTTGAGTGGCTGTTTAAATGTTGCTCTTTCTTGCTTCAAACAAAGCAACAACAAAAAAAAAAAAACTTTTTACACACCCTAATCCAACACAATTTCAAGCACAAATATATATGACAGTTATTTATAAATTTTAACATTTACTTGCTCTTATTGAGTATTCATGTATTATGTGAATAAGGCGTTAATTGAAAAATATAAGTACATTCAACTTGATTTTTTAAGTAATAAATATTTTACAAGATTTGCTTAAATGAGGTTAAATTTATTTGATCAAAGCAACTTAGAATTACTTGAATTTTCCTAAATATATATTGTACCTTAAAATTTTAGTAAATTAAACGACACTTGAATTTTGATTTTGATTTGTAAGACTTAATATGAATATTTTAATTTGAATGTTGTCTTTTTTAGGTTTAGTCTACATAAGAAAATCAATGAATAATTAGAAAGGAGTATATTATTTCTTTACAGTATAGTTGTTTACGTCTTGTAACATCAGCATTCTCAGGGTATTAAGAACTTTGAAAAAAAGTGATGATTAACAGTTATCAAACAATAAATTAACCAACCAATCAGTCACTCACCACCAACCAATGCATTTTTAAATCTATCAATCAATCGAATTTATCAACAACAAAATAATATTTTAAAAAAATGGAAATTCCGAATTGATCCATACTTGAAGACCAATATAATTATTTCTCAACATGATGTTTGTATTCTTTATAAAAACTGGCAAATGCTCGCCTAAACACAAAATATTTTCAAACTTTTAGGTGTCATGTGACACAAGAGACATGGGACATCCATAAATTATATTCATATATGAAACTCCCCCAAATATTTTACTCAATTATTATTTCGGAAAATGGGTTTTGAAGTGCATTACCATAACAGTCCGCAATAATTATTCCATAAGAGTCTAATACTTATCGTTAAATTAAAAAAAAAAAATTATGTAAAAAAAAGACGTGATTTTGCAAACCTTCAATGTGAAGCATACCTGTTAAATGATTTGTTTTAAATAAAGGGTTTTTTTTCAATATATACCTGCCTACTCTGTCCTTGAACCACGGATTTAAAAGAAGGATTCTTGCAAACACTGCAAACACCAGTATCAGACCCTAAATAGAGAAAGAACAATTTATGATGATGAAAATTGTAATAACACAAGTTGAGTCAAAAATAAATCCTTTATGTTTTTACATTTTGTCATGATAGCAATACAATGTACAATGAAGTATGATATTGACTGTTTTAGTACATCATTTCGGTTTATTGTTGTGTTTTGTTTTTGTTTGTTTTTTCTGATAATCTTTTCAGGATTAACATCACAATAGGTGTTTGAACAAAATTTAAAATCCACTTGCTCTAACTTGTATGATAAGTAGAAAAAGAAAGGGGAGTTGAAAAGGGGCGTCATTTTAACACTCAATTTCTTACATGCCCTGACTTCAAATCACTTTGGAAAAAATATTATTATGCTTTCAGGTCACATTAAGGACGGAAAAGAGACTCGAGATGTTATTTTCGGGGGGAGGCGCTTAATTATTTTAAAGAGGATTGAGAACAAATACCCCAAAACACTAGTTTCTTAGGTAATTTGCCTATTGTTCTAAACCCACTTTGACTAAAGCACGTTCGGTCTCATCCCACCTGTTCCAATTCCATTTCGTCTACAACCAGTTCGCCTAATTACCATTTTGTCTAATTCCCATTTCATGTCCATTTCATTTAATATCCATTGAGTCTATCACCACTTGGTCACCTCCTGTAACAAACTGGTAATAGACCAAATATTCATTTCGGATTAAGACGAAAGAGCAATTAGACCAAAAGGAAATTAGACGAATTGGCAATTTGACCAAGTGGTCATTAGACCAAGAGATAATTAGACAAAGTAGATATTAGACCAATGTGAAATTAGACCAAATTATTAGAAAAAATTGGTTTAGTACATGTGGTATTAGACAATCAGAGAATTGGACCAACTGGTGGTAGACCAAATGGATAAAACCCTTTCCCCAACTGTATTGCATGACTTTTAATTCCCCCCCCCCATATGAGTCTACCTCATCAGAAGTTCAGGAAGACTCCTTGATCCAACATCACATCACTATGTTAAGCGATTTATTTATTCTGCTTAGTTAGAGGAAGAAGAAGAAAACAAATATTTATTTATCGTTCACGTTTTCTCTTCTTATTTGACGACATTATGAAAAATTGTATTATGTTGTTTCTGTAGGAATTGAATAAAATCCAATCTGAATCTGAATCTGAATCGACACGGCACATTGTTTGAAAATAAGTAAATTTCGAATTATTCAAAAGAAGAGGTAGGCCTAAAATCAAAACAACAAAAGCTATCAAAAAGCAACTCCACCCAGATTTAAATAGCATAAATTTTTAACGAGAAAGTCGTGAGTCAAATAAATTGGCAGGGTGCTATTGCACTCATTGACTAGATTCTGTCAAAAAATGAAATTGATTCATTAAATCATCTGTGAGAGAGCACACATCAAAAAGTAAATGGTCACTTTAATACAGACCTAAAAAGGCCTCTTAATATTTTGGAAAGTGACTATTTTGTCTTTGACGTTCGCCTACACTGAAAACCTAACCTCGTCCGTCAATGGACCGACTAGCTTTAAAGCTAGTCGGTCAAGACGGACTAGTTTTAAAGCTAGTCTGTCATGTTAGTCCGTCGAGACGGACTAGCATACAACTGAATCTACATCTCTCAACTGGACGGACGAGCTTTAAAGCTCGTCCGTCAAGCTTGATGCTAGTCCGTCGACGTGACCGACTCGGTCAATAAAAGTAGCTGGATGGACCCAGTTTACCCATTAAAATGACTGACTAGCTTTGGATACAAATTGCTGCAATGTCGTTTCAATGTACCTTCTCTATTTATTCTGTTTCCGAGCATAATCAAGTTGATACATTTTGAAACAAAGGTTGTTTTGGCTTGAAAGCTTACGAGAAATAACATCTATCATGACAAGTATGCAATTCATGAGTACCGGCAGATTCCAAATATTGTTCTCCATTCTTCAATAACAGGCTAATTGAATACCTTGTTACTATATAACTCAAGAACCCGGTATTTTCTTACAGATTGCTGGTGAATGCCCGGCCCAGCAATGACAGTGAATAGAAGTTGGATACAATCAACATTCTCAAACAAAGTTTGTTTTGACTTGACAATCTGAGAGCAATACCAGAGCCGAAATAACATCAATCGTGACAAGTATGCCATTCTCGAGTTGGTTAGAAATATTGTTCCATTCTTTAAATACAGGCTAATTGAATACTTCGTTACTATAGAACCCACGAACCGTCTATTCTTATAGATTGCTGGTGAATGCCCGGCTTAGCAACAGCAGTGAATAGAAGGTGGAACAATTGATTGAATAACATGCGCATTGCGAAAAGGACATCACTATTAGTTGCATTATCTGTATGATTGTGAATTCCATTTCATGAGCAAACTGTACAGACGCACACTTGATATACCCCGTAAAGCTTAAGATTTTGATTATAGTGGCGATCTCCTTCCTGTGACTTGACTGTGTGAGTACTCTTTTTTAATTCCTTATGTTTCAGATCACAGATAGCGTTATTTTTTCACATAGTTAATGCTATAATCACCAACGCGAAAACTTATGTCTTGCCAAATCGTTGTAAATACAGACAATTTATAAATTGCCTGTATTTACAACGATAGTAACAATCACATTAAATTATGAAAATTGAAATTTATTTCTAATAATAAATATAGGCGCCACCGTTCTTTAGATTACTTGTATCTGAAAGAAAAGAATATTGGATTAGATGCACGACTTTGGGATTCTGAAGTGGCTCTCAAGGACAAGTGTATACGCCGAAAATGCAAAAGCAGGTAGGCCTACAACAAAAAGTAATGATGATGCAACCCCGTGCCCCCATTATTTGATAATTGCCATAATGTTAACCAATTGTGCCTCCTGTATTTATTCCTGTCTTCTGATTTATATCATCAGAATACATTTTTTTTTTTGCTCAAATTCTTGTGACAAAATGCATGTTTTTAATCGTATCTTTATAATGTCTTTTAATATTTCAGATTTGACGTCTCTGACAAGCTGGTGAAGCCATATTAACCTCGTCCGTCATGCTAGTCTGTCAAGACAGCAGCAAGAACATCGCGACAGAAAAGCGCGACGGACTAGCTTTTACACCATGACCGACTAGCTGTAAAGCTAGTCCTGCTCAAAAGCTTGTCAGTCTGGGCATCACTACGACTAGCTATGCTAGTCCGTCAAACTAGTCGGTCTCGACGGACGAGCTTTAAAATTAGTCTGTCGTTACCGACTAGCTTTAAAGCTAGTCTTTCATGACCGACTAGCTTTCTGGAAAGCTAGTCCGTCGTGACCGACGAGCATTAAAACTAGTCCGTCTTGACGGACTAACTTGACGCACTAGTTTTCAAGCTAGTCCGTAGAGACGGACGAGTTTTAAAGCTAGTCCGTAATAACCGGGTTGTGTTGAAGGAAAGCTAGTCCGTCGTGACCGACTAGTTTTAAAGCTAGTCAGTCTGGGCATCACTACAACTAGCTTTAAAGCTAGTCGGTCTACCCGTTTAGGTTTTCAGTGTACTCATGCTTGACTCTACATTTATATGTCTCATGTCAATGCATAGAATGTAAAATGTTTCACACAGAATAAATTGGGTTTTTTTAATTGTCATTTTCTAGGTGTTTAATATTTTAGGTTTTTCCTCACTCGGTAGATGCACAATAATATATTTCATTTTTTCGCTAATCACTCATGTTACTTCAACCCTTAACCTAGACAAAAGTAATACTTTGTCAATAAACCCAAATAACTCATTGAGCAATCACAACTATACATGCAAGACTCGTCTCTCGGAGTAAGGATTGGAGGGAACTTTGCCCCCTGGTCAAGAAACAGGGGCCCAAAATAATAATAATAATAATAGTTTCGATTTATATAGCGCCTAATATGAAACAATTTCATCTCTAAGCGCTTTACAATTATTATTACCCCGGTCATCGGATGCTTGTAAGTCTTTCTGACACCTGTCCAATCCCAAGGGATCATTTAGAATCATGGCAGCCATTATGGCGCACTCGTTCCATTCCTACCGGGTACCCATTTTGCACCAAAAGGGGTAAATAATTTTTTTATGCCCCCGTCACACTGAGCTCGTTCCTACTACGTCCTTGCAAATTTTGCCGAACGGGCATAGTCTGTGTGTAAACTGAGTGGACGTAGTAAATACTTCTTACGATCTGTTTACCAACTTAATGGATTAGCTCGGTCGGATTTTCAAAAAAGTGTTCAAAAAATCGGGCGCCCATCTCGTTCTAAAATTTAATGGGTTGGCAACGTACTTGAAACGAGATGAACCTACCGCAAACGATATTGCCGTACTTCAATCGTTCTAAAGATGTGCCAGGACGTCTTACAAACGAGCATTGCATGCTCATTATCAGCTTGAAGTTACAAAGACGCATGAGGTCTGGCAAAAACGGGCTAGGTTTTTATAGCAAGGCGGGCGCGCATTTACGTTCAGCACTTTCTAGCCACGGATAATGACGCAGTAAGAACGAGAAGAACTTTCTCGCGGCCGTTTGGTTGAGGTAAGAACGAGTAAGGACGGATTTTGACGGATTAAAAACGACCCAGAACTAGTTAGGTCGAGACAAAACGCATTGGAAACGAGTTGGAACTAAATAACGGGTTGCAACTAACTGGGGACGGGTTTGGATTGTTTCAGACGGGCTCTGCTTCGTGGAAATGGGTCATTTTCACCCGATCTTATCTAGATACAAAAGACTTACAAACGGACTGCAGACGAGGCAAAGACGTGATGGACGAATTTAGAACTGTATAGGCCTACGAACGTTGTTTCATCTTAATCCAGAAATAATTCGGTCAAATGTACACGTTCTTTTCAGACTAAAGATGTGATATCTCTCTAATTGTAACAATAATTAATGGGTGGCAAGTAAACATCTGATCTGTTTGCTTATCCTAATATCACACTGAACGATTTCTTTCCATGTTATTGAAATTATTGCAGAACGGGCTTAATCTATGTATACACACGGAGTGGACGTACTTGAGACCTATTTCAATCTGCTTACACTGAAAACCTAAACGGGTAGACCGACTAGCTTTAAAGCTAGTCGTAGTGATGCCCAGACTGACTAGCTTTAAAGCTAGTCGGTCCCGGAACGGCGACTAGCTTTCCTTCAACACAGACCCGTATTACGGAGCTAGCTTAAAACTCGTCTCGTCTATACGGACTAGCTTGAAGCTAGCTTCCGTCAAGTTAGTCGCGTTCAAGACGGACTAGTTTTAATGTCTCGTCGTCACGACGGGACTAGCCTTTCGCAGAAAGCTAGTGCGGTCTCATGACAACTAGCTTTAAACCTAGTCGGTCACGACAGACTAATTTAAAGCTCGTTCCGTTCGTGACCGACTGAGTTTGACGGCTAGCATAAAGCTAGTCGTAGTGATGCCAGACTTGACGAGCTTTGAGCAGAGGACTAGCTTTAGCCAGCTAGTGCGGTCATGGTGTAAAAGCTAGTCCGTCGAGCCTTTTTCTGCCGCGATGTTTTTGTGCTGTCTTGACAGACTAGATGATAGACGAGGAATAATATGGTCTTCACGCAGCTGTCAGAGACGTCAATTCTTGGAATATTAGAAGACATTTTAAGATACGATTAAAAAAAACATGCATATTGTTTTAAGAATTCGAGCAAAAAAAAAATAATTTCATTAATGATGAAAAAAAAATATATTTTCATTATGATGATCAGAAACAGGATTAATACAGGAGGCACAATTAGGTAACTTAATTATTGGAATATCAAAATAATGGGGGGCAAGTTGCCCAGGGGTCGTCGCCATGGCTTGCATATCATTGCTTTTTGTTGTAGGCCTACCTGCTTTGCATTTTCGGCCTTATACCATTTACCTTGAGAGCCACTTCAGAAATCCCAAAGTAGTGCCTCTAATCCAATTGTTGTTTTTTTTTAGATACAAGTAATTCTAAAAGAAAAGTGGCGCCTATACTGATTATTAGAATTTTAAATTTAATTTTATAATTTAATGTGATTGTTATTATCGTTTGTAATTCACACACATTTTAAAATTGATTTGGCAAGCCATTATTTTTCGCTTGTTGTGGATTATAGCATTATATCTATTGTGAAAAAATAACGCTATTGTGAACTGAACATAAGGAATTCAAAAAAAAAAAAGAGTACTCACACAGTCATGTCACTCGAAGGAGATCTGCTCATGATAATCCGAATCTTAAGCCTTTACGGGGTATATCAAGTGTTGCGTCTGTTACAGTTTGCTCATTAAATGGAATCCACATACAGATTAATGCAACTAATTAGTGATTGTCCTTTTCGCAATGCGCATGTTTATTATCAGTCAATTGTATTCTATTCTATTTCTAATTCACTGAACTGTTAGCTAAGTGTCCGAGCTTGGTTCACTCGGCATTCTTAAAATAGATTCGGTTCTACGGTTGTATAGTAACGAAGTATTCAATTAGCCTGTAATTAAAGAATGGAACAATATTCCTAACCTACTCGTGAATGGCATACTTTTCATGATTGATATTATGTCGGCAATCGTAAGCTCTCAGATTTTTAAGCCAAAAAAAAACCTTTGTTTGAGAATGTTGATTGTATCCAACTTCTATTCACTGTTGTTGCTAAGCCGGGCATTCATCAGCAATCTGTAAGTACATACTGGGTTCTTGAGTTCTATAGTAACAAGGTATTCAATTAGCCTGTATTGAAGAATGGAGAACAATATTTAGTATCTGCCGGTACTCGTGAATTGCATAATTGTCATAATAGATGTTATGTCTCGTAAGCTTTCAGATTGTCACGCCAAAACAACCTTTGTTTGAGAATGTACCCACTTGATTATGCTCGGAAACAGATTAAATATAGAAGGTACATTGAAACTACATTGCAACTATTTGTATCAAAAGCTAGTCAGTCATTCTAATGGGTGAACTGTCCTACCCCCCTACTTTTTTTTTTACCTAGTCGGTCACTAGCATCAAGCTCGACGGACGAGCTTTAAAGCTCGTCCGTCAAGTTGAGAGATGAAAATTCAGTTGTATGCTAGTCCGTCTCGACGGACTAACATGACAGACTAGATTTAAAACTAGTCTGTCTTGACCGACTAGCTTTAAAGCTGGATTAGCTTTAAAGCTAGTCGGTCCATTGACGGACGAGGTTAGGTTTTTTTTAAATAGAGAAGGTACATTGAAACGACATTGCAACTATTTGTATCAAAAGCTAGTCAGTCATTCTAATGGGTGAACTGTCCTACCCCCCTACTTTTTTTTGACCTAGTCGGTCACTAGCATCAAGCTCGACGGACGAGCTTTAAAGCTCGTCCGTCAAGTTGAGAGATGAAAATTCAGTTGTATGCTAGTCCGTCTCGACGGACTAACATGACAGACTAGATTTAAAACTAGTCTGTCTTGACCGACTAGCTTTAAAGCTAGTCGGTCCATTGACGGACGAGGTTAGGTTTTCAGTGTAGTACTTTATAGCACGGGCTTGGACAGCAAGACGTTTCAATTTTTAAACAGAACGGCATGTCATAATCCCCGTCACATTGAACTAGTTCTCACTACGTTCTTGGTAGTTCCTGGTGAACGGGCTCAATCTGTTTACACACGGACTGAACGTAGTACAGACCTTTTACAATCTAGTACAGACCGTTTACAATCTGTTAACGAACTTGGCGAACGGGTCCGAACGAAGAGAACGGAAAGGCAGTCCGATTTTTTTTAACATGTTAAAAACAAAATCGTACTGGCTTCCAGTTCTAAAATTAAACGTAGTGACAACATTCCTTAAACGGGAAGGACTTACTTTGAACGAGAAGGACGTACTACGAACATGGTACCTAACTTTTATCATGCTGCGCATGGACACTTTTAGTGACGGTTTGGAAGTGGTACGGACGGTATAGAGTGAACGAGCGGTTTACTCGTTCTGAACTGGATAACAACGTATTGCGGAAATTGACGTAACGAGGACCATTTATGAACTGCCTAGTATCGTAGGGGAGACCGGGGATTGAAGTTACACGGGTCAGTTGTTACAGTTCTCAGTGTGCTAAGTTGGAACAAGAGCGTTCGTGCTAACTGGCATCTATATACAGCCTTCACATAGCTGTGATGAACTGCCGGTCGTGAGGTTTCTCCGTTGTTTTATTAAAAAGTTAATCAACAAAAACCATTTTTTACAGTTCCAAGTGAATTTTTGACAAAAAATAAAATTTGCAATAGTTCTTACAACTGAAGGCACATGATAATAGTCTGGTATTGTGAATATAGTACATGTATATTTCTAATATACCCCTGCGCCATGCCCTGTAATTCTGCCTAATGGCTTTGCTACAGTTGATTTTATGTGTAAAATCACCCATGGGGTAGGTTGTTACAACAACCTGCCCCATGTCGATGTAACAACCTACCCCCAATTACATTACACATGTAAAGTAATTTTGTTTCAATTTTCAGGTGTTAATATTTTTACATCTATATATTAAAAGCCGAAGCCGAAGGACACGAAAACGGAGAGCTGCCACTGCCCGAAAACGGGTAGTACCGGTTCTCGCGTGTTGTGCGGGTCGTGCGCAGCGAGACCCTACACGGCTTCCATCGTATCCGCACTGCATGAACGCGTGAAATCTAACGCTTTACTCATACGTTGAGATAAATGTTACTGAGTAAAAAGATTACTCATGCGGTTGAGCTAAATGTTACTCAGAAAAGAGTAACTTTTAATCATCTATGTATCATTCCTAATCCTAGCTTCGAAAGGAGTAAACCATTAACCATTAGTTTACTCATTTTCTTGCGAGTTACCTTTTGACTCTGTTAAGAGTAAACAAATTTACTCCGTTGGGAGTAAAGCATTAGTTTACTCCGTTGGGAGTAAAGCATTAGTTTATTCATTTTCTTGCGAGTTACCTTTTTTTTTTTTAGAGTGCAGCAGAGGTGAGCTCGAAATGTTTTTGTTTTGTTTGTTTTGTTTTTGTTTTTTGTTGTTTTTTTGTGTTTTTGTTGTGTGTTGTTTTGGTGGGGGGGGGGGGTTATGATTGATATTAATTCCGAATGCAATGTTAGCAAAATCTGGTAGGAAAAGAAGTCTAATCGTATATATAAAATATGTATAAGAACTAACTTGAAATAAATCTCTCGGAGGGGAAAGATGGAGAAAAAAAGAAGAGAGAAAGAGAGAGAGAGAGAGAGGGAAAAGGAATAATAAACAATCTATGGTGGACGGTTTCTAAGGTATCGAAACATTTGTACATGTAATGTAATAACACGGTATTCTCTTTTTATTGATAATCATTATTTTAAACATCAGCAGCAATTAAAAAATGAAAATGAGTCGGTTGAAGGCGTTTTTTTTTTAATGTCGGAATGAAATTAAAAAAAAAAAGGCGTCATAAAAAAATATACACCCCCAACCAGAGTGAGAGGAAAGGGGCGTGTTATAAAATAAATAATAATAAAAATCCATGTTATGGAGGAGGTGGAGAGGATGCGCAGAGAGATATATCAACTAAAACAATAAGATAGCCGGAAAATTAAAAGAGAAACGAAATTATTAAATTATGATATTTCAAAATAAATATAATTTAAGAGAAATCAAAATATTAAAATTATGATATTCAAAATAGATATAATTTTCATAATAATGATTGAAAATCAAATAATATTACAAAATGAATTAAATATTCGTTATATGAGGGGAAATAAAAAAATAATTATGGAAAATTGTTCTAGCCCCAAAGAACATGAACCTCTCAGAGTTGTTTACCATTAACAGTTCAGTTAGGGCTCCAAGTACTCCATCGACCCATTCAGTGTCATGAAATAATACAGTTTGAATTAAAATGAAGAAAAAACAAATGAAAAAACAAAAACAAAAACAAACAAACATGTTATAGAGGAGGTGGAGAGGAGGAAACAGAGAGAGAGAGGGAGAGAGAGAGAGAGATAAAGTAAAATATTAAGGGAGTATAGGACAGCCCGGAAATAGAAAGACTAAACCAAACACTAAAATTATGATATTTCAAATTGAATATATATTACGTTATACGGAAAAAGCAATAAACTAAGGGAAAATTTATTGTTCTGCCAATGGACCAGAACAAGAGAGCCAAACGTAATTCGAAGCAATTAAAGAGCTTACATGTCACTTACACGATTTAATCCATGCAGATATCATGCACATTGTAATATATACCTCTTAGTCTAACTTACCTCTCAGTCTAACTGGATTGGTTTTTTTTGGGGGGGGAGGGCGGGTGATTTTGATATTGGGGTTGATGGGCACACTTGAAGGATAATGTTTGATAAAGCATTCATATCTAATTATTATAAGTTTCTGAAAGGAATGTCTCCAATTAAACTGATATAAGATAACAAAAATATTATAGGGGAAAATACGGAAGGAAAAGAAAAACAGAAGTAGAACTATAAGTAACATGCGCGTATTTTGGGTGGGGGGGGGCTTAAGGGGACACCAAATTACCTTAGCGGGGCCTCAACTGACCTGAAGGGGACACCAAATTGGTCGAAAAGCAAATATAAATAATAAATAAAAATAGGGGGAAAAAATAATTAAACACCCCCTATATGTCTGATATGTGACCTTCTTTTCTTAGAGCCTGAATGCCGATTTTTTTTTTTTTTTTTTTTTTTTTTTTTTTTAAACAAATTAGGAGAAATTATAGGGAACGATAGAGGAGAGAAGGGAAAGGTAATAACATCTATGGTGGACTGTTGACATGATATCGAAATATGTTTATTATTATGATAACATTTCAACGTTTGTTTTTGTGTTTGTTTTTGTTTTTTTTTAACGTCAGAATCAAATTTCTATAATGTAACAAACCATATAAAATAAAATCATGTGCCTCCCCCCTGTGCTGCTACGGGCACTGCTGCTAGTCTATATAATAAAAGCCGAAGCCGAAGGACAAAAAACGGAGAGCTGACACTGCCCGAAAACGGGTAGTACCCGTTCTCGCGTGTTGTGCGGGTCGTGCGCAGCGAGACCCTACACGGCTTCCATCGTATCCGCACTGCATGAACGCGTGAAATCTAACACTTTCCCCCTCATATTCTTTGGGTATCGAGGTTCGTGCGAATGTTTGTCGCCGTCGTTGTTTTTTTAGTGTCAACACTTTGCTCAAACAAATCACTTAAAAAAAAAGCAGTGCAACGTAACATTCAGACGTCATGAAATAGGACCGTTGGATGCAATCTCGCCATTTTCGATGAAAAACTGGCACACGGAATTTCTGCGATCGATCGCTATAATCTATGGTGTCTTTAAGAAAGCAAAAACAACGTTAATCACAGCAACAAAAAAAAAAACAACAACAACAACAAAGAGAGAGAGACAGAGACAGAGACAGACAGAAAGGGGCGTCATAAAAAAAATAATAAAATATTTAAGAAAGCAAAAACAACGTTAATCACAGCAACAAAAAAACAACAACAACAACAACAACAACAAAGAGGAGAGAGACAGAGCAGAGACAGACAGAAAGGGGCGTCATAAAAAAAATAATAAAAAATATACGTGTTATATAGAAGTGAGAGAGAGATACATATAACAAATAGTAAGGGAGGATGGACAGCCGGGAAATTGATATAGAAATCAAACCACTAAAATTATAATTTTAAAATGATTATAGGCCCATATTACGTTATCGGTTACGAAGTAAATCATAAACTAATTATCTCATATACCTTTCAGTCTAACTTGATTCGGGTCTTTTAATTGTTAAGTATTTTCTTGGGTTTTGTTTTGATATTTCCGTTCAGGGAAAGGCTGCATGCTTCAAGAATAATGTTTTAATAAAATATTTATACCTGAGATACATCCTGAAAAGGAACGTCTTCAATTAAACCGATATAAGGTGAGTAAAATATATAGTGGCCAAATCCGGAAAGGAAAAGAAAAACGAAATAAAACAATGTATAGAAAGAGGATGGAACGAGAAAAGGATTAAAAAAAAAGAAGTGCTCTATATTATATTTGAATAATTCGTTGATCACACTCTAAAAAAAAGAAGAGAGAAAGAGAGAGAGAGAGAGAAGGGAAAAGAATAATAAACAATCTATGGTGGACGGTTTTCAAGGTATCGAAACATTTGTACATGTAATATAATAACACGGTATTCCTCTTTATTGATAATCATTATTTTAAACATCAGCAGCAATTAAAAAATGAAAATGAGTCGGTTGAAGGCGTTTTTTTTTAATGTCGGAATGAAATTTTAAAAAAAGGCGTCATAAAAAAATATACACCCCCAAACAGAGTGAGAGAGAAAGGGGCGTCTTATAAAAAAAATAATAATAAAAAATCCATGTTATGGAGGAGGTGGAGAGGATGCGCAGAGAGATATATAAACTAAAACAATAAGATAGCCGGAAAATAAAAGAGAAACGAAATTATAATTATGATATTTCAAAATAAATATAATTTAAAGAGAAAGCAAAATATTAAATTATGATATTTCAAAATAGATATAATTTTCATAATAATGATTGAAAATCAAATAATATTTCAAAATGAATATAATATTCGTTATATGAGGGAAAATAAAAAAAAATTATGGAAAATTGTTCTACCAATAGCCCAAAGAACATGAACCTCTCAGAGTTGTTTACCATTAACAGTTCAGTTAGGGCTCCAAGTACTCCATCGACCATTCAGGTGTCATGAATAATACAGTTTGATTAAAATGAAGGAAAAAAAATGAAAAAACAAAACAAAAACAAAACATGTTATAGAGGAGGTGGAGAGGAGGAACGGAGAGAGAGAGAGGAGAGAGAGAGAGAGATAAAGTAAATATTAAGGGAGTATAGGACAGCCGGGAAATAGAAAGACTAAACCAAACCACTAAAATTATGATATTTCAAATTGAATATATATTACGTTATACGGGAAAGCAAATAAACTAAGGGGAAAATTTATTGTACTGCCAATGGACCAGAACAAGAGAGCAAAAACGTAATTCGAAGCAATTAAAGAGCTTACATGTCACTTACACGATTTAATCCATGCAGATATCATGCACATTGTAATATATACCTCTTAGTCTAACTTACCTCTCAGTTTAACTGGATTGGTTTTTTTGGGGGGGGGAGGGGCGGGGTGATTTTGATATTTGGGTTGATGGGCAAACTTGAAGGATAATGTTTTGATAAAGCATTCATATCTAATTATTATAAGTTTCTGAAAAGAATGTCCCAATTAAACTGATATAAGATAACAAAAATATTATAGGGGAAAATACGGAAAGAAAAGAAAAACAGAAGTAGAACTATAAGTAACATGCGCGTATTTTGGGTGGGGGGCTTAAGGGACACCAAATTTACCTTAGCGGGGCGCTAAACTGACCTGAAGGGGACACCAAATTGGTCGAAAAGCAAATATAAAATAATAAATAAAAATAGGGGGAAAATAATTAAACACCCCCTATATGTTTGATATGTGACCTTCTTTCTTTAGAGCCTGAATGCCGATTTTTTTTTTTTTTTTTTTTTTTTTTTTTTTTAAACAAATATGGAGAAATTATAGGGGAACGATAGAGGGAGAAAGGGAAAGGTAATCTATGGTGACTGTTGACATGATATCGAAATATGTTTATTATTATGATAACATTTCAACGTTTGTTTTTGTTTGTTTGTTTGGGTTTTTTTAACGTCAAAATCAAATTTCTATAATGTAACAAACCATATAAAATAAAATCATGTGCCTCCCCCTGTGCTGCTACGGGCACTGCTGCTAGTCTACATATTAAAAGCCGAAGCCGAAGGCAATCAAACGGAGAGCTGCCACTGCCCGAAAACGGGTAGTACCCGTTCTCGCGTGTTTTGCGGGTGATGCGCAGCGAGACCCCACACAGCTTCATCGTAGCTGTACTGCATGAACGCGTGAAAGTAACGCTTTCCCCTCTATGTTCTTTGGGATCGAGGTTCGGTGCGAATGTTTGTCGCCGTCGTTGTTTTTTTGTTTTTTTAGTTTCAACACTTTGCTCAACAAATCACTTAACAAAAAAAGCAGTGCAACTCACATTCAGAAGTCATGAAATACGACCGTTTGGATGTAATCTTGCCATTTGCGATGAGATAGACCGGAATTTCTGCCTTCTTCTTCTTCTTCTTTCGTTAGGTTTAATGGCAATCAGTCATATTTGACTATTATCGCCAATGCAAATTTGACATTTCTCTCATATATATATTATAGAAGTCGATCGATCGATCGCTGTAATCTATGGTGTCTTTAAGAAAGCAAAAACAAAGTTAATCACAGCAAAAAAAAAAAAAAAAAAGCAATGAAATATACATGTTATAGAGAAGAGAGAGAGATACTTTTTTTTTTTTTACTATATTAAAGTAAAAGAAAAAGTAAGGAGGATGGACAGCCGGGAAATTGATAGACAAACCAAACCACTAAAATTTGATTTTTTTTTTTTTTTTTTTTTTTTTTTTTTTTTTTTTTTTTAAATAGTTATAGGCATATATTACGTCACCGGTTACTGTGTAAATCATAAACTAATTATCTCATATACCTCTCAGTCTAACTTAATTCGGGTATTTTTTCTTTTTTCTTTTTCCCCCTTCTTTTTTAAAGTATTTTATTGGTTTTGTTTTTGATATTTCCGTTCAGGAGGGCTGCGCGCTTCAAGAATAATGTTTTGATTAAATATTTAATACCTGAGATGATACATCCTGAAAAGGAATTTCTTTAATTATACCATATAAGGTGAGTAAAAAAAATAGTGGCAAAATCCGGAGAGGAAAGGAAAACGAAAGTAAAACTATCAGTATAGAAAGAGGATGGAACGAGAAAAGGATAAAAGTAAGTGGTGACTGTATTTGAATAATTCGTTGATTACCAGAGCCTGAAATGTGTTTTTTTTTTGTTTTTTTTTGTTTTTTTTGTTTTTTTGTTTTTGGTGTGATGGTTGACATTAATTCCGAATGCAAAGTTAGCAAAATCTAGAAGGAAAAGAAGTCTAATCGCATATATAAATATGTATAGAAAGCAACTTGAATCGGAGGGGAAGATGAGAGAGAGACAAGAAAGAGAGGAGAGAGAGAGAGAGATGGGGAAAGGAATAAACAATCTATGGCGGACGGTTTTCAAAGTATCGAAACATTTTACATGTAATATAACAACACGATATTCCTCTTTTATTAATATATTTAAACAACAACAGTAAAAAACAAAAACAAACAAACAAAAAAAAAATGGGTCGGCTGAAATTTTTTATTAGTTTGTTTTTTATTTTTTTTTAATGAAATTTTAAAAAGGGCGTCATAAAAATATACACCCAAAAAGAGAGAGTGAAGGAAAAAGGTGCGTCATATAAAATGATAATTTAAAATCCATGTTATGGAGGAGGTGTGAGGATGCTCAAAAAGATATATAAACTAAGGCAGTATAGGTAGCCGGGAAAATTAAAAGAGAATTAAACCATACTATCAAAGTTAAGATATTTCAAAATAGACATAAATTTCATTATGATCGAATATTAAGTAATATTTCAAAATGAATATAATATTTGTTATTACGAGGAAACTCAAATAATAAATGGGAAATTGTTCGACCAATGGCCCCAAAAGAACATAAGCCTCTCAGATTTGTTTACCAGCTAACAATTCAGTTAGGGCTCCAAGTATCCATCGACCCATTCAGATGTCATGAAATAATATAGTCATGACAATTGTATTAAAATGACAAGATATGTTATAGAGGAGGTGGAGAGGAGGACGAAGGAGAGAGAGAGAGAGAGAGAAATAAAGTAAAATAGTAAGGGAGTATAGACAGCCGGGAAATAGAAAGACTAAATTTCAAATTGAATATATATTATACGGGAAAAGCAAATAAACTAATGCTGCAGTCACACAGACACGTACCTATAGATACGTTTGTGTTGTTTCAATCTTATTTCTTCTTCTATTCTATCACTTCTTATGTAGTTTCTTTGTTTTACTGGATGAACGAAATTATCAATATTTCCACTGCTGACTATGACGGGTAGGCATCCGTGGGGATCGGCAAAAAAGAACATAATTTTTGGACGCAACCGGACGTAACTCAACGTAAGTGTCTGTGTGACTATAGCACAAGGGGAAAATTGTTCTTCCAATGGACCAGAACAAGCGAGCAAAATGTTCATGCAGTATCATGCACATTGTAAAATATACCTCACCTCTCAGTCTAACTGGATTCGTTTTTTTTTTTTTTTTTTTTTTGGGGGGGGGTGTTTATGATATTTGGGTTGATAGGCACGTTTCAAGGATAATGTTTTGATAAAGCATTCATATCTAATTATACTTTCTGAAATGAATGTCTTCAATTAAACTGATATAAGATAATGAAATATATAGGAAAGGAAAGGAAAAAAAAAAAAAAGAAAACGATGAGGCAACATGCGCATATTTTGGGTGGGGGGGGGCTTAAGGGGGCTCAAAATTTACCTTAGAGGGGAGCTAAACTGACCTGAAGGGAAGCCAAAGTGATCGAAAAGCAATATAAAATATAGAAATAAAAATAGAAATAAATTTTAAAAATAAAATAAAATGGGAGGAAAGATAAAAACCCAACGGACGGACTTAACTCAATCCCCTATGATTGTATGCGACCTTCTTGGAGGCCGATATTATTCTTTAAAACAAATAAGGGGAAAGTATAGCGGAAAGATAGAGAGAGAAAGGGAAAGGTAATGAAATCTATGGTGGACTGCTGGCATGGTATCGAAACATTTTTAATGTAATTATAATAACATAACATTCCTCTTTATTTAAATATACATTTTCAAAAAAGAAAAAAAATGGGCGTGGGTCGGTTAAAATCGTTTTTTTTTTAATGTTGGTATTAATTTGTATAGGTAACAATCCAAATAAAATAGAATTATGTGCCTAACCCCCTGTGCTGCTACGGCACTGCTGCTAGTTTCTATAATTACTTTAGTCTATTCTAGAGCTCTACTTGATCTACTGTTATCGATACCAAGAAACTGGAAAGTTGAAACAAAAGTATGGTATAGAGATTTACACATTGTCAACTTACCCTGTATGTTTACATTATGTAACAATTTACCCCGTATGGTGTAACAACCTACCCCGCATAGTGTACCGGGCAGGTTGTTAAAAAAACGTCTTCATTAATTAAGCTGTAGTTAATTAGTGTTTACATGTTTTCAAGTTTGATGTGCCTTAGGTTTTAGCCAACATAATAGGCTAACTACAGACCCAAAATGGAGTGTGTGAGTACTTTCATTAGAATTATCTGGCCCAAAATGTGAATTTTGTGGCTTATGCTAAAGTGTAGCGTGTTGGCGCGCGCGGCGCGCTGAAAAATGGAAATAATCGACAAAAAAAAAATAAGGTGTCTTGAAAGCGTCCTACAAAAAAGGAAAAGATTCTGAATCGATTTTTGTAAATTTTAGGAAATGAGCCCAAGTCATGGCGGATTCAAGTTTTTCCAAGACAAAAATAATTTAGGAGCTGGCATTGTGTGAGTACAAAGGCCGGCCCCTGATTCTGTGGACCAGGACCAGGACCGGAATTTCATTGAAATTCGCAATTTGAACCATGTGAACGTGGACTAGACCAGGAGTGGACCAGGACTAGCCCATCGCGATTTCTGATTGCTGCCGATAGCCGTAAACAGCATCGACCAAACTTTTCATATGAATTTGTGACCCCCGATTTCTTTCACCTAATTTGACGCTTTTAATCAGCCCGGCATTCACAGAACGACTACGCGTACAATGTCCGGTCAGCTGTGCGGTTGAATCTGATTGGCCGGCCGGGATCACGATAGGTAGGCGACTGTTCTTTTTTAGAGCAAGGGGGTGACACGGCGTTTGGGCTTAGTGGGAGGGACACGTACGGCGATTTATTGAGACCGTTTATTTATTTTCAGCAGACATTGTTTCTTGTCATTTTCTTGTCAAGAAAAATCTCATCGCTACCTGACTGCGTGATTATTTACGAAAAATCAGTACAAATGTCGCCTCTTTCTTCTTTTTCTAATTCAATCTCGATACCGCAGTGATCCACAAGATTAAAAAACCCTTGATTTCCCCTGAGCAAGAATGGTACGACCCGTAGCCGGCCTGGCTCGCTATAGCCAAGTTCCCCAAATCAGACGTAGGCATCAATTGGTTTGATCTTTTGAGTAAAAAATGACGTGTCTTTGTTCATCCAATAAGAATAATTTATATATCAACATTTTCAGAAGAGCTGAATAACTTAAATCTTTTTCCGTTGGTGAAAAATACCCACTCCCGCAATAAACTTACTGATAAAGCCGGAAGCATTCAGTCAAAAAAGTTCAATACCATAGAAACTTTGACAAAATTGATGAAATTCAAACAAAAAATGACGGTACGCTGAAAGAGCAAAAAATCGTGATTTTTATATCACCATAAACGAAGAAGAGTTACATTTTCTAATACTTTTTTCCGTTGGTGAACTAGGCCCATCGGGTCAAAAGATATGGTTGAAACAAAAAGAAAATTGTACCGTTTTGCAGCTTTATAGCGGCGCGCAGTGTGTTAGAAGGGGTTGACGCTTAAGTGTTAGGAAAATCCATATGCATCGTTTTGGAACTATTAGTCACACAATTTTTGACACACACACACACACACACACACACACACACATGCACACTAACCCCACACAAGGGCTTATGCTAAAGTCTTCGAGTCCGAAAAATGATAATCATTTCCAAAATTTCACAAAAATCGATCCAGAATCTTTTCCTTTTTTACTAGGA
>CALNVZ010003432.1:12153612-12181141 GCA_940671915.1 Paracentrotus lividus | reverse complement strand
TTAACTAAATTTTCGTTCTGAATTCGAATTCGAACTTTTAAATTCGAAATAGACACTCCTTAAAAAAATTAGCTCTAAAATAAAAAGATATCTCATGAAGACCATTATAATACTTTAATTAGATAATCCCCAGCTACCAACTCGCCGGAGAACTTAATCCCCACCTCTCTTATCTCTTGAGCAAATAAAGGTCTGGGGGATTGCCAAGCTCTGGTCACACCAATGCGTATATTTCCCAATTCTTGTGATTTTGTTTTTTTTTAACGTCGAAATTTACCCCATTAGCAACATTTATAGGGCTTGAATTATTTTCCCACTAAAGTGACTATTCGTACTTTTTGGCGTAGATTCCATTGACATAAGTTTCAACTCGTGAAATTAGGCTATTTCGATTTTGTATGTCTTCCTTCTCAGTACTTCCCAGTACAGCGGATTAAGTTGGTATCTTTATCTTCGCTATTGGATTAGAGACTACCATCCTATACTCAATTGTTTTTTAGTGCATGGCGTGTCAACGGCTTTGTACACACCCTTGGCTCTGTATGGGGAATGATGTTATGTCAAGCCTTGACAGGAGACCACTCTTCAGACGTAACTTCATCTCCTAGTGTGGGGTCTCGTAGCACCTCGATCTAACAGCAATTCGACCGCATCATTCTCTCCGACTTGCGCATTGGACTACATGGGCATATACCATGCAAACAGAGTCAACGGTTGCGATGATATGCTGGGCGAAAAGTGTGTGGATGAGAAGGCCGATGCTTTTTCGGACCATCATTACGGACGACATACCGTCTGCTAGTATAGCGTGTCGGACCTTGTACGTTGTACCAATGGGGATTCTCGTCCAGGGAATCGTCGCCCTATGTCACACGCGAGCTCGTAGGAGAAAACGAACCCGCCATCATCGATGGGACCCGGCCTTCGTCGATCCCCGTGTCGACGGTGTTGGCCCGCGGCCTGGAAAAGCCTTTCTTTATTGTAAATGGTCCTCGTTAAGCGTGTGAGTCTATGGAAGCACTCTTACCCCCGTAGCGCTAGAGAAATAATAGGAGTGATTATCTCATTATCTCATATACCTCTCAGTCTAACTTAATTCGGGTATCTTTTTTTCTTTTTTTTCCCCCCCCCCCTCTTTTTTAAAGTATTTTATTGGGTTTTGTTTTGATATTTCCGTTCAGGAGGGCTGCGCGCTTCAGAATAATGTTTTGATAAAATATTTAATACCTGAGATGATACATCCTGAAAGGAATGTCTTCAATTAACCATATAAGGTGAGTTAAAAAAAATAGTGGCAAAATCCGGAGAGGAAAGGAAAAGAAGTAAACTATAGAAAGTATAGAAGAGGATGGAACGAGAAAGGATAAAGTAAGTGGTGACTATAATATTTGAATATTCGTGATTAGCAGAGCCTGAAATGTGTGTTTTTGTTTGTTGTTGTTGTGTTGTTTTTTTTTTTTTTTTTGTGTGATGTGATATTAATTCCGAATGCAAAGTTAGCAAAATCTAGCCAGAAGGAAAGTCTAATCGCATATATAAATATGTATAAGAAAGAAACTTGCCTCGGAGGGGAAAAGAGAGAGAGAGAAAGAAAAGAGAGAGAGAGAAATGGGGGGGAAGGAATAACAATCTATGGCGGACGGTTGTCAAGGTATCAAAACATTTTACATTAATATAACAACACGATATTCCTCTTTTATTAATATATTTTACAAACAACAGTAAAAAAAAAAAAAAAAAAAAAAAAAATGGGTCGGCTGAAATTGTCTTTTGTTTGTTTGTTTGGTTTTTTTATTTTTTTTTAATGAAATTTTAAAAAGGGCGTCATAAAATATACACCCAAAAGAGAGAGTGGAGGAAAAAGGTGCGTCATATAAATATAATTTAAAAATCCATTTATGGAGGATGTGGTGGGATGTTCTAAGAGATATATAAACTAGACAGTATGGTAGCCGGAAATTAAAGAGAAACACTATTATCAAAATTAAGATATTTTCAAATAGACATAATTTTCATTATGATCGAAATCAAATAATATTTCAAAATGAATATAATATTTGTTATTACGAGGAAAACTCAATAATAAATGGGAAATTGTTCGACCAATGGCCCAAAAGAATATATAGCCTCTCAGATTTGTTACCAGCTAACACTTCAGTTAGGGCTCAAAGTAGTCATGAAATATAGTCATGACAACTGTATTAAAATGACAAGATATGTTAGAGGAGGTGGAGAGGAGACGGAGAGAGAGAGAGAGAGAGAAATAAAGTAAAATAGTAAGGGAGTATAGGACAGCCGGGAAATAGAAGACTAAATTTCAAATTGATAATATTACGTTATACGGGAAAGCAATAAACTAATGCTGCAGTCACACAGACACGTACGTACAGAATACGTGTGTTTATTTCTTCTTCTATTCTATCATTCTTATGTATGTCTTATGTGTTATGATATTTGGTTGATATGCACGTTTCAAGGATATTTTAATAAAGCATTCATATCTAATTATACGTTTCTGAAATGAGTGTCTTCAATCAAAATGATATAAGATAATAATATATGGGGCCAATCGAAAGGAAAAAAAAAGAAAAGGAAAAAGATGAGCAACATGCGCGTATTTGGGGTGGGGGGGGCTTAAGGGGGCTTCAAATTTACTTAGAGGGGAGCTAGACTGAACTGAAGGGGAAGCAAAAGTGATCGAAAAGAATAAATATAGAAAATAAATAGAAATAAAAATTAAAAAATTAATAGAAATGGGAGGAAAAGAAAACCCAATGGACGGACTTAACTCAATCCCCTATGATTGGTATGCAACCTTCTTGGAGGCCGATATTATTCTTTTTAAACAAATAAGGGGAAAGTTTAGCGGAAAGATAGAGAGAGAAGGGAAAGGTAATGAAATCTTTGGTGGATGTGGCTGGTATCGAAACTTTTTATATGTAATTATGATAACATAACATTCCTTCTTTAATATAATTTTCAAAAAAAAAAAAAAAAAATGGGCGTGGGTCGGGTGAAAATCGTTTTTTTTTTTTTTTTTAAGTTGGTATTAAATTTGTATAGGTAACAATCAAAATAAATAGAATTATGTGCCTAACCCACTGTGCTGCTACGGGCACTGCTGCTATATATATATATATATATTATAACTCACCTTTCCACTTGGTTGATTTTGACGAATCAAGAAAGGTTATATCACCGCTGCCAGATGACGAACACTCTTAAATAAATCATTGCTCCTTTTAACATTTTTAAAAGTCCGACTTTGAAAGAAAGTTATAACTTTTTTTCGGTGAGTGTATTAAAGAAAACAGAGTACTTGTGGATGGTACAGATCCAGTCGTCTTACGGTCTGAGAACAGAGAAATTTTAACTGCTCTGTAAGAGTAGCAAGTTGCCGAATGACAGACCCGAACGAGGAATGAAATATTTATTGAAATAAAAATTTCTTTCGAACAAAAAATATCTATATGAATTAATGAAATATGAATAAATGCTACCAAAAGTACACGTAACACTGATTTAGTGTTTTAAAGCGATAGCCTTATTGCCAGTCTAATATCATCCAATTTATTTTGATATGTAAAAGGCACTACACAACAAGACATTTTTTTTTTAAACAAAAGACATGGCACGATAATGTTCTACGAGTTCAGTTATTACAGAATAACATTAAAAGAAAATCTCTTATCCAACAATGATAAGACAATAGATTTTTTTAAACCAAATAAATGACCCCTTCTTTAAACAAGACTAAAATCAAAACGCTAACTTGATTTCGAATAATGTGAAACTCACAATAATACATAGACAGAATGCGGTTTATGAAATCAGTTACATGCACTAAACTAAAAATTGAATTGGAATGATTGATGATTCAATGACCTCTATGGAGATGTATTATTTTCAACACATTTTATTTCATATTTTAATTTGTTTTTGACATCATTCTAAGTCCCGAGATTACGCTATGGCATTTATTGTTCATTAGGAATCCGCATGTAATTAAATTTTATTCAGAGTATATGAGTTAATTCACAGTTTCATCCTCGGACTAGTTTTAACTAAATCGCCTCTTCAATCACTCCATATAGAGCGACGTATCTCCATATTTTTTGCTTTTATTTTCATTAAAGAATATTCAATTGTTTGATAGTCCCATTGTAAAATAGCGCGTGTACATGCGCGATAGTTTTTATCACTTGGTATTTCTCTATAAATATTAACTAAAAGGGCGATACTACGTTTTTTTTAAAGATACTTTAACATTTTTTGTCTATCCAATCAATCTTTAAAAAAGCTGGAAAAGTTAATAAAAATTGTGATACGAGAGAGAAATAGTAATATTTAATATTGTAAAATCGAAATGAATTGGCCAACTCATAAGTAAAACAATCCTTTCCCATTCGTTAACAACCCTCTTTATATCTCTCTCTTTCGTTAGCCTCTATTCTTTCCTGGTTACAGAAGAAATGTGCTTACAAGTTAAGTCCGCCCTTCTCTTTCTATCTCTCTCCCCCATTTTTTTTTTTTTTTTTTAAATCTCTGTCTCTGTCTCTCTCGTCTCTGTCTCTGTCTCTCTCTCTCTTTTTATCTCTCTCTCTCTCTCTCTCTTCTCTCTATCATCCTCTTTTTATGTTATACCCCTCCACCATTCTCTTTGCCTCTTGGTACCCCACCCTTATATTTTCTACTTTACATCAATCATACATGTACATATTAAATTTCTCCTCAAATAATTAATGAAAGAGAAGAAAAAAATCATTAGAGTTCTATAGCTTACACAGTTGGTTAAAACGGAACAAATGTGACACTCCTGATGTAGGCCTATATTTTGCAGTTCTCATGTAATTATCTGCAGGAGAAATTTACAACAAAACTATTTTTATAATACACACACACACACACACACACACCCTATACACACATAAATATACCCAATTTAATCGCCTTCAACTTAGTTTTCCTAAAAACTTTAACCTAAAGTTTTTACTTTAAAATATTTTGTTATCTCTCAAATGGATATAGGGATTCTTTATACATTATAATTAAACATAGGCAGTGTTGGACTGACTCTGATGTTTTGTGGTCACTTACTTCTTTCTTTATGGAGACGAGCTGATTTGGCTATAACTCACATTTTTCATAGACCTCAGCCCGAATATATTCGCTTTCAGTCCTCAATAAGTTAAGAAAATGAATTTCAAAAGAATTAAAGGCAGATTTTTTGCAAACGGTTGCTTGGAAAACATTTCTCTGACATCTATTGAACATATTGACAATCGAGCAAAATTTAAAAGCAAAACAAATAATAATGATAACATTATGAATAGTTACTAAAGTTCGGAAGGGAAGATATTACAATGTTTATAAATGAGGCTTACATTATTTCCTTTCCTTGCATTCAGTCAAAATAATAATGATTGAATTATAGTCTAGTCTCAGTTATCTAGCAATATTTCATAACATTATGCAGCAAAGTCCGTACCAATGGGAAGATTTTTGTTTCTTTTTAATAGCATAAAACACTAATCATACCATGGTAGTGTTTAGTATATCCTATATCCTATATTCCTAAAGCAGAAAAACAGACTTCTTATGCAATCTTTCCATTTCATTTGGTGCTTTAGATCTTTAGATATTATTAGTTTCCGACAATTAAGAAAAATCAATTTTGCGCACGCCTTGCTTCACTGAAAACCTAACCTCGTCCGTCAATTGACCGACTAGCTTTAAAGATAGTCTGTCAAGACGGACTAGTTTTAAAGCTAGTCTGTCATGTTAATCCGTCGAGACGGACTAGCATTCAACTGAATCTACATCTCTCAACTTAACGGACGAGCTTTAAAGCTCGTCCGTCAAGCTTGATGCTAGTCGGTCGACGTGACCGACTAGGACAATAAAGGCTGGGTTGACCCAGTTTACCCATTAAAATGACTGACTAGCTTTTGATACAAATAGTTGCAATGTCGTTTCAATGTACCTTCGCTATTTATTCTGTTTCCGAGCATAATCAAGATGATACATTCTGAAACAAAAGTTGTTTTGGCTTGACAATCTGAAAGCTTACGAGACATAACATCTATCATGACAAGCATGCAATTCACGAGTACCGGTAGATTCTAAATATTGTTCTCCATTCTTCAATTACAGGCCAATTGAATACCTTGTTACTATAGAACTCAAGAACCCGGTATTTTCTTACAGATTGCTGGTGAATGCCCGGCTTAGCAACAACAGTGAATAGAAGTTGGATACAATCAACATTCTCAAACAAAGGTTGTTTTGGCTTGGCAATCTGAGAGCAATACGATAGCCGAAATAACATCAATCGTGACAAGTACGCCATTCACGAGTAGATTAGAAATATTGTTCCATTCTTTAATTACAGGCTAATTGAATACTTCGTTACTATAGAACCCATGAACCGTCTATTCTTATTGATTGCTGGTGAATGCCCGGCTTAGCAACAGCAGTGAATAGAAGGTGGTACAATTGACTGAATAACATGTGCATTGCGAAAAGGACATCACTATTAGTTGCATTATCTGTATGTGAATTCCATTTAATGAGCAAACTGTACAGACGCACACTTGATATACCTCGTAAAGCTTAAGATTTTGATTATAATTAATGGCGATATCCTTCCTGTGACATGACTGTGTGAGTATACTCTTTTTTAATTCTTTATGTTTCAGTTCAAAGATAGCGTTATTTTTTCACATAGGTTAATGCTATAATCACCAAAGCGAAAAAATTATGTCTTGCCAAATCAATTTATAAATTGTGTGTATTATACAACAATAGTAACAATCACATTAGATTACGAAAATTGAAATTTAATTCTAATAATAAATATAGGCGCCACTTTTCTTTTAGATTACTTGTATCTGAAAGAAAAGAATATTGGATTCGAGGCACGACTTTGGGATTTCTGAAGTGGCTCTCAAGGACAAGTGTATACGCCAAAAATCAGGTAGGCCTACAACAAAAAGTCATGATGATGCAAGCCATGGCGGCGACCCCTGGGCCCCTTGCCTCCATTATTTGATAATTGCCATAATGTTAACTAATTGTGCCTCCTGTATTAATTCCTGTCTTCTGATTTATATCATCATAATAAAATGTTTTTTGTTTTTTGTTTTTTGGTTTTTTTTTAGCTCAAATTCTTGTGACAATATGCATGTTTTGCATCGTATCTTTATAATGTTTTTTTTTTAATATTTCAGATTTGACGTCTCTGACAAGCTGGTGAAGCCATATTAACCTCGTCCGTCATGCTTGTCTGTCAAGACAACAGCAAGAACATCGCGGCAACGGACTAGCTTTTACACCATGACCGACTAGCTGTAAAGCTAGTCCTGCTCAAAAGCTCGTCAGTCTGGGCATCATTACGACTAGCTTTTATGGTAGTCCGTCAAACTAGTCGGTCACGACGGACGAGCTTTAAAATTAGTCTGTCGTGACCGACTAGCTTTAAAGCTAGTCTGTCATGACCGACTAGCTCTCTGGAAAGCTAGTCCGTCGTGACCGACGAGCATTAAAACTAGTCCGTCTTGACGGACTAACTTGACGGACTAGCTTTCAAGCTAGTCCGTAGAGACGGACGAGTTTTAAAGCTAGTCCGTAATAACCGGGTTGTGTTGAAGGAAACCTAGTCCGTCGTGACCGACTAGTTTTAAAGCTAGTCAGTCTGGGCATCACTACGACTAGCTTTAAAGCTAGTCGGTCTACCCGTTTAGGTTTTCAGTGTTTATGTGTAGGTTTCGAACATAATAAGCAGAGATGACCTTGATAGAAGAGAGTGTTTATGTAATTTTGATTCTCTTTTTTTTTTTCTTTTTTTTTTACAACAGCAAATTATTTAAAATAAAGTGTATCTGCAAGAAAAATATTTCTGGCTTTAATTTGATTCCATATATACATAACTTCTGAGAAGATTTAATACCTAATTTACTTTTTCAACTCGGTTGTACCGTTTTTGTATGCATAATGTATTATTGCTATAATGATGTAACTATATTCTTAAACACGACTTGTGAATATATAAAGCAAATACATGGAGTTCTACCAACTACGTTTGGGAAATAAGGTTGAAATGATTATTGCTAATTATGCTAAAGAATATTTACCTAGCTTAATAAGAACAGTAATTCAGTTTCAGTTTTAGTTTAGTTTATTCCATATTTCCAATCAGAAACAATATTAACAACAAAATTATATGTCATATCATTTACAATACGTTAACAAAGGTACAAGGCGATTGACATCATAGTATCAGAAAGATAATTGAAGGAGACTAAGTTCATAGCTAGGCTCGTCACATTATAGACTCAGTGCTATAATTAAAGTACAAAAACACAAAAATTAGACATACAAAATATACAACTAACAGAAATTAAGAATGTACATAAACATATTCCCTAAATATATTGAGAAATAACATACCGTTGACAATAAAATTGTAAAATTTGATGTTTTTATTATGTGCATACAGACGCTGATTAAACGAGGCGAACCGATATGATGTCATCCATTGTCACATGACCACGTCATCTTGGCACCACATTATCTAATGACGTTTAATGAGTCTCCATGACGTCTCATGAGTCGCTGGAAAATCGAACATGTTAATGTCTATTATATTTTTTCAGTCGTGGAGACAACTCGGACACGTCACTGAGCCGTTTTAGAGTCTCGGAGACGTCTCCGCGAAGTTAGATAGCACCTGAAGTTCAGTAATTTCCATGTAAACAGATTGCCCCATTTACACTGGCTCTAAACATATTCAGCGCTCAATGGCGCAAATTTTGTAGGCTTCTGGAGGCATAGAAAGGCCAGCTTCACCTCGCAAACTATGGGTTGGTTGGTCAGGAGGTAGCTTGAATTGGAATTTCTGGAAGAGGTTCGTGAAAAGAAGAAATGATTCCATCTTGGCGAGCTGGACACCTAAACAATCACGACGACCTGCCAAAAAAAAAAGAAGGACAACACCTAATTTAGTATGAGAATGAAAGGTCCATAAAGAACCTTTCTGGTAGACCATTTTAAAGGAAAAGGAAATCATCCACGTAATTGAAGCCTATGAAGTAACTCTGGAAACATTTTCCTTCCTGTTTAGAAAGTAGGCCTACAATTAGAAATTTTTGACAGAGGAAATTTCTAACAGGTTTTTCTCTTGAAAATGAAAGATCTAGTTTCACAATAGAAATGTTTCTTCACTTCTTCTACATTTCTTCACAAATTTCCTGTATTTCAGGTCAACCATGTCAACCGTCAGCTCTTACCGATGCTGAATGGCATCCACGCCTCGTTCTTCTCGACTCTTTGACCATCAGCACTAAGAAACCGATGTGGATTGAATACGTGCGGGTCGCACCACTCTTTTGGGTCATGATGAACAGCATACAGGTTCGGAATAACGATGCTTCCTTTAGGAATAGTGTAAGGTCCAACTGGAACATCGGCAGAAGTCAAATGAGGGAGAGCGACAGGCAGAACAGGTCGGATGCGCATTACTTCCATCAGAGTCGCGTCGCAGAAGGGAAGATTTGGACGATCAGAGGTGGTGGGTTGTCGATCACGCCCAACAACCGTATCCAACTGGGTTTGTACCTTTTGGAAATGAACCAATATTTATATTACTTCATTGCATTGGTTATCAAGAGTTATATTTTCCAGGTCTTATGATAGGATTTAGTATCAAGCTTGATTAGCGTGTTGCAATAAACGGAACGGGCCAAACCGGAACATTTGGAACATTCTTCAAGGAGAGTGATTGCTTACATTTTGTATTCAAATAGTGATATGGCATTGCATCCATCCCTTATACCCAGAATATTGTTGATGATATGCCCTATACATTTTCTTTTAATTTCTGCTTTTGTTGAAATGATCACGGAGTTGACGTCAGGGATGTCAAACTTCTTTTATATGCGATGCACCTCCTCCGCCCTTCCTTAAAAAGTAAAAAGAATAAAACTCATGCTCGTGGTAATAAAGCATATGATTTCCTCAACCAATTTGGCTTAAGATATACCAGCACCAATACCACTATAACCACCATTCTTAAAATTGACCACATCGCCCCCCCCCCCAAAAAAAAATAATAAGAATAATAATAATAATAATAAAATGAAAAGGAAAGCGTGATAAAGTTTTTATTTTAAGGTTCTCTTACCTTTGTCTGTACATCAGGATGAACAGCAAGGTAGAGAATCACCCATGAAATGGTCACCGCTGTGGTCTCTGTTCCAGCTCCAAATAAATCCAGTGCGATTCTCCAAAACTCATCCGACTTAAATTCTTTCGAAATATCATCAGCTAAGAAAGCATCAACGAAGTCCCGGATTTCATCTTTCTGGAACGTTTCTCCATGGACGCGGTTTTGCTCCTTGATAAAGTTCATGACCTTGAAAAAGGATTCGCGGTAGTGCTTGTAACGTGAAGTATGAATGAGTGGTTCGAAGAGATTTACCGGGTCATTTTCAGAGATGAGGGAAAATAGCTCAACCCATCTCTTTAAAACTTCAACGAACTTTGCATCATCGTACTCGAATCGACGGCCGAATATCAGTTGGGCAATTATGTTGGCCGTTGCTTGGTTCAACAAAAATGACAGATCGGAGGGTTCACCGTGAAGATTCCTGATTTCTTCAGCCAGGTAGCGACTCTCGAGGTTGATCTGAGGCACCAAGCTTTTCTTACCAAATCCAAAGGAGCGAAGAGCAGGGAGAGAGAATTTCCGTAGGTTATCCCATGGTTTGCCATTACTGAAGACTACAGAAGCTGGATAAGAATAACACAAAGTAAACACGCATTTTTTTTTTCTTTTTGCATTACACAGAATAATTGAATAAGGATTATTATAAAATAGCATTCTTTACCATAGGTGATTCTTTTCCCTTTCTTAAAACGTTTGGTCAAGGTTTTTGTTTATGATATGACACCCACGATCCCGCACCCCCGTGCCTAAAAACTTATTGGGAGTCCTCAAGGGGGAAATGATATAAACACTAAAAAGTGGGGGAGTGTTTTTTTTTTACTCTCTGTCTCTCTCTCCCTGTGGATCATGCTTGATACTTCACGTCCAGCAACATATTGAACTTACCACTCTTGTTAGAGTCTGGAATTCCCCATCTGATATGCCCGGGTACAAATCGATCTGAAGAGAATGCCCCTGACTTCACCAGGACTTGTTTCATGTTCTCCCTGTCATTCAAAACAACGAAGAGGAACGGACCTCGTCGTAAACTGAAAATGGGTCCATACTTCTGAGCTAAATCCATGAAAGCTTCATGAATTAAACCCGTATTGAACTGGTATCCGATAATTGGGATTGACCATGGTCCTGGGGGTAGATTCTTCGGACGACGAACAAACCAGAAGCAGAAGAGAAACCCCAAAGCTCCAAGTAATACAGCCGTAGTGGAGAGGGCAAACATTTTGCTTTCTACAAACCAACAGTGTATGAAAACAGCGTAGTATAGTATCCAAATCGAAGTGAAGGCGATATGAAATTACTCGACAATAAACATTCCAAATAGGTACAATAGAACTCATTGACCCGTATTCTGAACTTTGGTCTGAATTACAGTTGATTGGACAATAGGCTGACAGTAGGATCACACAATTCAATGCGATCATAATATTTGTCAAATTAAACCTGAACTCGAGATATTTTCGAAACCGCAGTTCAGACTACCGGTAATTGGCATGTAAAAAAAGAAACACCGTCATGAGTCAAGGAGACATCTCCAAAACCCGAATAATCGAAGTGTCACCGAGATTCCGAAACGTCTTCGCGACGGAAAGGGTGCATTAATTGTTATTTATTTGTTATGATTGTCTAATAATGGAAGAACAGTGCATGGCAACCACTTTATAAACAATTGAACAATATGTCACAAACATACATAGTCTCTCCCCTTTTCAGTGTTATGCCTGCTACAAAAAAAAAAAATCTTTCTTACTCCCAAGATAATTGGTGTTCTTTACGAACGTTGATCCCAAATAAGGACCTACGAACTACAAGGTCAGCGCTCATGCATCTGTACATGAGAGCTGTTTTGATACAAAGTCCACGATGAGTGACGTCACAATGTAAACAGGTAAGTTCATGATTTTAATAGATTTATGTTACCCCCATGCTCGATCAGTCAAGGGCTTATCTCACTTCCCTAAACAGTCGTATCAGGGCATCTTCATTATTATCCTTGTTCTGCAGAAGGTCTCATGGCTGTCGGATATATAGCCAACGGGGATGTCTATAATATAGACATTATGTGCCCTGATAAAAAAAAACAAGTAAAACAACCGTACAAAAAACCTTTAACAATACAAATAAAAGCAGTCTAAGTAGGGATTTTGATTTTTTATAGTATTAAATGAAATATTTGTTCAGTTTTTGAGCCCCTCCCTCCCTGGATGTTCTGTTTTTGTGAACAAAAATCATCCCGATCACCAACCCTCTTCTTCATTCCACCTGGTATATATTTCATTTTTTTTTAAAGCATTTGCCTTACTGAAAAATTATATTTGTTAAATATATATGTAGAATGATGTGCATGTTATTGTATTAATCTATTTTGTATACAATGTCGTATTGTTGAAACTGAACTTGATATTATACTACGCACAATGTCAAACTTGAATTGACTGTAAATCAAAATAAGTAAAAATTTGTACATTCAGATATTTGTTTTCCTTGACATACCGCTTACCATGTGTCTATATGATTTTAAATGCAATGTCCGAACAAACACTCCACATACAACAACACGCCCTAGAAACAGTTATCACAGCTTTGTTTATCGGTTAATTTCTAAAACTAATTTCAACCTTTGACCATACAATGGATACATATTTTTAATACCTCTCACATCAAAGCAGTCTACCATGAACGTGATCGAAATTCCCAGCCAATTTCCCTTATGACAAATATAATCCAATGAAAAAATGGGGGATATGGTGACCACAAAAGCTGATTACAAATATGAATTTGTATTACATGACCTTTTATTAATATGCACGAGCAAGACAACTTAAAATGTAAAGATATTATTCACTGTATTGATTTTCTTTACTTAACTGAACAAATATTTCAATGTCAGCTGACAATCTCTCCTTCTGATATCATATACAGAATAATGCAACAATTGAAACGTATTTCATTTCGTGGCAAAAAGAGTGGGCTAAAATGATACGTTTATTATTCCACAACTTTCACAAATAAAGCACGTGAATGTTCAAAATGCAAACAATAAACTACGCAAGATATAAATCGATGAACATGAACAAAATATACACGAAATATTATATACAATCGAATAGCAAAGAATCGCAGTCCTGTGTACTACTGGGGAAAAATGAGTGAAGCATATCGCCATAATAATCATTTTAATTTCAAAGAAAAATCAAATGAATCATTTGTAGGGAATACAAAATTTAATCTTTTTTTTTTAAATAAAAATACTTGCTATATAATGATAGATTATTGGCATTTGTTCTTGATTATAAGTTGTTTTCCAATTCTGGATGAAGTATTGTTTAATATTTTTTAATATAGTTTATATAAGAATAAAAACTACACCATTTCCCAACTACATAAATAACTAAACACAACATAATGATAATAAACTTACATCAAAATATTGCGCTCAACAATTTCAATTATTATTCGATTCGGTTTAATGCGGCGGTCACAACTCGTCGTAGGCTACGGGGCACGTGCCATCAACGTAGCCTGCGTTGCATGTACAACGCACGCACAGGTCCTGGGTCAACTTCTGCGATTCCTGCGTTTCTGTAGTAAGGGTATTGTAAAAACCTCCTGTACGTCGTACATGCATTGTACCTTCAAGGTACCTCCGCTGCACGAATTTTCTACGAAATCCATCGTAGGGAGTTGCACGTCGATGGTACGGCGAGTTGTGACCGCCGCATTAAGCCAAAACAACGCTATAACTCAAGGGATTTATCATAAAGCATATTGCTTTTTAGGATCCATATAATATACAGTTTAAAAATGAGCGTATATATCGCAACAAGGATAAAAATATTCTACAAACTTTTTTTTTTTGTGGTAAAATATGCAAATACGCTTTTCAAGGACAAATGCACATCTTTTCAAGTTTCTTGTATATCGAGAAGAAAATGCAATAACTTGACATAATTATGAATTCATTTATATATGCATATTGAGATTACGTCACGTTGGTTCCCTGCATAAGGAACTGTTGAATCCCCTGCGTACAAGTGACTAAATAAATGCTCTTAATTTTCCGATTTTGCCCTTTTTTCAATGCTGACAATCAATAGATGCCACTGCTGCCTCGGTAATTCATCGCTCAATGGCGCAAATCTTGTAGGCTTCAGGAGTAATAGTAAGGCCAGGATAAGCTCGCATACTGTGGGTTGGTTGGTCCGGAGGAAGCTTGAATTGGAATTGCTGGAAGAGGTTCGTGAAAAGAAGAAATGATTCCATCTTGGCGAGCTGGACACCTAAACAATCACGACGACCTGCCGAAAGATAAACAGGATAATATGCAATCTTAGTCTTCATAACGCTCGTCTACTGCTTAGGCGTCCTATATAAATTGTATTAGATTATTATGAGGCCTGTGATTTTGAATACAGTGAAGGTAGCCCGCGACTCAGAGTGACAGGGACGTCGCGTTCATTTTATTTTTCAAGCCCTGAGCAACTTACAGCGACGTTTCTGCGACTAATGCAACTAACTGATACGTCACAGGAGACGCGGCGACACCATCCGAAGAGATAACACATTACCTATATTATGGCTTACCTACAAGTCGGGCATTGTTGTTCTGTCTTCACCCATTTTGTACCATACACAGGCAACCACACAAGTCCAACCCGTCCAACCGTTTTACCTTCCCCTATATGGTAGATATCTATTCTTACCTATGCCGAATGGTATCCATGCTTCGTTCTTCTCAACTCTTTGACCATCAGCACTTAGAAATCGATGTGGGTAGAATAAGTGGGGATCAGGCCATTCCTTAGGGTCATGATGAACAGCATACAGGTTCGGAATAACGATGCTTCCTTTAGGAATGGTATAGGGTCCAAGAAGGACATCATCAGAAGTCATATGAGGCAGAGCGACAGGCAGAACAGGTCGGATGCGCATCACTTCCATCAGGGTGGCGTCGCAGTAGGGAAGATTGGGACGATCAGATGTGGTTGGTTGTCGACCACGCCCAACAACGGTATCCAACTCGGTTTGTACCTGTTGGGATGTTCAAATAAAGAGAATTTATTGTAAAGAAGTCATTGCTCCAAATGGCGGCGGTAAACCTAAAGGAGGGGATATCACAAAATCATTTTTTTTAAATTTTTTTATTTATTTTTTTTTTTCAATCAGAGGCCGTTTCTGACGATCAATTTTTGCTTCAATATTTCAAACTTTCAAAAGCCAGTCAGACGAAAGATATTCAAATATGAAAAAAAAAATTTTTTAAATAGCATAGTAGGCCTACAGCAATATAACAAAAAAAACGTTATGAGTAGGCCTAAACAGGGTGTCTCATGCAGATAAAGCGGAACCCGAATTATCAGTTGTTTTTCTTTTTGAATACATAGACCTTATAACTTCCATGTTGAATGCAAGCGAACAGTAAAATGTTAGATGCGTAATTTCAAAGTTCATCTTTTCCTTATCATTTTCCTCCTTCTTGCTGTTACTTCCGGTGTGAACAGCTAGGTATACAGTATCACCCATAAAATTGTCACTCCTGTGGTCTCTGTACCAGCGGCAAAAAAGTCAAGTGCGATTCTTCCAGAATTCCTTCATGATGTCATAATCTTTCGAGATGTCGTTTGCCATAAAGGCGTCAGTAAAGTCCCGGATGTTCTCTTCTGGAACGTTCTCTCGTGGATGGAGAGTTGAATTAAACAAAATCCCTCAGTTTTGAACGTTGTATCACGGGTAAGGTTTGTACCATGGTGTATGAACGAGTGATTCGAAAACGTTCACAGGATCAGTATCCGAGACAAGGCCGAATATATCGGCCATTGCTTCTAAACGCTCCTGTGAACTGGGCATCGTCAATATTCGTATCGTCGACCAAAAATAGTTGGCATATGATGTTGCCAGTTGCTTTTTTCAATAGGTTATACAGGTCGACAGGTGCACCATGAAGATTCCTAATTTCTTCAGCCAGGTAGCGACTCTCGAGTTGATCTGAGGCACCAAACTTTTCTTACCGAAACCGAAGGAGCGGAGAGCAGGGAGAGAGAATTTCCGTTGGTCATCCCATGGTTTGCCATTACTCCAGACAATCGAAGCTGTACAGAAACGAAAAGACAGAGGCTATACCATAGAGGGTGGATCCGCCTCTATGGGCTATACTAATTACAGGCCTGTAACCAGGGGGGGGGGGTTCGGGGGTTCGAACGAACCCCCCCCCCCCCCCCGCAGCGAGCAGGGTCCGCTTTTTGGCAGAAATTCAGCAGATACTTGAATAGAAATACAAGAAAGGAAGATTAAACCACTTTGCTTTCAGTCCCCCTACTTGTAAAATCTTCGCTCTCGCTTCGCGCTCGCAACTTTTATTTTTGGGGATGATACTCATGGTATTTAAGAAGATATTACGCCAAGAATTTCGCAAGGAACGTTTTCGTTTGCATTTGTGTTCTATTTTTATATTCTTAAATGATTTTATCTTCAATTTTAGGAAATGATATAACAGAAATTAGGCCTAGTGCAGAGGCAGGGAACCGGGGGGGGGCAGGGGGCACAGTGACTCCCCACCTTTTTTTTTTTCATCCACCCTAAAAGTGCCCCTATTCATGACCAAAAAGTGTCCCTTTTCTAAGCTAAAAAAGTGTCATCTTTATACTAAAAAGAAACATTTCAGAGTTTTGAAAAGTCCCGTGGACAATTTTTGTTTAAAAAAGGGGTACTTTTAATACTAAAAAGGGCCCCTTGTTACCTCATATGTCTTTTAGACCCCCAAATTTTCGGCTCGCGCTTCGCGCTCGCGGATACTAAATAGGGTTCATAATGCACAATAAACTACAATTTTGAGCTCAAAGTTTTCTACTCGCGCTTCGCGCTTGAGGATATTGGGGTCTAACAGAGGCGGTGGAACCGGGGGGGGGGCAGGGGGCAGGGTACCCCCACTTTTTCATGCACTCTAAAATTGCCCCTTTTCTTAGCTTAGAAATGCTCTTTTTATACTAAAAAGAAGCCTTTCATACTCTTTAAAAAAAAGTCCCTTGGACAATTTCTTTAAAAGTGTCACTTACAATACTAAAAAGTGGCCCTTTCTTTACTTCATGTATGTCTTTTAAAACCCTATGCGACCTCGCACTGTAAAATTAACAAACAAAAAGTATTTAAAAAAAAAAGATTGGACCAAGTGTCCTCTGCTGGAGACAAACCTTGTCAAAAGAATTTGTGTAATTGTGTTTGGGCTAGATTTGGGGTGGGCTAGGAGCCTGCAGCCCACAAAATATTCATAGCAAAGATTAATGAGCCAAGATTTTTATGTATCTTTAACATGGATCCTAAAGAAAGTCTACAAGTATAAATAGACTCTATAATATTGCACAATGAACTCCAATTTTGATCTCAAATTTTTTTGGCTCGCGCTTCGCGCTCCCATTCCTTTATAGCCTATTCATTAATAGATGAACAATAAAAAATGAAAGTTATTAAGATTCCTAAAATTTTCAGCTCGCGCTTCGCGCTCGCGGATACTATAAGTATATTGGGTCTACAATGCACAATTAACCCCAGTTTTGAGCTTCGTGCTCGCGGATACTAGAAAGAGTCTACAATCATGATAATGCTTAGTTTACTCTAAGTTTAACTCAAAATTTTCGGCTCGCGCTTCGCGCTCGAAAAAAATTTCCTTGCAAAAGGTCCAGTTTTTCATATTACGAACCCCCCCCCCCCGTAAAAATCCTAGTTAGGGGCCTGAATTATATGCTGCTCTAGTTGTTGTTGTTGTTGTTTAGGTTTTTAGTATATAGGGATAGAGACAGCTATCACTGGGTCATGGGCTTTCACGTGGTATGGAATGGTATGTTATTATTTTCCGTAATAAAATAAAACGTGATACATTTACAAAATATGATGGCATAATAAATATATTTAACATTCTATTCAGTTCCATTAATACAAGTGGCTCTGTTCTGTCTAGAGGTCCACGTGCTCCTTGTCAATGTAATGCCTCTTCGCTCCCTTTGCAAATTGCCATTTCCTCTTCAGATGAGTGCTCGTTTTCCCCGCTATTGAAACTGGTATCCGAATAATTCGGGATTGACCATGGTCCTGGGGGTAGATTTTTCGGACGAGAACAACCAGAAGCAGAAGAGAAACCCCAAAGCTCCAAGTTAGTAATACAGCCGTAGTGGAGAGGGCAAACATTTGCTTTCTACAAACCCAAAGTGTATGAAACAGCGTAGTATAGTTATCCAACATCGAAGTGAAGGCGAATGAAATACTCGACAAAAACACATTCCAAATAGGTTACATAGAACTCATTTGCACCCGATTCTGAACTTTGCGTGCTGAAATTACAGCTTGATTGGAACAATAGGCTGACAGTAGGATCACACAATCAATGCGATCATAATATTTTGTCAAATTAAACCTGAACTCGATGATATATTCGAACCGCAGTTCAGCACTACCGGGTAATTGGCATGTAAAAAAAGAAACACCTGTCATGAGTCCCAACGGAAGACATCTCCAAAAACACCGAATAATCAAGTGTCACCGAGATTCCGAAACGTCTTCGCGACGGAAAGGGTGATTAATGTTATTTATTTTATTGATTGTCTAATTAATGGAAGAACACGTGCATGGCAACACCACTTTATAAACAATTGAACAATCATGTCACAAACGCATACATAGTCTCTCCCTTTTCAGTGTTATGCCTGCTACAAAAAAAAAAAAATCTTCATTACTCCCAAGATTAATTGGTTTTCTTTACCAACGTTGCATCCCAAATAAGGATCCTACGAACTACAAGGTCAGCGCTTCAGCATCTGTACAGTGAGAGCTGTTTTTGCACTACCAAAGTCCACGATGAGTGCACGTCACCAATGTTTAAACAGTAAAGTCATGATTTTAAATAGATTAATGTTACCCCCATGCTCGATCAGTCAAGGGCTATATTCTCACTTCCCTAAACAGTCGTATCAGGGCATCTTCATTATTATCCTTGTTCTGCAGAAATAGGTCTCATGGCTGTCGGATATAACCAACGGGGATGTCTATAATATAGACATATGCTGCCCATGAATAAAAAAAAAACAAGTAAAACAACTCGCTACAAAAAACCTTTAAACAATACAATAAAAAGCAGTTCTAAGTAGGATTTTGATTTTTCTATAGTATTAAATGAAATATTTGTCAGTTTTTGAGCCCCTCCCCTTCCTGGATGTTCTTGTTTTTGTGAACAAAAATCATTCCCGATCACCAACCTCTCTTCATTCCACCTGCGATATATTTCATTTTTTTTAAAGATTTGCCTTACTGAAAAAATTATATTTGTTAAATATCATATGTAGATGCATGTGCATGATTTGTATAAATCTATTTTGTATACAATGTCGTAATTTGTTGGAAACTGGAACTGCTTATGTATACACGGCACAATGTCAAACTTGAATTGACTGTAAATTCAAAATAAGTTAAAAAATTTGGTACATTCAGATATTTGTTTTCCTTGACATACCGCTTACCATGATGTGTCTATATGATTTTAAAATGCAATGATCCGAAACAAAACACTCCACATACCAACCAACACGCCCTAGAAACAGTTATCACAGCGTTTGTTTATCGCGTTAATTTTCTAAAAACTAATTTCAACCTTTGACCATACAATGGATACATATTTTTAATACCTCTCACATCAAATGCAGGGTCTACCATGAACGGATATTCCTTCTCAACCGTTTCCGATTGGTCAGTAGGGGAAGCACGATTTGTATGACAATAATAAGATTTCTTAACTCTCACCTGATCGAAATTCCCAGCCAATTTCCCTTATGACAAATATAATCCAATGAAAAAATGGGGGATATGGTGACCACAAATGCTGATTACAAATATGAATTTGTGTAATTACATGACCCTTTATTAAATATGCCACGAGCAAGACAACTTAAAATGTAAAGATATTATTTCACTGTATTGATTTTCTTACTTAACTAAACAAATATTTCAATGTTCAGCTGACAATCTCTACCTTCTGATATCATATACAGAATAAGCAACAATTGAAACGCTATTTCATTTTCGTGGCAAAAAGAGTGGGCTAAAATGATTTACGTTTATTATTCCTCAACTTTCACAAATTAAAGCACGTGAATGTCAAAATGCAAAACAATAAACTACGCAAGATATAAATCGAGAACATGAACAAAATATACACGAAATATTATATACAATTCGAATAGCAAAGATCGCAGTCCTGTGTACTATGGGGAAATGAAGTTAGTGAAGGCATATCGCCAATAATAATCATTTTTAATTCAAAGAAAAAATCAAATGATCATTTGTAGGGAATACAAAAATTTAATCTTTTTTTTTTAATAAAAATTACGGACCAATTGTATATAATGATAGATTGATTGGCATTTGTTTCTTGATTATAGTTGTTTTCAATCTGTGATGAGTATGTTTAATATTTTAAATATAGTTTTATATTAAGAATAAAAAACTACCACCATTTCCCCAACTTACATAAAATAACTAAAACACCAAACATTAATGATAATAAACTTACATCAAAAATATTGCGCTCAACAATTTCAATTATTATTCGATTCGGTTTAATGCGGCGGTCACAACTCGTCGTAGGCTACGGGGCACGTGCCATCAAACGTGTAGGCCTTGCGTTGCATGGTGTACAACGCACGCACAGTGCCTGGGCCGTTCAACTTTCTGCGATCTTCCTGCGTTTCTGTAGTAAGCGTATTTGTTAAAAACCTCCTGTACGTGTACATGCATTGTACCTTCAAGGTACCTCCGCTTGCACCGAATTTTCTACGAAATCCATACGTAGGGAGTTGCACGTCGATGGTACGGCGATTGTGGACCGACCCGCATAAGCCAAAACAACGCCTATAACTCAAGAGGATTTATCATAAAGCATATTGCTTTTTAGGCATCCATATATATACAGTTAAAAAATTGAGCGTATATATCGCACAAGGAATTAAAATATTCTACAAACTTTATTTTTTTGTATGGTATAAATATGCAAATACGCTTTTCAAGGACAAATGCACATCTTTTCAAGTTTTCTTGTTATATCAGAAGAAATGCAATAACTTGACATATATGAATCATTATATATGCATATTGAGGATACGTCACGTTGGTTCCCTGATAAGGAACTGTTGAACCCCTGCGTACAAGTGACTAAATAATAAATGCTCTTAATTTTTCCGATTTTGCCCTTTCAATGCTGACAAATCAATAGATCCCCACTGCTGGCCTCGGTAATTCATCCGCTCAAGTGCGCAAATCTTGTAGGCTTCAGGGAGTAATAGTAGGCCAGGATAAGCTCGCATACTGTTGGGTTGGTTGGTCCGGAGGAAAGCTTGAATCGAATTGCTGGAAGAGGTTCGTGAAAAGAAGAAATGATTCCATCTTGTGGCGAAGCTGGACACTAAACAATTCAGCGACGACCTGCCGAAAGATAAAAGCATAATATGCAATCTTAGTCTTCATAAAACGCTCGTTTACTGCTTAGGCGTTCCTATATAAATTGTATGATTATTATGAGCCTGCTGATTTTGAATACAGTGAAGGTAGCCCGCCGACTCAGAGTGACAGGGACGGCTGTTCATTTATTCTTAAGCCCTGAAGCAACTTACAGCGACGGTTTCTGCGACTAATGCAACTAACTGATACGTCACCAGAGACGCGGCGACACCATCCGAAGCAGATAAACACATTACCTATTTATGGCCTACCTAGCAGTCGTGGCATTGTTGTTCTGTCTTCACCCATTTTGTACCATACCACAGGACCAACCACACAAGTCCCAACCCGTCCAACCGTTTTACCTTCCCCTATATGGTTAGATAATCTATTCTTACCATATGCCCGAATGTTATCCATGCTTCGTTCTTCTCAACTCTTTAACCATCAGCACTTAGCAAATCGATCATGTATTGTGGGTAGATAAGTGGGGATCAGGCCATTCCTAGTTCTGATTGAACAGCATACAGGTTCGGCAATAACGGATGCTTCCTTTAGGAATGATGTATAGGGGTTCAAGAAGGAACATCATCAGAAGTATATGCAGGCAGAGCGACAGGCAGAAAAGGTCGGTGCAATGCGCATTCACTTCCATCAGGGTTGGGCGTCGCAGTAGGGAAGATTGGGACGATTCAGATGTGGTTGGTTTGTCGACCACGGCCCAACAACGGTATCCAACTCTGGTTCTGTACCTTTGGGATGTTCAAATAAAGAGAATTTATTGTAAAAAGTCTTGGTCCAAATGGCGGCCGGTAATACCTAAAAGGACGGGGATATCACAAAATCATATTTTTTTAAATTTTTTTATTTATTTTTTTTTTTTCAATCAGAGGCCGTTTCTGACGACAAATTTTTGCTTCAATATTTCACTTTCAAAAGCCAGCTCAGACGAAAGATATTCAAAATGAAAAAAAAAATTTTTTAATAGCATAGTAGGCCTACCAGCCAATTATTAACAAAAAAAAACGTATGATAGTAGGCCCTAAACAGGGTGTTCTCATGCAGATAAAGCGGAACCCGAATTATCAGTTGTTTTTCTTTTTGAATACATAGACCTTTATAACTTCCATGTTGAATGCAAGCGAACAGTAAAATGTTAGATTGCGTAATTTCAAAGGTTATCTATTTCCTTATCATTTTCCTCCTTCTGCTGTACTTCCGGGATTGTGAACAGCTAGGATACAGTATCACCATTAAAATTGCACTCCTGTTCGGTCTCTGTACCAGGCGCAAAAAAGTCAAGTGGATTCTTCCAGAATTCCTTTCCATGATGTCATAATTTTTCGAGATGTCGTTTGCCATAAAGGCGTCAGTAAAGTCTCCGGATGTTCTCTTACTGGAACGTTCTCGCTAGGATTGGAGAGTTCGAGTAATTATAACAAAATCCCTCAGTTTTTGAACGTTGTATCACGGTTAAGTTTGTACCATGGTGTCATGAACGAGTGATTCGAAAACGTTCACAGGATCAGTATCCGAGACAAAGGGATATATCGGGCCAATGCTTCTAAACGCTCCTGTGACTGCGGCATCTCATATTCGTTATACGTCGACCAAAAATAATGTTGGCATATGCATGTTGCCAGTTGCTTTTATTCAATAGGTATACATGGTCGACAGCGTGCACCATGAAGATTCCTAATTTCTTCAGCCAGTCGTAGCGACTCTTCGGAGGTTGATCTGAGGCACCAAACTTTTCTTACCGAAACGAAGGAGCGGAGAGCAGTGGAGAGAGAATTTCCGTTGGTCATCCATGGTTTTGCCATTACTCCAGACAATCGAAGCTGTACAGAAACGAAAAGACAGAGGCTATACCATAGAGGTGGGATCCGCCTCTATGGGCTATACTAATTACAGGCCCTGCTAACCAGGGGGGAGGTGGGTGTTCGGGGCGTTCGAACGAACCCCCCCCTCCACCCCCCCCGCATGGCGAGCAGGGTCCGCTTTTTGGCAGAAATGTCAGCAGCATACTTGAATTAGAAATACAAGAAAGGAAGATTAAACCACTTGCTTTCAGTCCCCCTACTTGTAAAATCTTCGCTCTCGCTCGCGCTCGCAACTTTTATTTTGGGGATGCATACTCATGGTATTTAAGAAGATATTACGCCAAGAATTTCGCGAGGAAAACGTTTTCGTTTGCTTTGTGTTCCTATTTTTATTATTCTTAAATGATTTTATCTTTCAATTTTTAGGAAATTATGAATATAACAGAAATTAAGGCCTAGTTGCAGAGGCAGTGGAACCGGGGGGGCAGGGGGCACAGTGACTCCCACTTTTCATTCTGGAATTCCCCATCTGATGTGCCCCGGTACAAATCGATCAGAGAAAAATGTTGCCGACTTTACCAAGGCTTGTTTCATGTTCTCTCTGTCATTCAAAACAACAAAAAGTAATGGGCCTCGTCGAACACTGAAAACGGGTCCATACCTCTTGGCTAAATCCATGAAAGCTTCATGAATTAAACCTTTATTAAACTGGTATCCGATAATTGGGATTGACCATGGCCCGGTGGAAGAATTCTTCGGACGCACCGTACAAACCAGAAACATGAAAAGAAACCCCAAAGCTCCAAGTAAAAAAGATGTAATAGAATAGGCAAAACATTATGCCTTCTGCAAAGCAACAATGCTAATATTAATGAACCGTGCACAATAGAACTTTAAATTCAAAATGATGTCGATACTCACGTGCACGAACCGCGTTCTGGCATTGACATTGACGAACAATAAAAAAAACTTTGACCCACAAATCAAAGGGCGACAAGACCCTTTAGATTTGGGTTCTTTCAAAAGGCGACAAGTTTTCCCTTCTACAGGTGGGGACCAGGGGACCAAAGGTCCTTCCCCCTTCCCCCAAACCAAAAAAGGGAAGTGATAAAAGAAAAAGGAGAAAGGATATAAGGTAAAAGAAAAACGAGAACGAACCCGAGTAGGAAAGGGGCCGGGGACAAACTTTTGCCAAGGAAAAGAGAAAATGTAATAAGGTAGGGTTCAAAATGGCAGATGTTCGTGTCACTATCCTTTCTCCTTCTTCGAAAATTCCTTTCTCTCATTTTTCTATTTTTGTTGATTTTTCTATCTGTTGCACACTTCATAATCACATCTTTATGGTTTTCTTAGAATTCCGAAACAAACCTGAAATCTGAATTAGGGGACTCTACCCGGAAAGAATTGAACGCAACGAGATTCCCATTAGGCGAAAGAGAAGTAAGATCAGCTTGGGAACAGGGGTTAAGCAGAAGAGGGCATTGTACAGAGTGAGTCAGAAAAAAATGTCCCATTATCAAGTATGGACTTTCAATCATGTCTTGGTAGAGCCCTCCTTCCGGCATTAGTTGCTTACCTTTTAATTTGAATATTTACACGAATGATTGAATAACAAAAGACTGCAAAATTTCAAAATGCCCCATCCCAGTGGATGGGGAAGATTAAAGGGAAACAGTAACTTTCAAAAACAAGAGCAATTAGATCAAGATGAATAAAATTATATTGCTCTAATAGTAAAAACAAACTACTGAAAATTTCAGATCAAATGGAAGTCATTTACTACCACAAAACAGTGTAACAGCCAAACGCGAGTGAATTTTCAACCCTTTTGCAGCAAACCCTCCAGCCCGCTAGGGTCGGGGGGAACACGACAGGAAGTGGGGTGTCTTGAAAAGCACATGGTAATTTGTTTTCCACCACGAGATGGTTTACTAAATTTGAGTATGAAATCATTGATATCTCGAAAGTAAAGCAAGCAATTAACTTGTAATTTTGAAGAGATACCAGACTGACCTATAAGTTTATAATTATGTTGACAAAATGAGCTAAATCAAGAAATTGTGATTTGAATATCATTCAATGTTACTGCATCCCTTTAAAATAATTTTTGAAAGAATATGTGTGCGCGCGCACACACACACACACACACACACACACCCTCACCACACACACATTCACATCCTCACCACGTACACACACACCCTCTCTCACACAAATGCACATCGTCACACACAAACCCACAAACACATGAACAATTCATAATGCAACGTAAGCATTTCCCATTTTCTTTAATATTTTTAAACAACATGTCATCATGTCATAAATTTTGAAGTAGTATTTGGAAGTGGTAATTCCCTATCAACTTTAAGTGTGAGGATATGTGCGTGTATGTTGTGTGTGCGTGTGCGTGTGTGTGTGCGTGCGTGCGTGTGTGTGTGTGTGTGTGTGTGTGTGTGTTTGTGTGTAGGTTCGAGTGTGGATGTCTGCTTTTGTGCGTGCACATAAGTTATAAATTCTCAGTAAGTTTATTCTTCACCCAGCCACTTGGCGCAAGGGAGATTTTGTGGTCTTCTGAATATTGTCTGTTATTCAGTCATGCGCGCTTGAATAGGGTACCAACCAATGCTGGGAGAATGACTCTACCAAGACATCATGAAACCCGTGATTATTATATTGATACTTCGATCAAGACACCTTCAAAATGATGGGACTTTCTGACTCACTCTCTAAAAGGTGATTCATGGTCTCCTCCTCTCCGCGTTCGCAATACTGACCGTCCTTCATTGTTAAGTGTAAATGCCTTGCAACGGCCGACCCATGTACAGTAGCTGTCCGCAGACGATTTAGACACAGTCAGATAGGCCAGTGGTTCGAGGGACGTCTTTGGGCTGATGTTGACGCTGTGTGGTGCAAGAGTCGAGGCGGTTCGACCAAAGGTCTAGCTTACGGTTGTGGGGGCTTTGGTTTAAGGGCACAGTAGAGTGTAGAAAACTTGATTTTAATCGCTTTCTTGTTGGCATAGCGTTGAAGAGAGGGTGGAGTGGATCATTTTCTTGTTTAAGTTCCTCCTTATGGGAGAATGCTGACCCCCTGATGTGAGGAGGGGCGATGCCACACAGGATTTAGAGATCGTCTACCTTGGTTGGTGTAAGGCAACCTGTTATGACACTCTTTGGACAAGATCGAGTTCATGAGGAGTACCCCCCCCCCCATCCATTCATAGAAGAATTTCAGTTAGCGCTTTGTGTTCACATAATAATCTACCCGTGAAGAACTTAAAGGGGAAGTCCGGACCTCCAAAACAGTTGGGTATTCAAAAGAAGAAAAATTAAAAAACAGATTTTAAAAAGTTCGAAGGAAATCGGACTACTAATAAGAAAGTTTTTTTACGATGCAAAAAAAACCCCTGATCGCTATACCAAATTGTCAACAGCTGTGATGTCATAGGGGCACTACATGCCATATTATGCTCTATATTGTTTAATCATAATTTTCGCTTTATTTGTCAAGATAAAGTTTTCCTCATAACTTTCCCTGATTGAATTGATGGAAATATGTTACTGCATCTGTGCATCATGCAAAAAAGATTATTCATTGTGCATAAAGTGATATTTTTTTGTTAAAATGAATATTTTTTCCCTTTACTGATAACCTACTTAAAATCTTTGTTTTTGTATTTATAGATGGTTATGCTGATTTAACAATGTAAGAATAGATGAAATAGCATTGCCATCAATATTACTTGCGCAAAGTTACGAGGAAAAGAGTTTCTTATCAAGTTAAGTGAATATTTATCATAAAACTATATGGAAAATGCATGGCAAGTAGTGCAACTATGACATCGCAGCTGTTGCCAATTTGGTATAGTGATCAGATTTTTCTTTTGCATCGTAAAGAAATCAATAACTTTCTTATTAGTAGTCCGATTTGCTTTTTAAAATATGTTTTTTCTAATTTTTCTCCTTTTAATAAGAACAACTTATTTTGAGTTCGGATCGTCACTTTAAAG
>CALNVZ010003432.1:12132490-12153587 GCA_940671915.1 Paracentrotus lividus | reverse complement strand
CAATAAATACAACATAAAAATACTAATTTCATGTATAAGTCAAAGGATGAATTGAAATCAAATATAGATAACCTAAAAATCTATATATAATAAAAATATAATCTTCAAGTTCTAAAAAAATGTATAAAAAATTAATGCAAATCCTTGCTTTTCTGATCATTCATTCTTTTGTGAGGTCATAATATATTTTTGTGTATCAATTGAAATTTCTATTGAAATGCAAAAGCAGGGCTGCTTTCTACCTCAAACTGGAACATTTGACTTCTGAATGCTGTTTTTTTAAATCCCAAGTGCTAACAGCAATCCACTCACAACCAGGTATAATAAGTTTTAAGGTATCAATAAATGAGGTATAGTTACATCCTTATTGATGATATAAATATTCGAGTTGACATAAGCATAATAAAAATTGTAATATGCAGATACGCTTTCAAAATTGGGTTAAACTTTTTTCGTGGGTGTTCCTGTATACATGTATGGGAGAAGCATTATAATCTCAAATTGTCAATTACATGCCTCCAGCAACTCAATGCCTGTAAGTGAACAACTAGACCTTATCATTATAAAAATTAATTGGCAACTACATCCTATTTCGCCAGTTATAAATAGAAATATTAAGTATCATATAATTATGAAGAAAGACATGGAAATGAATCTTATACGGGTTACAGAAAACAGTAATAATACGAATAATGAAATGAGATAAAAGAAAAATAAAAAAAAAAATGGTAGAATAACGGTAAGAAAATACGAATCAGCTCAGAATTAAACGAATCAGATATGCTCGAAGAAAATGCTTTAGTTTGATAATTTAAGGAATAGACAAGCTTTTACTAATGAAAATTATCAAAAGAAAACTGTTGTATCTCACATCACTTCCCAACAAATCCACAAACGAGTAAAATTGACATGAAATAGCTTTTTGGATTCAACTTAATTTAACCTTTTAACAGACTCGCAGCACATCTTAAAAAAAAAAATAATAGACACTGTCAGGAATGTCTACAAATTATGAATATGAATCTTTATTCCCTAAGAACATGATGACATTTATCTTGATAGCGTCCACTATGGACCTTATAATGGATTATATAAGTCTGTCACAATGTGCCATTCACATCTTGACTTATAAAAAAAACCCCATAGTTGGGATGGTAACTGTGGCATGATGGGTATAATTAAAAACTGGTCATTTGCTTTCTCTAACTTAGGACATTCACTACTATTCATCATGCATGATTGTCACATCAGTCTCAATTAAGATTATGGAGATGGAGACATAAACCCAGGCAGAATGCCCACGATCATAAAAACTTGTGAAATTATGGTAGGAGGGGCTGGAGTGAAAAAAAATATGCCTACTCATTTCAGAACCAATTTTTTTAATCAAGCTGATGATTTAATTTGAAAATACTACAAATTGGTTTGCCAATATCCACAAATATAAACAGAATGAATAGCAAGAATCAATCATTTTTTTTATTTTTTTCATACTCACAGAAAGAATAGTTTATTGATAATATTTTTGGTGTTAAAGTTTATTTAAAGAGTTTTTGAATGCTAAATGTAGCTAGCAGAATTGAGCCCAAAAGGCAAAAGGTGAAATCTATAAACAGAAACCACTGTTATGGTGGCCAATCTATGTATAGAATTGCCAGCCATTAAAATACAATCACAAACATCAACGAACATTATTTTCCAGGGGCACATGACAGACACAGAAAAAAAATATCCTTAAAAACAACAATGAAGAAAGGAGAAAAAAAAAAGGAAAAGAAGAAAAAGGCAAACTAATATTACAGAGAAAAGATAGTAAAACTAAAATAGTGAAGGGTACACAACAACAAAGAGATTAGAAATGGGCATTTCAATATGAAAACACAAGAAACAATATGAATGTATGATTTCCACAAATCAAGAGTTTAGTATGACTGCCAACACATTAGCAAGCAAATAAGTGGGATGATGTTAATTCATTGCATATTAAAACTAACCTTCTCTCATGCTCTTCGAACAACACCTGATCTTAGACAACATGAAGCGCACTTGCTAGACTTCCCCTGACTGCTCGAAAAGAAAGAAGAAATACTTGTCACTTTATATCTTTAAGAGCAATAACTATTACAGGTTATTTAATTGCTAGAAATATTATTATTATACTTCACCGTACATGTTAAAAGGGCATCTTTTCTCCTCAGGATTTTCCTCTTGCCATCATTTTAGCACACATTTTTTTTTACTGTGCCACACTCTCTAACTTTTTCTTTTAAGTACTGGGTGGTGGCTTGTCACCAAAGTCATTCATAACGTTACAAAACACCATATAGAATCAATGGTGATTCAGTTCTCTTGTATATCAAATTATATATTATTGATTATTATTTATTTATATGGCAAAGTAAAATCACAAAGATAATTATTCAGAATATTATAGTAGTAACATAGCAACCAACAAACATGTTCATAATTCTTATAACTATTACATAATGATTGGCGAAAACACCACCCATCAAGGCCTCATCTTTTTAAACCCTGTTGGCTAAAATCAGGCATTAACCGTTGCTACAGCGGCATGACCTTTTAATATCATGGTCATATTAAAAACCAAAATATGTCTTGATGAAAATATAAAGTGGTTCAAATTCAATCTAAATGGAGTTTTCTGACCTTTTAATCATTAGTTATAAATTTAATATACCACTACTAATTGTCTGAAATACTTATCATTTTTATTAAAATAAATATAATGCTTTTCAAAAGTTTCTCTAACATGTAATGATAAATCAAACACAAATTAGCAATAACAAAAGGTCAGAAAAAAATGGTAATCCATAAAACAAGAAAATCGATCTCACATCAGTCCTACATGATTTATTCATATACTCTCCATTGGGCTCACCGATCGTGAGAACATAGTAATACTATCATAAAATATTAAATTTTGACCTACTAGTGGTGCTTAAATAGATTACAACGTATAGTCCAGAATGTATCCATCCACTCTACACCACCTATCCACATAAAAGGTCGTTCTGAACTCTGGTTAAACAGTTCAGTTAAGCTCTACAAAAAGTATCTAATAATAATTAATGATTAAGCTTAAAGAAATTCTTTAACACTCAAAAAGCATGATTATTTTTCTCATAGCTATATTATTATGTACACAGTACAGCCTACAGCTCTTCAACTTTGCAGCCGCGAGCTCACTAGCTCAGCTAGCTGCTAGCTAGCTAGTGGAGCGCCATCTACGTTTGTAATTGACCGTATATATCGAAAAATGAAGGCTGCTGCTGCTGAGGGGTGCTGATGTCCCGATTGTCTGTCGCTGAATCTCAAATTTATTTTTAGTGGTAAGTTAAATTAAAGCCTATCTTCAGCCACTTTGATAATGACATTGTGTTCTATAGATGGTAAGGATAAAACTAAAGTTATGCTTTTCACTGATCATGTGCTGTCAGTTGTTTTAAACGTAATGTGAGAGTGAGAAACTGCAGTGTCGAGCTCGAGTGTCGTTGACGTGGAATTGGATGGGCCATGATGGGGGGACTGTCCCTTAAAATATTTTGCGGTCCCTGCCTGGTCGGGCGGCGCAGCTAGACTATGATCATGTAGCTACGTAGGCAGAAATATTCCACCGTTCTCGGGATATTTTCTAATATTTTCTAATATTTATTTTGTTCTTATTTTGTGAGCATTCAGTGTTTAACCAATGGCAATGCAATCCCAAAATAGCGACTGAATCCTTCGGTCTAGTAGCTACGTAGCCTGGTTGGGTTGGGTCACTGATAAATATAGGAGTGAAGTGGGAGTACATTAGACCGAAGGATTCAGTCGCTATTTTGGGATTGCATTGGTTAAACTTTGAATGCTCAATACAATACAAAATAATAAAAAAATCTAAAATATTAGAAAATGTTTGAAAAAAAACAGAGAACGGTGGAATATTTCTGCCTAGGACTCAGTAGGAGTACATATGCCCATGGGTGGCAGGTTTTGCATCATGGTCCATGGCATTTGTTTTTCCCCAAGGTGTTCTACTTTTTGCAAATAGTCTATTGTATTGACTCTAAAGTCTCTAATAAATGACAATGATTGAAACCCTCCAGAGTAATAACTCTAATATTTCTTTGTAGCCTAACAGTTAGATCTAGTTTATCAGACAGAACTGGATTTCAATAAATTTGATATCACTATAATAAAAAAATTAAAAAACAGTCCAAATTTTTTCCTGATATGTGGAAAAGCGCAGGGGAATGCATTTAGTATGGATCTACTCAAGTAGCCCCACAGTGGCTTTGCTGCTTGCGTTGGTTGGGTGAAGCCTCTTTAGTCTAAAGCTGGCTGAGCTGAAGCCTCTTTACAGACTTTGGTCATTGTGGATCTACATGTAACCAATACTCTTACATACAATATACATTTACAGTGCGTCCCAAATAGAACTATACGCTATTGAAATGGCTACCAAAGAAAATTTCTTGGGGGAAAAGTTTAGATATACAGTAGGCTAAAGCTCATATCCTCAACTTTCATTATGACACAAAAAAATCTGTCCGTGACCTGAGTCACTGTGACTAAACTCTGTTACTAACCAAGTGAGAGGCTCACACTCGGATAAAACAAAGATTTCAGCTCTGTCTTCTTCCAGCTCATCTGGCATGACTTCCCCCTCTCTGACGGAATGGATGATCAGGGAGGCGAGTGGGGAGAGATCCTCGCCCTCTGTCTAAGAAGACTGAATGAGCGTGAGGCAGAGTCTGAGAGGGTCTTGATTATGCAATGACACTTGCAACAAATCTTTAGCATATAAAAATAGCACAAGGTGCTAGAGTAAAATGTTGAATTGTATGTCAGCCGTGATTAACAAAATGTTTAGCTTTGAATTATACTTCCTTCATTTATAACATACCTGTTGTGACTAGATCTCCAGAACTTTTAAGAGGGCCCATAGAGTGAAAGATCATTGTTAAATTGGCAATTCCACTGTTCATGTCACACAGTTGTATTCTTTTTCATACTGTTTTTGTATAAGCCCCAAATCATTTTACCATGAAAAATCTAATTTAAAAAAAAAAGGTAAACTGACTTAACAGTGAAAATGCCCATTTGGGGAGAGATCATAAATCCAATTTGACTACATAAAATAACTCGAGTCTTTAATTATCTTCATACTTGTCATTTGAAAATGTGATGTGATTCAGTACAGCCATAGACGTAACATTCCCTGTTACGTCTATGGTACAGCTCACTTTTATATCGTCGGCTTGGAGCCAGAAGGGCGCTATTGCAGATCAAAGATGTTCCGTTTGGAGCCAGAAGGGTGCTAGTACCATTGACTTTGTACAGTATTAGCGCCCTTATGGCTCTCAACGGAACATCTATAAGATGCATTAACGCCCTTATGGCTCCAAGCCGACGATATGTGATTCAACTTCATGTAGTATTTGTCCTTTTTATTTGATTTCAGTTTGTTGCTGAACGACTGCAGGATGACGGGTATAGATAAAGTGCTTGCATTGATCATGCAAAACAAGATTGCAGCCATTCGCTTTGAGCTGGTTGACATCCATGGCATTGGACACAGCAGGCTCATTACATCAAGGCACTTCAAAGACAAAGCTGTTCATGGTTCCAGCTTCAACTTACTGGCCTTGGTCCTAGATCCTAAGGGGAATCGGATCGCTGAAAATGAACTGTCTTTAGGGGACGTTGAAGCTGTCACCTACCCCGTCTACGAGACATTCCAGAATCTAGTATGGTGTCAGAGTACAGCGAGGATCCTTGTGGAACCCACTGTCAACAATGAATACATGCCACAGTTTCCTAGAAACAATGCACGCAGACTGCTAGAGCTACTCACCGAGAATGGAGTGTCGATCTTATCTTCTTTTGTGCATGAGTTCTACTTGGTTGATGAGAAGACGGGAGAGCCAGCAGAGAAGAGTTCTAATTATGCAGCCACCACCAGACTTTGTAAGCTTGAAGCATTCATCAATCTTCTATTGGCATGTCTGCCCAGAGTTGGGGTGGATGTGGAGAGCATCGAGTCATTGAGTGCTCCGGGACAAATCCGAGTCACCTACAAGTCGGCCTTTGGTGTTGCATCTGCTGACAATGCCTACACCTTCAAGTCAACGGTGAAAGAGTTGGCCACCAGGAATGGATATGTGGCAACCTTCATGACCAAACCCTGGGCAGAGCACAGGGGCAGTTCCACTTACTTCTGCCACTCTCTTTGGAGTGTGCAAGACCATAAGTCCATTGTCTTTAACTCAGAGTCAGAACATGGTCTATCAGCCACATGTCAGAAGTGGATCGCAGGAATCTTATCCCATGCACAGGCTATCACGGCGCTCATGGCACCCACGGTCAACTGCTATAGTCGCTTCGAAGCCTCATCATCATCACAAGCCCCAGCCAATTGTTCATGGGGGATAGGTAACCGTACTTGCGCTATCCGTGTGAAAGTCAACGGCTCCAAACGAACCATTATTGAGAATCGTATACCGTCAAGTGGCAGCAACCCTTATGTAGTGATGGCAGCAACAGTTGTGGCTGGTCTAGATGGGCTACTCACCGACATACCTCTCAAACCTGCTACAGAAGGAAGTGCCTATGATGAATCACTGGAATTGCCTGAGCTTCCACTCTCTCTTGAGCAGGCCATGGAAGTTTTAGAGACAGACGAAGTCATCATGAATGCACTCGGTAAAGACTTTGTCAAGTTCTTTCTTGCTGCAAAGAGACATGAATGCAGTGAGGCTCGCAAGGCAAAGAAAGCTGCAAGTATTGATGGTGAAACATGGGAACACAGCATGTATTTTGACACAATTTAATTATCGGTCTGAACATGAACATGTTGGTTTGTATGATAATTCCTTCATGGTCCATAATCAGATGCGTATACAATCTTGAAACATTGAATGTGATTAAGTACTACATAATTAATGTTTTGCCTTATGCCATACTTTCCACCAAATAGTACACCAGCACTGCAATTTTGGGATTAAGTATATCTTCCCTTTATGAAATGTAAAATGCATATATCTAAAAGTGCACAACTTTATTTGAATGTATCGTAATAGCCCTATCTTGAAAAGAAAAAATGACTTTTTTTGTATCACATGTTGATGATTTATGGAAAATTTAGTCTGACTTTTTTTTTAAGCCGCAAGAGCATGCTTGAAAAAGTGTAAGCCATTTTGGACAGTTATTTTGAAAGACTTTTTTTATATATATATATAATATTATACAGTGTGTTCCTAAAAAAAGGGTAATCGAAGTTCCAAAGGTCAGTCATGTTAAAGTATTTATGGTTTGTTTTTGTGATTTGTTTACTAAACTACTTAGTAACTCATCAGCTTTAATTTGAGACATTGCTTACGTCTAAACTGAAATGGGTCACAGAGTTAGGGTCATTTAAAGGTTATAGGTACAAAACCCATTTTTTCCAAGTTTTTCGTTTTTAGGGTATGAAACCAACTTTTTATGAAATTTTGGTTTCATAGTTTTGAGGGGTTTTGTTACACAAAGTTTCGATGGAATGCAACCTCATTTGTCAAAGGACCTGTCTCACTGGAAATGACATGGGTTCTCGATTATGCATGAGTCTCTGGAGTCTCGGAGATGGATTGCCGCGACGTCTCGTGATTTTGCAGGAAGTCGGGAGAAAAATCAAACAAATGTCAAACATGTCCAATCTTTTAGTAGACTTCTTTAATACGCGAGCAAGTCTCTGTCACGTCTTTGCGGGGTTGCCGCGACGTCCCTTTAGTATCCACGACGTCGCAGAGACGTTGTCGGAACTTGCTAATGATTAAAATAAATCAAAAGATTTAATAATTTTGACATTGCTGGCGTCTTAAAGAGGTCTCCAAAAAGATCGAACATGTTTGACTTTTGTTCCATTTTCCCTCGACACCCTGAAGTCTCAGGAGACGTCACCACGACGTCTCCACGACTCAAGAGACTCCTAATTGCAAACATATCTCATTGCCATTGAGATAGGTCCTTTGACAAATGAGATTGCATTTCATTGAAACTTTGTGTGACAATACCCCCCAAAACTATGAAACCAACAATTTATAAAAAGTTGGTTTCATACCCTAAAAACAAAAAACTTGGAAAAAATGGGTATTGTACCGATCACCTTCAAAGGACTCTAACTCTGTGACCCATTACAGTTTGGACGTAAGCAATGTCTCAAATTAAAGCTGATGAGTTACTTAGTAGTAATAGTAAACAAATCACAAAAATAAACCATATACTTTTGAAATGACTGACATTTGAACTTCGATTAAATTTTTTTTAGAAACACACTGTATAGTTTAATTTATCCAAAAATCATAAATATTGATGAATGTATGTATTTTGTGGAAAAAGAAAGAAGAAAAACTTAACTTTAAAGTGATGCGTTTAATATAATGATTATTTTCTTTACAAGAGAAAATAAGCGACAGTTTCGATTTCCCCTTTTCTGGTCTGGGAAGACCTGTACTTTTATATGTAAGGTACAAAATCAACAAACTAATCTGGATTTCTTTTCTTTTGTTCTGTTTGTTTTTGTTTTTTATTATGCTTATGTATGTATGATTTGCTATTATTTTGATAAAGTTTTTGAAAACCATATTGCCTTACTCGTGTGCTAAAGAAGATTCTATTCACAGATTAAAGTTCATACAATATTTAATCTTTAAATAATGTGGTGCTTTAAATACGTATAATTTTGCTAACACAAAGAACTGCTTAATCATTCAAAGACTATTGAACTTTTGATTTTGAGCTATATTTTTGAAATACTGTTTTTAAGTGATGTTTATATTATACAAAGAAAAAACACATTCTCGATGTGCTTGATTTTCTAAAAGTATATTTACAAAAAATGACTAGTTTAAGGAAGTTGGAAGAAAATTTTAAATGGTGCTCTTTGCCAAAATAAATCAATAGCAGGTACCATTCAGATTATAAAAGAAATAAATAGAAAACCTTAAATAGTATAAATCTACTGGTTATTGATTATGATGCCAGTTGTTTTAGTTCACTTTTTATTTTGTTTATATTTTGCCAGTAATATATGCTTCGTGATTATGTGAGATAATTGATAACATTTGATTTGTAATTCAAAGCAAAAATACAGACTCTGTGTTTGTTGATTAAGAGCTTGAAATTCATGGTTTTAAAGCAGTATACATGTACATGTATAAATTCTTTGTATATTGATGCTACTGTTTTTATCTGTAATGACCGAGAGCTAAATAACCACAAGTGTTTTAGTAACATGTTGAATGAAACCAGGCTTTTCTCTATAGCACATTAAGCTGTATAGACTTTAAGTTTTAATTGTTAGCTCACAAGCACATACACAACCACCACACAATGGATTATTGCCATTTGGTTTACAAGACTGTATTACATATACCCTATTGTTCTTATTTTATATGGTTCATAAGCATTTGCATCGGCTTTTATTCCCATTTGGTCTATACTCAGTCTGTCTAATATCCATGGTCTAAATTCTATTAGCCATTTGGTCTAGTGACCAATCTATTACCAGTGTGTTTGTGTCATCATTAGACCATATGTTTTGTAGACCAAATAATTGGTATCATGTTGTATTCACAGTAAATAAGCATTTATAAGACCAACTGGGATTTAGACCAAATTGTCATTTGACTATTTACCCCAATTATTTTCAGACAAAACCATGGATAGTAGTAGACAGGCTTGTAATAGACCAATTGGGAATAAGACTTGATGGTTATAGACCCAATAACACTTAATCATGCCATGTTTTATATAGTTACGAAACCAAAACAATGAAAGGAAATTGATTCATCAAATTGGTTTATGCATTTATTCACAAGTGACAGTGACAAGTTTTATGTATTGTATTTTAAGCATTGTAAAGTACTTCCTCACCATGTGCCACTCACAATTATAAATCACTAAATTAATCACTAGTTTCATGGATTACTTGTATTCAATTAATTTCTTATAATATATGTATAAGTACATTACAGTTTATTCATAGAATTTGTTCTGATCCAAATAATTATACAAACATAGTAGTTATAAAATTCCTGACAGACATTTACTCAACTATTTATCTGCTCTATCCATACAACATTATCAATTGAGTGACTTCAACCCTGGATTCACAGTATACTCTCTCCCTAACCAATATAAAATGGGAAAAAGAGGAGACGGATGAATATAGATGTAAAGAAAGAAAAGTACGGAATAAGTGAGCAGAGAGAGAGAGAGGGGGGTGAGGAGGAGAGAAAGGAGGAGAGAGAGAGATCTGATTGAGCCATTAAAGATTACAGGGGAGATAGATAAAGAAGGAATAGAAGAAAGAAGTGGATACGAAAGAGAGACCTTGAGTGAGGGATAGAAGGGAGTACAGGTGGATGTAGATGGGTAAAGAAGGAACAAAAGAAACGAGTGGAGAGAGGTCAGAATGAGGGAGAGTTAAAGGAAGATAGAAGAAGGAAAAGGGTGAAACCGAATAGATAGAGAGTGGAAGAGATCGGAGTGAGGCATGTAAAAAATTCATGGAGTAGAGTACAGAGAGAGATAGAAAGGGACAGAAAAATTGAGACGGGATTATAGAGAGAGAGTTAAGAATGAGGGATAGAGGAGAGTATACAAGAGAAGAGATAAAAAAAAAAGGGGGGAAGAAGAAGCTGTAGATCACAATGAGAAAAAGAGTGAGGGATCAGAGGAGACTACAGCGAAGATAAACTGAGAATAGATGGGTAAAGAAGAAAAAGGAAGAAAGATGTGTGGACAGTATAAAGAGATCAGAGTGAGGTATGGAGGAGGATCGAGATAGAAAGATGAAGAAAGAAGAGACAGGAAGATAGTTCAGATACAGGGGGAGATCGCTAGTAAGATGTCTTGAAAATGAAAGAAAAAAGTGAAGACCAGGGGGGAAAAGAGAGAGAGATGCCTGTGGACATCGAGTACAGTGGTGGAAAGAAGGAAAGGAAACTAGAAGTGGGAAGGACAGGATAATGAGAGAGAGGGAGAGAGACCGTATATCAGAGTGATGGATCAGAGGAAAGTAGCCTAGAGATAGATGGGTAACGATAGAAAATGGAGCTCGAAAGAAGTAGAGGACACTGTACAAGAGAGAGAGAGAAGAGAGGCTGATTTGAATAATGAAAGGAAAGACTGACGAAATGGAACGGGATAAGAGCTGAGAGATCCGAATTGAGGATGAAAGAGACTGACCACTGGGAGCCAGTTATATATAATGTATAGGTAAAAACTGTTAAAGATGGAAAGAAAGCAGAAGAGGCATATTAAAAGAGAGAAAGAGAATAGAGAAGAGCAGACGAGAGGGCATGGCCGGGTGGGGCATGGGAATCTTCAAGAGGAGACTGACTCTGGAATTTTATTAGTTTTAAAAATATAGAAAAATAAAGAAAAATATTAGTGAAAGTTTGAGAAAATTGACCAGAAAATAGGGAAGTTATGAATATTTAAAATTTTTGATTCTGTGACGTCACGTCGAGCTGCTCTTCCATGTGTTTGTGTATGCAAATTCCATAAATTTGTCTTTTTTCATAGTTCTTGGTAAAGGAATGGGTCAATTTGATCGGGGCATGTATATGAATTATGTTTGATGATATATCGACCGTACAGGTGAAATAATTAATGTTCTTCTGAAAAAAATTACACTTTATGGAATTTACATTACATAACACATAGGAGGCCTGCTCGCATGTGACGTACAATAATCAAAACTTTAAATATTTATAACTTCATTATTTTTTGGTCAATTTCTCCAAACCTTCACTCATATTTTTCTTTTATTTTTTTGCATTTTTCAACGCCAATGAAATTCCAGGGTGAACTTCCCTTTAAGTGGAGACTTGACAAGAGAGTAATCAGGATGAGGGATGGATGAGAGTAAAGGCCTACAGGGGAGATTGATAGGTAGGCCGACCTTGGAGCCCAAAAGATGAAAAAGATAATAACACCGCCTCGAGAAAGGCTACCATACGCATGCGGGGATTTTAAAGATGGCGGCCTCCACGAGTGAGAAAAGTGTTGCAACATTTCGCGGAATGGGTCTAGACGACCGTGTTTTAAAGGTAAATTCAGGTGTATACAATTAATCTGTATCGAATATTGTAATCGAAAAAGTTATGTTGATATTAAGAACTAGAACAGTCGATATATTCTATATTATGCGTGATTGCGAAGAGCACTTTTTGCTATTTACTTCATTGTAGTCCCATGTGTTAATTTTGGTGTATGTTGTGTTGACTCGTTGCCATTGCATTTATGATTTTGTTGATTTGATTAATTGAGAAGTTTCCTCAGCAACCAAGAGGGCAACAGACAGCCATTTTTCAGTACACACTTATGTTTGTTTGCAGCTGTATGTGTGGTGCATGCTGCTCTTGCTTTGGCTTGGCTGGTGGGGGTTTTGTCTTATTAAGTTATTTAAATTTATTAGGTCTAGAGTAAAGTAGCTATGATCACTCGGCCTAGATGGCGCGCTAGTTTCGTACGCGCGATTTTTGCGTGCGCACGTACATCAGATTTGTACGTATGTGCTCAGCCTTTGTATGCGAGTCAGCTGCCATGGAAATTTACAAGGGTGGAGGGATCTCCTTTTGTATAAAAGTGATGCGGCTCTACATAAATTATATTGGGATAAACAACAAAGGAACTACTTACAGTTCTCTCTAGGCACTCATGCACTACACTCGTTTGATATATATCAAACTCGTGCCTCCGTCTCCGTGACACCTCAGGCGGGATGACAAAAAAAAAATATTTGTCTAAATTTTAACTTTATATCCCATCATAACGTTAAATTTGTAACTCGATATGCTCTTAACATTTTTACATTACGGATTTTGTACCTTTAAAAAGATTACTATTAACAAAAGAGTGAAATGAGAGGGAAAACTCACCGATTTTCAGCAGTTTTTTCGCGTTCGATTTTGCCACTCCAGTTGGTATGGTCGCTTTGAGAAAAAAAAATGAAATGGAAATAAAGATAGAGTGCCTGCGATCGCCATCAGAGGTGTGTTATGTAAACATGGGGTAAAATAAAACAAATGTTAACCTACCTTCCACACTTTAGTATTTATTAAAAAAAAATAAAAAATAAAAAAAAATAAAAATAGAAGATGTTTTTTTTCCCCGGCCCTCTGCACATCATAAAGGTCATCATGTATCGTCCATAGGGGTAGGGTTCAGTGCCTAAATTGGGCTTGCCGTCAATTCTCCCCCCCCCCTTTTTTTTTTCTCAGACTTTTTTAGGGGGGGGGGGGGGCTGGACGAAGAATATTTTTGTCATGTGGCCGGAAGAGCTTAGTCTTGTTTACTTTACTTTGTCTTTACTCTTAATTTCCTTTTCTTTTGTCGATTCCCCAACCTTTTTTTTTCTCTCTTTTTTTCTTTTCTTTTTTTTTTTTTCTTTTTTTCTTTAGGGTGGAGAGGGGGGGTTAGCCTTTTTTTTTTTTTTTTTTTTTTTTTTTTTTGCTAAGACTTTTTTTTAGGGTGGATGGAGGGGGTGGGGCTGGGGGTGGACGAGATGTTTTGGGTAATGGGGGCCGGAGGAGCTTAGTCTTGTTTACTTTACTTTGTCTTTACTTTTAAATTCCTTAATAATCTGTATTTCTTCATGTGTTTGTAAATAAATTAAACTTGAATTGAAATACATCTAACTGTCTTTGTCTCTGTTTTTCTTTTTTTCTTTTTTCTTTTTTTCTTTAGGGGTGGAGAGGGGGGGGGGGAGGCTGGAGAGATATTTTCGTCATGGGGCCCGGAGGAGCTTAGCCTTTTTTCTTTTTCTTTTTTTTATTTATTTTTTTTTGCTAAGACTTTTTTTAGGAGTGGATGGAGGGGGTGGGGCTGGGGTGGACGAGATGTTTTTGGTAATGGGGGCCGGAGGAGCTTAGTCTTGTTTACTTTAACTTTGTCTTTACTTTTAAATTCCTTATAATCTGTATTTCTTCATGTGTTTGTAATAATAAAATTAAACTTGAATTGAAATACATCTAACTGTCTTTGTCTCTGTTTTATTTATTTTCTTTTTAAACAATGTACATATATCTAAGCCATTCATTGGGGAGGGGGACAATGGGGTAGGAAATTTAGGCCTACAATTGCCTAGTAAATCTTGGATAGAATTTGGACTTATTTCCCACCCCCCCTCCCCCCCCCAAAAAAAAAGAATAAATAAATAAATAAAAAACAAACAAACAAACAAAACAAAAAAACAAAATTAATAAATCAATTGGTTAAACTAAGATGAAATAAAAAAATAAAAAAATCATGACAATGAAAAAACTAAAAGCAAAAAAAAAAAAAAAAAAAAAAAAAAAAATGCATCAATACAACCAAAAGAAGAAGAAAAAAAAAAATCATTATAGTATTTATAATGAGGGGACGGGGAGGGGGGTCAGCCACTTTTCTCAGCAAAACATGTACAAAACATAAATTACCATACATGTACATTCGTGATTTTTAGCTTGTTCAGCCCCCCCCCCCCCCACTTGCAACCCAGCCCCTTCACTTTAAAAAATTAGACATCACCAGGCCTCTCTACCTCATATAGCTTTAAAAACAATAACAAAACTTTGTTAATATTATATTATTATTATATATTACTGAGGCCCTACTAGTTTTTATTTTAGTTATTTATTTTTTCATTCTATTCGCGAGTGAATCAAAAGCTAACGTCCTAACAACAAATTAAACAAACAAGGTAACTACTGTTGCCATGTCACATTCGACTCGTGACGACGGAGACATCGTCGAAATGCAAGCTTTCGACAAAAGAGGGCGGCACAATTTATTCCGCCATTTAATTACTTGCTTCTCTTGGTCAGTGGATTCGGTGGCAAAGATGTACATAATAGCGTTAAAATACTAAATTTACTACTTTGAGGACATTAGGGTAGCAGTGCTCAAGGAAAGGAAATAAGGAGAAGAAGATTGCCACAATTCGGTAAGTGAATTTCATGTTTTTCTCATTTTTGTTTATTTGGTGAATCTTTTGAGTACGACTGTGTTGATGTTTCGTACGTAGTCCCGGTCCATGGTAGTCTCGGTAAGTTGATTACGGCTCCACTGCACGCTGGTCTCTAGGTAGCTATTGTGGTCGCTGCATGTTGTACACATTCGGTAAGATGAATTCTAACCAAATTTTCATCTTCAAAGTAATTTTTTTTGCTCTTTTTCGCCGACTTTTGGACATAATGTATATTCGGCACAATTCTGCAGTCTCCGAAATGGATTCAATCAAGATTTGAAATAGTTTTGGATTTTTTAAACAGAGTTTTGGCGAGACCACGTATGCCCCAAGAAGCAATTTTAACCTCCAAATGGACTTCGAGATGGTTTTCATGTTTTGAGCAATTAGCTGGATGTCTCGTGCGTGTTGCTATGCGGTTGTGTGTTGATGACACGGCCGTTGCTACAACACACGTTCTTAATTAATTAAGCGGATTATTAGTCTCGTCAAATCTAGACATCGGTTTGGTGTTAATAATGCAGCTGTCATTTGTAAGACTCACGTCTTGACCCCGGGATAGGTGCGTCACTTTACCAAGGATAGTCATACATTGAGATACCATGACGCACCCTATGTCACAGAAAGTGAACAACCATTCCATTACATCGACGCACATGAAAGTCACACAAGTGACACACCATTTCACGAAAGTGACTTACCAAAAATGAACATTTCTGACGCACCTTTTGGTGATAGTGACTGACCATAAGTGACTGCCATGAACAACGATCGCGACATGACACAAGCACTCGCGCGGCGCTGCGCTGCACGCATATGCTTTGCATGGATATGCATGCATGCGATGAACGGCCGAGTCGAGTGGAGGCGCGAGGCCAAGGATAGACGAGATAGCCCCATGAGTTCCGGCCGAAATATGCCCAGGCCATCCATATCCCCAGCTAGCCACATGCATGCTGCACACACAGAGTTTTCAATGTAGAGAATGCGCACGCATTAAGCCCCGCCTTTCGACGATAGCACTAGCAAGAAAAACAACTGCGCACATGTGACATAATTAATAACAGTGCCTTTGTTTACAAATTCGGTCATTGCTGCGTCAAGATGCATAATTCATCTAGCACGTTCGCGCTCCCCCTCGCATAATTTATGCAGAACTTAATTCACACGACATCACAATTATTATACCGTCCTTCAGTTTCCAAAAGGAAAGAAAGATCAAGTTGAAATTACATAAAGCTACGATCGTCTATGCCTTCAATCTCTCTTGAGATATTTTTAATATTTTTGGTATAAAAACAATGTATTCCATGCTTTTAATCTTGTTTTGAATCCTATGACAATTTATGATTTACAAGAATGTTGAAATCGAGATTTTCAGGAAAAGTATGTGCAGCATCAAAAATGCATAAACGAAATCCCCCTATAAAAACCCTAAAAACATACAATTCAACATTGAAATTAACAAGACGGTCTTTGCATCAAATCAGATCACTATTACCTCCTTCATCAAACCCTTCTTTCCATTTATTATTCACACAGAATAAAAAAAAAAAACAATAATTAAAAAAATATTACCTACCTGTACATGAGCGTTACACCACGTCTATTGTCTATTTCGAAAAAGCCCACCCTGCGCATGTTTGATTCTAAGACGCCCAGACTCCACCCTGAATATTCCTATGCACAAAATAATATTCCATCACTGGCAACAAGCAAGATAAAATTTCCCGTGTCCATCAGGCGAAAAGTAAGAAAAGGGATGGAAGAAGCCTCGGTCATAGCACCTCCTCATTTTGGTTGGCGTACTTCCCTTTAAACTTCCTCGTTTAACGTAAAATTCAAGTTTGAAAAATATATATACATATTTAAAAAAACAAAGAAACAACATCAGGTGCGTGATATGAAATCGGAAGAGGATTAAAAATAATCGTCAAAGTGGGCGGTCCAAACCTGAACGATCTGAGAAAACACGACACAATGGGTTATTTACAAAAAGTTTGCATGTACGACAGTCCAGAATGATGTAGAATGAGCGCAATGAACTTGACAAGACTTGTTTGTGACTATATAAATTGATTGTTTGTCATTGATGCTTGATTCTTCATTATAAATATAATCCTTGTATGATCGATGGCAGTCTTTACACCCCCTCCCGCTTCCGCTTGATTATCTCGTTAAATGCCCCTTTTTTTATTTATAAACTCAGTAAAACAAATTCATTTTACGAAAATGCCTCGTTCATACCACATCCATTTCCCTAGCTCCGTGCTGCTCTCGTTGATATGAAATGTCACGATCCTGATATTTGATATCCGCGCGCCAGATACCAGATCAAAACATTGTTATCGGCATCTGTTCAAAGTGTAAATTAACATGCCGGAGTAGGTCAACGACCTTGCTTATTTTTATTTGAGCTTTGCAATTTACGTTATTGTAAATGTTGGACACAAAAGAACATTAATTCGCGGCATGTGTCTACTAGAGAGGGATCGGTGTTGAAACTTGCGAAGAAAAATTCAAACTAATAGTACATAAATTCTTTTTCATTTTCCTGACATATGATTATAATGATTTTTTTTATAGGGATATATATTTTTTTATCCATGAATGATGTTGATGATAAGTGGAAGTGATAAAACAAAAAGATGATGATGACGTTGTTGATGAATATATGTTGTTGATGTTGATGAAAATATGTTGTTGATGAAATGGAATGTAGGCCTACGATGAAAGTTGAAATTGGTAATGACGATGAACGATGAACGATGACGAGGGCGAGAGAGAGAGAAGAGAGAGAGAGAGAAAGAGAGAAAGAGAAGGGGAAGGTGAGCGTGCGCATAATTTTTGATCGCTTATACAAAATAATTCATTTCACTATTTAGAATAAAAGAAAACAGAAAGAGAAAAAGTAAACTGACAAGAACAAGGCACGTGTAATTAAAAAAAATAAAAATAAAAAAATAAATCACATCTATCTTTCCTACATCAAATTATTTGAGTATCGACTCAAATGGTTGTTTTTTAAATCGAATAATTAATAGGCCCTACGTAAATTACCTTTTCTTTCATACAAGTAGAGAAACAACTTCTTTTCTTTTGTACACTTAAAGGAAAGAAATTATCATGCCTATATATACCCCGCATTTGACAAAAACATCAGGAAATATATAGCAAAGTTCTTTCCATTTCTTCTGCATTGAATTAATTCAAACAGCTTTCGTTACTATGACACATTGTTTTGATATATGATCCGCGTGCCGACCAGATCAAAACAATTAGGTCATTGACAGGCCAACTGTGTTGGCGGCATATATCTTTATGAGACGGAGGTGGTGGGAATCTAAGATAGTCTGGTTTATATCAATTAGGAACTTCCTGCAACATACTAATAATTGTCCATGCACATTTATAGACCCAAGTTATTAGTGAACATGCGTAATGCATATGCATGACAATATTATTCAAAGTCCTGAATTATATGTTTCTGGATTCACCATATAATTCAGGACTCTGAATAATTGTAATGCAAATTTTTGTTTGTTTTGCAGTTTAAAAATGTTCACTTACGCTTGTATTTATAATACATGAAACAGTACCCAAATATATATTTTGCTATTTCGCGCCCGCCAGTGGTATACTTACAGGATAATGAAAATAACCTACCTGGTTATGCTCGATCGTCTACCCGATCGTCTTGGTAGGTTGTAATCTTACAAGGCAGACTTGTCCATGCTGGATGGTACGTTGTATTCACTTACCTTCTCGGGTTATACATGTAGTTTCTTTAAATATTTAATTTGTTTTAATTAATGATGGACGATGTTGATAAGTGGCATTTAATTGATAAAATTAATAAATGAATAAAACGATTATGAATGATGTTTTGTTTGATGATAATAATCTGTTGCATTTGTATGGAAGCGTGCGTGATATTAAGCCTAACAATAAATTTATATTGCTAAAAAATGAAGACTTTGATAATGATTATGATGATGAAGTGATAAAAAAATTAAATATAATAATGATAATGACGATTGTTGATTATTGATGTTAAATAATATATGATGCGTGGTATATAGAACGATAAATCTTGATATTGTTAATGACGACGACGATGATGATGGTGACAATGATAATGACGTTGTTGATAGATCATGATAATAATGTTAATGATGCGTGGTAAGACGCTGAAACTTAAAATTATAATTACAATGACGACGAAGATGAAGAATATGAAGCAAAGTTTGCCAATAAAGTCTATGAAAATACAGCAAGCGTCGTTTCCTGAGATCTTCGTCAAGGGATGAAAGGGAACACAACAGGTACTCTCACCATTGTAATTCATCATTTCAACTCATCAATATCATCACTTCATGGACCGCATTTTCATCATCAAGATTTATAGCGGTTTATGTTTATCATTGCTTGTTTGTATTGTCAAAATCATCAACTCATCATATCTGTTAATGAAAAAAAAACAACAACAAAAAACGACAGCTCGGTCGATGGATTTTTTTCTTCAATATTAATATCCCACTTTAATAGTGAAGGCCGACTCACAAGCTTTGGCTTCTTCTATCATGTATTTTATGTATCTCATCATTGATTTACGTTTGTACTCGTTTTTCTGTTTTATAAGTAATTGAACTTGAAATTGAACTACTCCCTTTCTCCCCCACCCCTTCTCTCTTTGCTCTCTCTCTCCTATCTCTCTCTCTCTGTAGCACTCTTTCTCATCTCATGGAAGTTCTTTTTACGTCCGTGAGAGAAGATAAAACTATATGGAGAATGAAAGAGAAAAAGAAATATATGGAGAGAACGCACTCTCGGCAAAGATAAAAGGGGCCAGGAATCGAATGAGGACCTTTTTTTTCCCACGCTTGAAAGAAAGTTTTGGAGAAAGGAGACACATGTTAATTATCTGGCTCTTTGGTTTTTGGAAATAGTCGCACGATCTTCCTGCTTCGATTATCAAATCCATCTTGCTATGATACACATAGTTCTGTCGTCTTGCTTTGGTTATAGCATGGATTTGGTTATAGGAAATAAGACGCACGTCTTCCTCTTCGATTATCAAATCCATCTTGCTAGATCAATATCCCGAGAATTTCGTAAGTTATCCAATAATTTCCTTTAAAATTTTCAATATTCTCAAGACATTTGAACACGGCGCGTGACCCAGTTCTAGCTGACACCAATTATTGCTGCGTTTTATTTTGCGTGCGCGCTGATTTTCAGTGTTTCTGAGCTTCATGCATGCATGCAGTTCTCGTTCCGCGCTCGCCAGACTCGGCGCACGCGTTTGTGATTATGTGGACATTAGAAATCGCGGCTGCCTTCGGTCGCGTTTGCATTGCAAACCAAATGACGTCTCATTTGACACACCAAGTGACGCAAATTGGTAAAGTGACTAACTGAGACGCACATACGAGTCAGTACTATTGAGGACTTTTTGACGTCCATGACGGTACTGTGAGTCACTGATTATGGGGACTTTGACGCAACTTTGACGGACTACTCCCGGGGTCAAGACGTGAGTCTTACAAATGACAAGCTGCATAATATTAAAAAATAGTGTTGTTAGGCATAGATTAAAATTTAAATAACAAATGGAAAACTTTGTTTAGTTTGGGGCTCGGCAGGGGCGGTGTGATGAGTGTGTTGTTTTTTTTTTTTTTGGGGGTGGATTATTCTTCCTTAAAAAAATATAGAAATAATTAAATGAAAAAAAATATTATGTTCTCTTTTGAAGTAATAAAGGTGGATGGATGGTGGGGTTGACGGCGGAGTTTGTCGGGTGGCTGTGGGGGGGAGTTAGTTTGGTGGGGGGGGCGTGAGTGTCGGTGTCGGTGCCTCCATTTTTTTTTTTTTTTTTTTTTTTTTGGGGGGGGGGGGGTTTAATTTGCATTTGTCTCTTTTTATTTAAATGAAATTTTAAAAATCGTTACTTAAAATAAAAAATTTTTATTAGAATACCCAAGATGTTTATACTGTTTTCTTCTCTGCTCTCTCTCCCTCAGCTGGTATTTACTCTACCAAGATTCTACTACCAAGCCAACTTGAATTGAAGCTACAAACCCTGTCAGATGTGGTCGC